>OU611910.1:13717671-14280977 GCA_914767705.2 Tenthredo notha | reverse complement strand
ATGATAACTTGGACGAGCGATATGGAAGTTTTTTGCATTGCAACCTGAATTTGGGCAATATTTTGCCAATTTCTTCTGCTATTCTTGATCAGAATACGAAATGCTTTACGAAAAACAAGGTTTCAGCCTGATTGGAAAAGACCTTTCTCGTTTTGTGTGTCTCGGTGAGATACACAAAATCTTCGAAACCTACGTGAAACCTGAATATCGAAAGTGTTTTTGATAGTTCTTGATCTCCAGATTATGGAAAATATCGTAAAAATCAATAATAATAACTTGGACGAGCGATATGGAAGTTTTTTGCATTGCAACCTGAATTTGGGCAATATTTTGCCAATTTCTTCTGCTATTCTTGATCAGAATACGAAATGCTTCACGAAAAACAAGGTTTCAGCCTGATTGGGAAAGATCTTTCTCATTTTGGATATCTCGGTGAGATACACAAAATCTTCGAATCCTACGTAAAACCTGAATATCAGAAGTGTTTTTAATAGTTTTTGATCTGCAGATTATGGAAAATATCGTAAAAAACCAAAAATAATAACCTGGACGAGCGATATGGAAGTTTTTCGCATTGCAACCTGAATTTGGGCAATATTTTGCCAATTTCTTCTGCTATTCTTGATCAGAATACGAAATGCTTTACGAAAAACAAGGTTTCAGCCTGATTGGAAAAGACCTTTCTCGTTTTGGATGTCTCGGTGAGATACACAAAATCTTCGAAACCTACGTGAAACCTGAATATCGAAAGTGTTTTTGATAGTTCTTGATCTCCAGATTATGGAAAATATCGTAAAAATCAATAATAATAACTTGGACGAGCGATATGGAAGTTTTTTGCATTGCAACCTGAATTTGGGCAATATTTTGCCAATTTCTTCTGCTATTCTTGATCAGAATACGAAATGCTTTACGAAAAACAAGGTTTCAGCCTGATTGGAAAAGACCTTTCTCGTTTTGGATGTCTCGGTGAGATACACAAAATCTTCGAAACCTACGTGAAACCTGAATATCGGAAGTGTTTTTGATAGTTCTTGATCTCCAGATTATGAAAAATATCGTAAAAACCAATAATAATAACTTGGACGAGCGATATGAAAGTTTTTTGCATTGCAACCTGAATTTGGGGAATATTTTGCCAATTTTGTTTGCTATTCTTGATCAGGATGCAAAATGCTTTACGAAAAACAAAGTTTCAGCCTGATTGGGAAAGATCTTTTTCGTTTTGGATATCTCGGTGAGAAACACGAAATCTTCGAAACCTACGTGAAACCTGAATTTCGGAAGTGTTTTTAATAGCTTCTGATCTCTAGATTATGGAAAATATCGTAAAAACCAATAATAATGACTTGGACGAGCGATATGAAAGTTTTTTGCATTGCAACCTGAATTTGGGAAATATTCTGCCAATTTCGTTTGCTATTCTTGATCAGGATGCAAAATGCTTTACGAAAAACAAAGCTTCAGCCTGATTGGGAAAGATCTTTCTTGTTTTGGATATCTCGGTGAGAAACACAAAATCTTCGAAACCTACGTAAAACCTAAATATCGAAAGTGTTTTTATCAGTTTCTGACCTCCAGATCATGGAAAATATCGTAAAAACCAATAATAATAACTTGGACGAGCGATATGAAAGTTTTTTGCATTGCAACCTGAATTTGGGGAATATTTTGCCAATTTCGTTTGCTATTCTTGATCAGGATGCAAAATGCTCTACGAAAAACAAAGTTTCAGCCTGATTGGGAAAGATCTTTCTCGTTTTGGATATCTCGGTGAGAAACACGAAATCTTCGAAACCTACGTAAAACCTGAATATCGGAGGTGTTTTCAATAGTTTTTGATCTGCAGATTATGGAAAATATCGTAAAAACCAAAAATAATAACTTGGACGAGCGATATGAAAGTTTTTTGCATTGCAACCTGAATTCGGGGAATATTTTGCCAATTTCTTCTGCTATTCTTGATCAGAATACGAAATGTTTCACGAAAAACAAGGTTTCAGCCTGATTGGGAAAGACCTTCCTTGTTTTGGATATCCCGGTGAGATACACAAAATCTCCGAAACCTCCGTTAAACCTGAATATCGGTAATGTTTTTAATAGTTCTTGTTCTCCAGATTATGGAAAATATCGTAAAAATCAATAATAATAACTTGGACGAGCGATATGGAAGTTTTTCGCATTGCAACCTGCATTTGGGCAATATTTTGCCAATTTCTTCTGCTATTCTTGATCAGAATACGAAATGCTTTACGAAAAACAAGGTTTCAGCCTGATTGGGAAAGATCTTTCTCATTTTGGATATCTCGGTGAGAAACACAAAATCTTCGAAACCTACGTGAAACCTGAATTTCGGAAGTGTTTTAATTAGTTTCTGACCTCCAGATCATGGAAAATATCGTAAAAACCAATAATAATAACTTGGACGAGCGATGAGAAAGTTTTTTGCATTGCAGCCTGAATTTGGGAAATATTTTGCCAATTTCTTTTGCTATTCTTGATCAGAATACGAAATGCTTTACGAAAAACAAGGTTTCAGCCTGATTGGGAAAGATCTTTCTCATTTTGGATATCTCGGTGAGATACACAAAATCTTCGAATCCTACGTAAAACCTGATTATCAGAAGTGTTTTCAATAGTTTTTGATCTGCAGATTATGGAAAATATCGTAAAAACCAAAAATAATAACCTGGACGAGCGATATGGAAGTTTTTTGCATTGCATCCTGAATTTAGGTATATTTTGCCAATTTCTTCCGCTATTCTTGATCAGGATACAAAATGCTTTACGAAAAACAAGGTTACAGCCTGATTGGGAAAGATCTTTCTCATTTTGGATATCTCGGTGAGAAACACAAAATCTTCGAAACCTACGTGAAACCTGAATTTCGGAAGTGTTTTAATTAGTTTCTGACCTCCAGATCATGGAAAATATCGTAAAAACCAATAATAATAACTTGGACGAGCGATGAGAAAGTTTTTTGCATTGCAGCCTGAATTTGGGAAATATTTTGCCAATTTCTTTTGCTATTCTTGATCAGAATACGAAATGCTTTACGAAAAACAAGGTTTCAGCCTGATTGGGAAAGATCTTTCTCATTTTGGATATCTCGGTGAGATACACAAAATCTTCGAATCCTACGTAAAACCTGATTATCAGAAGTGTTTTCAATAGTTTTTGATCTGCAGATTATGGAAAATATCGTAAAAACCAAAAATAATAACCTGGACGAGCGATATGGAAGTTTTTTGCATTGCATCCTGAATTTAGGAAATATTTTGCCAATTTCTTCCGCTATTTTTGATCAGGATACAAAATGCTTTACGAAAAACAAGGTTACAGCCTGATTGGGAAAGATCTTTCTCATTTCGGATATCTCGGTGAGATACACAAAATCTTCGAAACCTACGTAAAACACGAATATCGGAGGTGTTTTCAATAGTTTTTGATCTGCAGATTATGGAAAATATCGTAAAAACCAATGATGATAACTTGGACGAGCGATATGGAAGTTTTTTGCATTGCAACCTGAATTTGGGCAATATTTTGCCAATTTCTTCTGCTATTCTTGATCAGAATACGAAATGCTTTACGAAAAACAAGGTTTCAGCCTGATTGGAAAAGACCTTTCTCGTTTTGGATGTCTCGGTGAGATACACAAAATCTTCGAAACCTACGTGAAACCTGAATATCGAAAGTGTTTTTGATAGTTCTTGATCTCCAGATTATGGAAAATATCGTAAAAATCAATAATAATAACTTGGACGAGCGATATGGAAGTTTTTTGCATTGCAACCTGAATTTGGGCAATATTTTGCCAATTTCTTCTGCTATTCTTGATCAGAATACGAAATGCTTCACGAAAAACAAGGTTTTAGCCTGATTGGGAAAGATCTTTCTCATTTTGGATATCTCGGTGAGATACACAAAATCTTCGAATCCTACGTAAAACCTGAATATCAGAAGTGTTTTTAATAGTTTTTGATCTGCAGATTATGGAAAATATCGTAAAAACCAAAAATAATAACCTGGACGAGCGATATGGAAGTTTTTCGCATTGCAACCTGAATTTGGGCAATATTTTGCCAATTTCTTCTGCTATTCTTGATCAGAATACGAAATGCTTTACGAAAAACAAGGTTTCAGCCTGATTGGAAAAGACCTTTCTCGTTTTGGATGTCTCGGTGAGATACACAAAATCTTCGAAACCTACGTGAAACCTGAATATCGAAAGTGTTTTTGATAGTTCTTGATCTCCAGATTATGGAAAATATCGTAAAAACCAATAATAATAACTTGGACGAGCGATATGAAAGTTTTTTGCATTGCAACCTGAATTTGGGGAATATTTTGCCAATTTCGTTTGCTATTCTTGATCAGGATGCAAAATGCTGTACGAAAAACAAAGTTTCAGCCTGATTGGGAAAGATCTTTCTCGTTTTGGATATCTCGGTGAGAAACACGAAATCTTCGAAACCTACGTGAAACCTGGATTTCGGAAGTGTTTTTAATAGCTTCTGATCTCTAGATTATGGAAAATATCGTAAAAACCAATAATAATGACTTGGACGAGCGATATGAAAGTTTTTTGCATTGCAACCTGAATTTGGGAAATATTTTGCCAATTTCGTTTGCTATTCTTGTTCAGAATACGAAATGCTTTACGAAAAACAAGGTTTCAGCCTGATTGGAAAAGACCTTTCTCGTTTTGGATGTCTCGGTGAGATACACAAAATCTTCGAAACCTACGTGAAACCTGAATATCGAAAGTGTTTTTGATAGTTCTTGATCTCCAGATTATGGAAAATATCGTAAAAATCAATAATAATAACTTGGACGAGCGATATGGAAGTTTTTTGCATTGCAACCTGAATTTGGGCAATATTTTGCCAATTTCTTCTGCTATTCTTGATCAGAATACGAAATGCTTTACGAAAAACAAGGTTTCAGCCTGATTGGAAAAGACCTTTCTCGTTTTGGATGTCTCGGTGAGATACACAAAATCTTCGAAACCTACGTGAAACCTGAATATCGGAAGTGTTTTTGATAGTTCTTGATCTCCAGATTATGAAAAATATCGTAAAAACCAATAATAATAACTTGGACGAGCGATATGAAAGTTTTTTGCATTGCAACCTGAATTTGGGGAATATTTTGCCAATTTTGTTTGCTATTCTTGATCAGGATGCAAAATGCTTTACGAAAAACAAAGTTTCAGCCTGATTGGGAAAGATCTTTTTCGTTTTGGATATCTCGGTGAGAAACACGAAATCTTCGAAACCTACGTGAAACCTGAATTTCGGAAGTGTTTTTAATAGCTTCTGATCTCTAGATTATGGAAAATATCGTAAAAACCAATAATAATGACTTGGACGAGCGATATGAAAGTTTTTTGCATTGCAACCTGAATTTGGGAAATATTCTGCCAATTTCGTTTGCTATTCTTGATCAGGATGCAAAATGCTTTACGAAAAACAAAGCTTCAGCCTGATTGGGAAAGATCTTTCTTGTTTTGGATATCTCGGTGAGAAACACAAAATCTTCGAAACCTACGTAAAACCTAAATATCGAAAGTGTTTTTATCAGTTTCTGACCTCCAGATCATGGAAAATATCGTAAAAACCAATAATAATAACTTGGACGAGCGATATGAAAGTTTTTTGCATTGCAACCTGAATTTGGGGAATATTTTGCCAATTTCGTTTGCTATTCTTGATCAGGATGCAAAATGCTCTACGAAAAACAAAGTTTCAGCCTGATTGGGAAAGATCTTTCTCGTTTTGGATATCTCGGTGAGAAACACGAAATCTTCGAAACCTACGTAAAACCTGAATATCGGAGGTGTTTTCAATAGTTTTTGATCTGCAGATTATGGAAAATATCGTAAAAACCAAAAATAATAACTTGGACGAGCGATATGAAAGTTTTTTGCATTGCAACCTGAATTCGGGGAATATTTTGCCAATTTCTTCTGCTATTCTTGATCAGAATACGAAATGTTTCACGAAAAACAAGGTTTCAGCCTGATTGGGAAAGACCTTCCTTGTTTTGGATATCCCGGTGAGATACACAAAATCTCCGAAACCTCCGTTAAACCTGAATATCGGTAATGTTTTTAATAGTTCTTGTTCTCCAGATTATGGAAAATATCGTAAAAATCAATAATAATAACTTGGACGAGCGATATGGAAGTTTTTCGCATTGCAACCTGCATTTGGGCAATATTTTGCCAATTTCTTCTGCTATTCTTGATCAGAATACGAAATGCTTTACGAAAAACAAGGTTTCAGCCTGATTGGGAAAGATCTTTCTCATTTTGGATATCTCGGTGAGAAACACAAAATCTTCGAAACCTACGTGAAACCTGAATTTCGGAAGTGTTTTAATTAGTTTCTGACCTCCAGATCATGGAAAATATCGTAAAAACCAATAATAATAACTTGGACGAGCGATGAGAAAGTTTTTTGCATTGCAGCCTGAATTTGGGAAATATTTTGCCAATTTCTTTTGCTATTCTTGATCAGAATACGAAATGCTTTACGAAAAACAAGGTTTCAGCCTGATTGGGAAAGATCTTTCTCATTTTGGATATCTCGGTGAGATACACAAAATCTTCGAATCCTACGTAAAACCTGATTATCAGAAGTGTTTTCAATAGTTTTTGATCTGCAGATTATGGAAAATATCGTAAAAACCAAAAATAATAACCTGGACGAGCGATATGGAAGTTTTTTGCATTGCATCCTGAATTTAGGTATATTTTGCCAATTTCTTCCGCTATTCTTGATCAGGATACAAAATGCTTTACGAAAAACAAGGTTACAGCCTGATTGGGAAAGATCTTTCTCATTTTGGATATCTCGGTGAGAAACACAAAATCTTCGAAACCTACGTGAAACCTGAATTTCGGAAGTGTTTTAATTAGTTTCTGACCTCCAGATCATGGAAAATATCGTAAAAACCAATAATAATAACTTGGACGAGCGATGAGAAAGTTTTTTGCATTGCAGCCTGAATTTGGGAAATATTTTGCCAATTTCTTTTGCTATTCTTGATCAGAATACGAAATGCTTTACGAAAAACAAGGTTTCAGCCTGATTGGGAAAGATCTTTCTCATTTTGGATATCTCGGTGAGATACACAAAATCTTCGAATCCTACGTAAAACCTGATTATCAGAAGTGTTTTCAATAGTTTTTGATCTGCAGATTATGGAAAATATCGTAAAAACCAAAAATAATAACCTGGACGAGCGATATGGAAGTTTTTTGCATTGCATCCTGAATTTAGGAAATATTTTGCCAATTTCTTCCGCTATTTTTGATCAGGATACAAAATGCTTTACGAAAAACAAGGTTACAGCCTGATTGGGAAAGATCTTTCTCATTTCGGATATCTCGGTGAGATACACAAAATCTTCGAAACCTACGTAAAACACGAATATCGGAGGTGTTTTCAATAGTTTTTGATCTGCAGATTATGGAAAATATCGTAAAAACCAATGATGATAACTTGGACGAGCGATATGGAAGTTTTTTGCATTGCAACCTGAATTTGGGCAATATTTTGCCAATTTCTTCTGCTATTCTTGATCAGAATACGAAATGCTTTACGAAAAACAAGGTTTCAGCCTGATTGGAAAAGACCTTTCTCGTTTTGGATGTCTCGGTGAGATACACAAAATCTTCGAAACCTACGTGAAACCTGAATATCGAAAGTGTTTTTGATAGTTCTTGATCTCCAGATTATGGAAAATATCGTAAAAATCAATAATAATAACTTGGACGAGCGATATGGAAGTTTTTTGCATTGCAACCTGAATTTGGGCAATATTTTGCCAATTTCTTCTGCTATTCTTGATCAGAATACGAAATGCTTCACGAAAAACAAGGTTTCAGCCTGATTGGGAAAGATCTTTCTCATTTTGGATATCTCGGTGAGATACACAAAATCTTCGAATCCTACGTAAAACCTGAATATCAGAAGTGTTTTTAATAGTTTTTGATCTGCAGATTATGGAAAATATCGTAAAAACCAAAAATAATAACCTGGACGAGCGATATGGAAGTTTTTCGCATTGCAACCTGAATTTGGGCAATATTTTGCCAATTTCTTCTGCTATTCTTGATCAGAATACGAAATGCTTTACGAAAAACAAGGTTTCAGCCTGATTGGAAAAGACCTTTCTCGTTTTGGATGTCTCGGTGAGATACACAAAATCTTCGAAACCTACGTGAAACCTGAATATCGAAAGTGTTTTTGATAGTTCTTGATCTCCAGATTATGGAAAATATCGTAAAAATCAATAATAATAACTTGGACGAGCGATATGGAAGTTTTTTGCATTGCAACCTGAATTTGGGCAATATTTTGCCAATTTCTTCTGCTATTCTTGATCAGAATACGAAATGCTTTACGAAAAACAAGGTTTCAGCCTGATTGGAAAAGACCTTTCTCGTTTTGGATGTCTCGGTGAGATACACAAAATCTTCGAAACCTACGTGAAACCTGAATATCGGAAGTGTTTTTGATAGTTCTTGATCTCCAGATTATGAAAAATATCGTAAAAACCAATAATAATAACTTGGACGAGCGATATGAAAGTTTTTTGCATTGCAACCTGAATTTGGGGAATATTTTGCCAATTTTGTTTGCTATTCTTGATCAGGATGCAAAATGCTTTACGAAAAACAAAGTTTCAGCCTGATTGGGAAAGATCTTTTTCGTTTTGGATATCTCGGTGAGAAACACGAAATCTTCGAAACCTACGTGAAACCTGAATTTCGGAAGTGTTTTTAATAGCTTCTGATCTCTAGATTATGGAAAATATCGTAAAAACCAATAATAATGACTTGGACGAGCGATATGAAAGTTTTTTGCATTGCAACCTGAATTTGGGAAATATTCTGCCAATTTCGTTTGCTATTCTTGATCAGGATGCAAAATGCTTTACGAAAAACAAAGCTTCAGCCTGATTGGGAAAGATCTTTCTTGTTTTGGATATCTCGGTGAGAAACACAAAATCTTCGAAACCTACGTAAAACCTAAATATCGAAAGTGTTTTTATCAGTTTCTGACCTCCAGATCATGGAAAATATCGTAAAAACCAATAATAATAACTTGGACGAGCGATATGAAAGTTTTTTGCATTGCAACCTGAATTTGGGGAATATTTTGCCAATTTCGTTTGCTATTCTTGATCAGGATGCAAAATGCTCTACGAAAAACAAAGTTTCAGCCTGATTGGGAAAGATCTTTCTCGTTTTGGATATCTCGGTGAGAAACACAAAATCTTCGAAACCTACGTAAAACCTGAATATCGGAGGTGTTTTCAATAGTTTTTGATCTGCAGATTATGGAAAATATCGTAAAAACCAAAAATAATAACTTGGACGAGCGATATGAAAGTTTTTTGCATTGCAACCTGAATTCGGGGAATATTTTGCCAATTTCTTCTGCTATTCTTGATCAGAATACGAAATGTTTCACGAAAAACAAGGTTTCAGCCTGATTGGGAAAGACCTTCCTTGTTTTGGATATCCCGGTGAGATACACAAAATCTCCGAAACCTCCGTTAAACCTGAATATCGGTAATGTTTTTAATAGTTCTTGTTCTCCAGATTATGGAAAATATCGTAAAAATCAATAATAATAACTTGGACGAGCGATATGGAAGTTTTTCGCATTGCAACCTGCATTTGGGCAATATTTTGCCAATTTCTTCTGCTATTCTTGATCAGAATACGAAATGCTTTACGAAAAACAAGGTTTCAGCCTGATTGGGAAAGATCTTTCTCATTTTGGATATCTCGGTGAGAAACACAAAATCTTCGAAACCTACGTGAAACCTGAATTTCGGAAGTGTTTTAATTAGTTTCTGACCTCCAGATCATGGAAAATATCGTAAAAACCAATAATAATAACTTGGACGAGCGATGAGAAAGTTTTTTGCATTGCAGCCTGAATTTGGGAAATATTTTGCCAATTTCTTTTGCTATTCTTGATCAGAATACGAAATGCTTTACGAAAAACAAGGTTTCAGCCTGATTGGGAAAGATCTTTCTCATTTTGGATATCTCGGTGAGATACACAAAATCTTCGAATCCTACGTAAAACCTGATTATCAGAAGTGTTTTCAATAGTTTTTGATCTGCAGATTATGGAAAATATCGTAAAAACCAAAAATAATAACCTGGACGAGCGATATGGAAGTTTTTTGCATTGCATCCTGAATTTAGGTATATTTTGCCAATTTCTTCCGCTATTCTTGATCAGGATACAAAATGCTTTACGAAAAACAAGGTTACAGCCTGATTGGGAAAGATCTTTCTCATTTTGGATATCTCGGTGAGAAACACAAAATCTTCGAAACCTACGTGAAACCTGAATTTCGGAAGTGTTTTAATTAGTTTCTGACCTCCAGATCATGGAAAATATCGTAAAAACCAATAATAATAACTTGGACGAGCGATGAGAAAGTTTTTTGCATTGCAGCCTGAATTTGGGAAATATTTTGCCAATTTCTTTTGCTATTCTTGATCAGAATACGAAATGCTTTACGAAAAACAAGGTTTCAGCCTGATTGGGAAAGATCTTTCTCATTTTGGATATCTCGGTGAGATACACAAAATCTTCGAATCCTACGTAAAACCTGATTATCAGAAGTGTTTTCAATAGTTTTTGATCTGCAGATTATGGAAAATATCGTAAAAACCAAAAATAATAACCTGGACGAGCGATATGGAAGTTTTTTGCATTGCATCCTGAATTTAGGAAATATTTTGCCAATTTCTTCCGCTATTTTTGATCAGGATACAAAATGCTTTACGAAAAACAAGGTTACAGCCTGATTGGGAAAGATCTTTCTCATTTCGGATATCTCGGTGAGATACACAAAATCTTCGAAACCTACGTAAAACCTGAATATCGGAGGTGTTTTCAATAGTTTTTGATCTGCAGATTATGGAAAATATCGTAAAAACCAATGATGATAACTTGGACGAGCGATATGGAAGTTTTTTGCATTGCAACCTGAATTTGGGCAATATTTTGCCAATTTCTTCTGCTATTCTTGATCAGAATACGAAATGCTTTACGAAAAACAAGGTTTCAGCCTGATTGGAAAAGACCTTTCTCGTTTTGGATGTCTCGGTGAGATACACAAAATCTTCGAAACCTACGTGAAACCTGAATATCGAAAGTGTTTTTGATAGTTCTTGATCTCCAGATTATGGAAAATATCGTAAAAATCAATAATAATAACTTGGACGAGCGATATGGAAGTTTTTTGCATTGCAACCTGAATTTGGGCAATATTTTGCCAATTTCTTCTGCTATTCTTGATCAGAATACGAAATGCTTCACGAAAAACAAGGTTTCAGCCTGATTGGGAAAGATCTTTCTCATTTTGGATATCTCGGTGAGATACACAAAATCTTCGAATCCTACGTAAAACCTGAATATCAGAAGTGTTTTTAATAGTTTTTGATCTGCAGATTATGGAAAATATCGTAAAAACCAAAAATAATAACCTGGACGAGCGATATGGAAGTTTTTTGCATTGCAACCTGAATTTGGGCAATATTTTGCCAATTTCTTCTGCTATTCTTGATCAGAATACGAAATGCTTTACGAAAAACAAGGTTTCAGCCTGATTGGAAAAGACCTTTCTCGTTTTGGATGTCTCGGTGAGATACACAAAATCTTCGAAACCTACGTGAAACCTGAATATCGAAAGTGTTTTTGATAGTTCTTGATCTCCAGATTATGGAAAATATCGTAAAAACCAATAATAATAACTTGGACGAGCGATATGAAAGTTTTTTGCATTGCAACCTGAATTTGGGGAATATTTTGCCAATTTCGTTTGCTATTCTTGATCAGGATGCAAAATGCTGTACGAAAAACAAAGTTTCAGCCTGATTGGGAAAGATCTTTCTCGTTTTGGATATCTCGGTGAGAAACACGAAATCT
The DNA here is from genome assembly GCA_914767705.2 of Tenthredo notha. Lineage (NCBI taxonomy): Eukaryota > Metazoa > Arthropoda > Insecta > Hymenoptera > Tenthredinidae > Tenthredo > Tenthredo notha. The sequence continues at coordinate 14,269,005 of OU611910.1, read as the reverse complement.
TCGAAACCTACGTGAAACCTGGATTTCGGAAGTGTTTTTAATAGCTTCTGATCTCTAGATTATGGAAAATATCGTAAAAACCAATAATAATGACTTGGACGAGCGATATGAAAGTTTTTTGCATTGCAACCTGAATTTGGGAAATATTTTGCCAATTTCGTTTGCTATTCTTGATCAGGATGCAAAATGCTTTACGAAAAACAAAGCTTCAGCCTGATTGGGAAAGATCTTTCTTGTTTTGGATATCTCGGTGAGAAACACAAAATCTTCGAAACCTCCGTTAAACCTGAATATCGGTAATGTTTTTAATAGTTCTTGTTCTCCAGATTATGGAAAATATCGTAAAAATCAATAATAATAACTTGGACGAGCGATATGGAAGTTTTTCGCATTGCAACCTGCATTTGGGCAATATTTTGCCAATTTCTTCTGCTATTCTTGATCAGAATACGAAATGCTTTACGAAAAACAAGGTTTCAGCCTGATTGGGAAAGATCTTTCTCATTTTGGATATCTCGGTGAGAAACACAAAATCTTCGAAACCTACGTGAAACCTGAATTTCGGAAGTGTTTTAATTAGTTTCTGACCTCCAGATCATGGAAAATATCGTAAAAACCAATAATAATAACTTGGACGAGCGATGAGAAAGTTTTTTGCATTGCAGCCTGAATTTGGGAAATATTTTGCCAATTTCTTTTGCTATTCTTGATCAGAATACGAAATGCTTTACGAAAAACAAGGTTTCAGCCTGATTGGGAAAGATCTTTCTCATTTTGGATATCTCGGTGAGATACACAAAATCTTCGAATCCTACGTAAAACCTGATTATCAGAAGTGTTTTCAATAGTTTTTGATCTGCAGATTATGGAAAATATCGTAAAAACCAAAAATAATAACCTGGACGAGCGATATGGAAGTTTTTTGCATTGCATCCTGAATTTAGGAAATATTTTGCCAATTTCTTCCGCTATTGTTGATCAGGATACAAAATGCTTTACGAAAAACAAAGCTTCAGCCTGATTGGGAAAGATCTTTCTCATTTTGGATATCTCGGTGAGAAACACGAAATCTTCGAAACCTACGTGAAACCTGAATTTCGGAAGTGTTTTTAATAGCTTCTGATCTCTAGATTATGGAAAATATCGTAAAAACCAATAATAATGACTTGGACGAGCGATATGAAAGTTTTTTGCATTGCAACCTGAATTTGGGAAATATTCTGCCAATTTCGTTTGCTATTCTTGATCAGGATGCAAAATGCTTTACGAAAAACAAAGCTTCAGCCTGATTGGGAAAGATCTTTCTTGTTTTGGATATCTCGGTGAGAAACACAAAATCTTCGAAACCTACGTAAAACCTAAATATCGAAAGTGTTTTCATCAGTTTCTGACCTCCAGATCATGGAAAATATCGTAAAAACCAATAATAATAACTTGGACGAGCGATATGAAAGTTTTTTGCATTGCAACCTGAATTTGGGGAATATTTTGCCAATTTCGTTTGCTATTCTTGATCAGGATGCAAAATGCTGTACGAAAAACAAAGTTTCAGCCTGATTGGGAAAGATCTTTCTCGTTTTGGATATCTCGGTGAGAAACACGAAATCTTCGAAACCTACGTGAAACCTGAATTTCGGAAGTGTTTTTAATAGCTTCTGATCTCTAGATTATGGAAAATATCGTAAAAATCAATAATAATAACTTGGACGAGCGATATGGAAGTTTTTCGCATTGCAACCTGCATTTGGGCAATATTTTGCCAATTTCTTCTGCTATTCTTGATCAGAATACGAAATGCTTTACGAAAAACAAGGTTTCAGCCTGATTGGGAAAGATCTTTCTCATTTTGGATATCTCGGTGAGAAACACAAAATCTTCGAAACCTACGTGAAACCTGAATTTCGGAAGTGTTTTAATTAGTTTCTGACCTCCAGATCATGGAAAATATCGTAAAAACCAATAATAATAACTTGGACGAGCGATGAGAAAGTTTTTTGCATTGCAGCCTGAATTTGGGAAATATTTTGCCAATTTCTTTTGCTATTCTTGATCAGAATACGAAATGCTTTACGAAAAACAAGGTTTCAGCCTGATTGGGAAAGATCTTTCTCATTCTGGATATCTCGGTGAGAAACACAAAATCTTCGAAACCTACGTAAAACCTAAATATCGAAAGTATTTTTATCAGTTTCTGACCTCCAGATTATGGAGAATATCGTAAACATCAATAATAATAACTTGGACGAGCGATATGAAAGTTTTTTGCATTGCAACCTGCATTTGAGCAATATTTTGCCAATTTCTTCTGCTATTCTTGATCAGGATACAAACTGCTTTACGAAAAACAAAGTTTCAGCCTGAATGGGAAACATTTTCTCGTTTTGGATATCTTGGTGAGAAACACAAAATCTTCGAAACCTACGTAAAACCTGAATATCCGAAGTGTTTCAATTAGTTTCTGACCTCCAGATCATGAAAAATATCGTAAAAACCAAAAATAATAACCTGGACGAGCGATATGGAAGTTTTTTGCATTGCATCCTGAATTTAGGTATATTTTGCCAATTTCTTCCGCTATTCTTGATCAGGATACAAAATGCTTTACGAAAAACAAGGTTACAGCCTGATTGGGAAAGATCTTTCTCATTTTGGATATCTCGGTGAGAAACACAAAATCTTCGAAACCTACGTGGAACCTGAATTTCGGAAGTGTTTTAATTAGTTTCTGACCTCCAGATCATGGAAAATATCGTAAAAACCAATAATAATAACTTGGACGAGCGATGAGAAAGTTTTTTGCATTGCAGCCTGAATTTGGGAAATATTTTGCCAATTTCTTTTGCTATTCTTGATCAGAATACGAAATGCTTTACGAAAAACAAGGTTTCAGCCTGATTGGGAAAGATCTTTCTCGTTTTGGATATCTCGGTGAGATACACAAAATCTTCGAATCCTACGTAAAACCTGATTATCAGAAGTGTTTTCAATAGTTTTTGATCTGCAGATTATGGAAAATATCGTAAAAACCAAAAATAATAACCTGGACGAGCGATATGGAAGTTTTTTGCATTGCATCCTGAATTTAGGAAATATTTTGCCAATTTCTTCCGCTATTGTTGATCAGGATACAAAATGCTTTACGAAAAACAAAGCTTCAGCCTGATTGGGAAAGATCTTTCTCATTTTGGATATCTCGGTGAGAAACACGAAATCTTCGAAACCTACGTGAAACCTGAATTTCGGAAGTGTTTTTAATAGCTTCTGATCTCTAGATTATGGAAAATATCGTAAAAACCAATAATAATGACTTGGACGAGCGATATGAAAGTTTTTTGCATTGCAACCTGAATTTGGGAAATATTCTGCCAATTTCGTTTGCTATTCTTGATCAGGATGCAAAATGCTTTACGAAAAACAAAGCTTCAGCCTGATTGGGAAAGATCTTTCTTGTTTTGGATATCTCGGTGAGAAACACAAAATCTTCGAAACCTACGTAAAACCTAAATATCGAAAGTGTTTTTATCAGTTTCTGACCTCCAGATCATGGAAAATATCGTAAAAACCAATAATAATAACTTGGACGAGCGATATGAAAGTTTTTTGCATTGCAACCTGAATTTGGGGAATATTTTGCCAATTTCGTTTGCTATTCTTGATCAGGATGCAAAATGCTCTACGAAAAACAAAGTTTCAGCCTGATTGGGAAAGATCTTTCTCGTTTTGGATATCTCGGTGAGAAACACGAAATCTTCGAAACCTACGTGAAACCTGAATTTCGGAAGTGTTTTTAATAGCTTCTGATCTCTAGATTATGGAAAATATCGTAAAAACCAATAATAATGACTTGGACGAGCGATATGAAAGTTTTTTGCATTGCAACCTGAATTTGGGAAATATTTTGCCAATTTCGTTTGCTATTCTTGATCAGGATGCAAAATGCTTTACGAAAAACAAAGCTTCAGCCTGATTGGGAAAGATCTTTCTTGTTTTGGATATCTCGGTGAGAAACACAAAATCTTCGAATCCTACGTAAAACCTGATTATCAGAAGTGTTTTTGATGGTTTTTGATCTCCAGATCATGGAAAATATCGTAAAAACCAATAATAATAACTTGGACGAGCGATATGGAAGTTTTTTGCTTTGCAACCTGAATTTGAGGAATATTTTGCCAATTTCTTCTGCTATTCTTGATCAGAATACGAAATGCTTTACAAAAAACAAGGTTTCAGCCTGATTGGAAAAGATCTTTCTCATTTTGGATATCTCGGTGAGATACACAAAATCTCCGAAACCTCCGTTGAACCTGAATATCGGTAATGTTTTTAATAGTTCTTGTTCTCCAGATTATGGAAAATATCGTAAAAATCAATAATAATAACTTGGACGAGCGATATGGAAGTTTTTCGCATTGCAACCTGCATTTGGGCAATATTTTGCCAATTTCTTCTGCTATTCTTGATCAGAATACGAAATGCTTTACGAAAAACAAGGTTTCAGCCTGATTGGGAAAGATCTTTCTCATTTTGGATATCTCGGTGAGATACACAAAATCTTTGAAACCTACGTAAAACCTGATTATCGGAAGTGTTTTCAATAGTTTTTGATCTGCAGATTATGGAAAATATCGTAAAAACCAATGATAATAACTTGGACGAGCGATATGGAAGTTTTTTGCATTGCAACCTGAATTTGGGGAATATTTTGGCAATCGCTTCTGCTATTCTTGATCAGGATACAAAATGCTTTACGAAAAACAAGGTTTCAGCCTGATTGGGAAAGACCTTCCTTGTTTTGGATATCCCGGTGAGATACACAAAATTTCCGAAACCTCCGTTAAACCTGAATATCGGTAATGTTTTTAATAGTTCTTGTTCTCCAGATTATGGAAAATATCGTAAAAATCAATAATAATAACTTGGACGAGCGATATGGAAGTTTTTCGCATTGCAACCTGCATTTGGGCAATATTTTGCCAATTTCTTCTGCTATTCTTGATCAGAATACGAAATGCTTTACGAAAAACAAGGTTTCAGCCTGATTGGGAAAGATCTTTCTCATTTTGGATATCTCGGTGAGATACACAAAATCTTTGAAACCTACGTAAAACCTGATTATCGGAAGTGTTTTCAATAGTTTTTGATCTGCAGATTATGGAAAATATCGTAAAAACCAATGATAATAACTTGGACGAGCGATATGGAAGTTTTTTGCATTGCAACCTGAATTTGGGGAATATTTTGGCAATCGCTTCTGCTATTCTTGATCAGGATACAAAATGCTTTACGAAAAACAAGGTTTCAGCCTGATTGGGAAAGATCTTTCTCATTTTGGATATCTCGGTGAGATACACAAAATCTTCGAAACCTACGTAAAACCTGAATATCGGAAGTGTTTTCAATAGTTTTTGATTTCCAGATTATGGAAAATATCGTGAAAACCAATAATAATAACTTGGACGAGCGATATGAAAGTTTTTCGCATTGCAACCTGAATTTGGGGAATATTTTGCCAATTTCTTCTGCTTTTCTTGATCAGGATACAAAATGCTTTACTAAAAACAAGGTTTCAGCCTGATTGGAAAAGATCTTTCTCATTTTGGATATCTCGGTGAGATACACAAAATCTTCGAAACCTACGTAAAACCTGAATATCGGAAGTGTTTTTAATAGTTTTTGATTTGCAGATCGAATCTGATTTGATAAGAATCTGATGTGCATTTCAGCTGTAATTATGAATTATTTTCTAACTGTTATTCAAAAACGAAATCGCACCTATTGATAGACTGCGAAAAGAAAAAAACCTTCTACAGTCATCTACGTCTACCGACAGTAGTAGCGTAGTGCTAGCACTCGAGACTATGGAGCGGGAGGACCTGAGTTCAAATCCCCAAGCGAGTCAAGGAAGGCCTGAGCGGCAACTTGCAAAAAAGTAAGACGGGTCACGCCGTTCAGGCGCAGACTTGACTCACGGTGGTTTTAGCTTGGATCCGGCTACACCTGGACAAGGTTTTTCGGCGGTTTCCCTTGTCCCTCGTGCGAATGCGGGTGTTTCTATATATGTAGGTATATTTATATACCTATATATACAACCTGTCTGCCTGCTCTGTACTATATGTACCCCCCTCTCTCTCTCTACCTAAGTTAAGTTAGGCTATAAGCTTCCTCTCCGCCTACCCTGCATACTGTACTGTAAATGCAGGGTAGGCTTTGTCCAACATTGTAATGGATAATAATGAACATATATCTATATCTATGAATCTATCGAGGACACACTGGAAAAATGAAATTCATCGAGTTACAATTGACTGAAAACAATTTCAAACGCGACACGGATACGAACTGCAGTCTGTTCGTAATTACGATAAAACAAATGATAGTCAGTTATCGATGAGCGATCAATAATATGCTTGTTTTGAATTTCGCGCTCAGAATCCTGGCACTACAAGCAACTACAAACGAATTTCACTGAGCAACTAATCTTTTTCGAGTTTTCAACTGGAATTAACTCCTGAAATCATTAAATATTTGATTGCGTGTTCATTTTTTTTCTAACGGAAAGAATTTATTATCTACAATCAACTACAAACGATCATCTTTGATAAGAATCTGATGTCATTTCAGCTGTAATTATGAATTATTTTCTAACTGTCATTCAAAAACGAAATCGCACTCATTAATAGACTGCAAAAAGAGAAAAACCTTCTACAGTCATCTACGTCTATGAATCTATCGAGGACACATTGGAAAAATGAAGTTTATCGAGTTACAATTGACTACAAACAATTTCAAACGCGACACGGATACGAACTACAGTCTGTTCGTAATTACGATAAAACAAATGATAGTCAGTTATCAATGAGCGATTGATAATATGCTTGTTTTGAATTTTCCGCTCAGAATCCTGGCACTACAAACAACTACAAACGAATTTCACTGAGCAACTAATCTTTTTCGAGTTTTCAACCCGAATTAAATCCGGAAATCATCAAATATTTGATTGCGTGTTCATTTTTTTTCTAACGGAAAGAATTTATTATCTACAATCAACTACAAACGATCGTTGATAAGAATCTGATGTCATTTCAGCTGTCATTATGAATTATTTCCTAACTGTCATTCAAAAACAAAATCGCACTTATTAATAGACTGCAAGAAGAGAAAAACCTTCTACAGTCATCTACGTCTATGAATCTATCGAGGACACATTGGGAACCCCGCCAAGTGTCCCCCTCCGATTTCAACGGAACTTTGGGAGATTGTAGAGGGGGAGAAAATATTTGACACGTATTTTTTTATATCTGCGGAATTCCACCCCAAGGGGGTGTAATCAACCCCTGAAAATTGCAGATTTCGCTATTCGATAGCTCGCGAAGAACGAACGGACGAGGATTTTCGGCTGACAAGGTGCGACCGGGGGTTTTCGAGGCCGCTGATTACGACCCTAGCATCAGATTTTCAAAATTCCAAATGGCGGATCCAATATGGCGAACGTCGAAACGAAAAATGGTACCAATTTTCCTGAAATGCTTTACCCGGGGGTTTTCGGGGTCGCTGATTACGATTCTGGTATCAAATTTTCAAAATTCAAAATGACGGATCCAATATGGCGAACGTTGAAACGAAAAATGGTACCAATTCTCTCAAAATTCTGTACCCGGGGGTTTTCGAGGTCGCTGATTACGATTCTGGTATCAGATTTTCAAAAATCATAAATAAAAGACCCCACAAACTAATAACAGTTTTATGACTAAAGAAAAAATTACGGTGTGGTAAATACATCGCTAATTCATGATTAAGCTACCTCTGGCAATCGTTTTAGTTCATATATATCTCTCTATATTATAAAGATATCTCGCCGCCGCCGCCGCCGCCGTGTCAGTCGGCTCCACACGGCTTTCCTCGGCTTTTCTCGGCTTTCCACCTCCCATCCCTTTCGCGCCTTGGGCCCTTGCTTCGATCTTTCGATTATAAAGATATCTCGCGGCCGCCGTGTCAGTCGGCTCCATTCGGCTTTCCTCGGCTTTCCTCGGCTTTCCACCTCCCATCCCTGGACCCTTGGATCGAGTCATGTGAACCCCCCCCCTGGCCCTCTCGCGCCTTGGGCCCTTGCTTCGAGTCATGTGAACCCATGCCCTTCCCCCTTGCACTTTGGGCCTTTGGATCGAATCACGTGAACCCCTTCATGTAGTGCTATTACCCTTAATTCCCTGCGGTACTGGCACGGCAGACGCGAGGGGAGGTCAGGGAAGCCATGTGAACCCCTTCTCCGATTCATTGCCGATAAAAAACAAGCTAATTAAAAAAAATAAGTAGACTTTCAATAAAACGCTTTTTAGTTGTAGTAGTTATCAATGAAACAAACTACGTCGCACAATTCTATGTACGATTTAGAACATGTACGGCCAAAAAAATGTTTTTTTTTCACCGTCCCTAGGAATTCCCGACTAGGAATTTCGTCCTTGCGTGCAGAATCACCTGTATAGTTGAAAAAAAATGAGATATTCGGAAAGTTCAATTTTATTGTAAATTTGTTTACTGTGAACAAATGAAATGTAGTCACAAATTTCTGACGTCAATGAGATGGCATGTCATTTGTGACAAAATAGTTAGACTTTAATCAATTGGCGGTGCAAAAGAATCATATTGGATACAGAGAATAGGATCTTGCAGAACCGTGAGCAAATTTAACGGAATTTGGTCACACAATTTGGTGGAATTTGGCCCAAGTTGCCGCTTTGGGTGATTTAAAGAAAAACTCATCATAACTCGGAACAACAAGATTGGAAGTTAAGTTATCAAATATATCACATAAAATAGAGAATAGGATTTGAACAAAGTACTAGACCTACATTAGTTCAATTATTTTTCATTCGTAGAAAATAACAAAACACTGCTGCTGTGCGCAATGATATATAGCTGCTGTGCGCTATAACATATGGATGCTTTGCGCCATAATATATGGATGCTTTGCACCATAATATATAAAGTAGACTAATATATAAAGGAACTACGTGCTACATTTTTCATTTGTCAGAGCGTCAACACTACGCTACATAAAATAGAGAATAGGATTTGAACAGAATCAAAAAACTTCTTGCAGATTACTATGAATAAAGTTATTCAAAAAACTATTAAAGGTGACGGTAACTGTTTGTTTAGGTCATTCGCATACTTTTTATATAACGACGAGGAAAAACACAGATCGGTTAGATTACGAATCGTTGCGGATGTCGTGAGTAATTGGTTATTGTATGAGGCTTTTATAATAGATGATTCATCTCACGATGAAAAAATTATAGACAAAAATCATTACAAATTATATATGTCAAAAAACAGTGTTTATGGCGGTGAAGTAGAAATTCAATCGTTCGTGAGTATATATAACGTTCATGTTTATGTTTACGTCAATAACTTCGAAATTCCAAGAGAATATGGATTAGCCCACGGTAATCATAAATTAATACTTTCATTATCTGGTGTTATGGATCGAGGTCACTATGATGTGATAGAATGTTTGAATTCAAATTTCTGGAATGAGTACAAAAGTTTTCGTAATAGTACGTATTATAACAAAAATAAAGATTTGATAAATGAAAATAGACAAATTAAAAATCTGACGAGTGTGCAGACAATGAGTAAAAAAAATTTAGATAGAACAGAAAATATGAATACAGAACGTTTAGAGAAAAAAAAAAAAAAAGACAGGGCAGAAAATATGAATGAAGACCGTTTAAAAAAAAAAGGATGACGGATAATATTCAGTACATGACCGAAGACAGAAAAAAACGGAAGAGGGAAAAAGATATTGTAGAAAACATGAACGAAGACCGAATAAGAAATAAAAGAGAAAACGACATGGTGAAAAACATGGAAGAAGAAAGAATAAGAAAGAAAAGGGAAAAAGATATCGTAACAAATATGAACGTTGAAAGAATAAAAAAGAAGAGGGAAAAGGACGTTGTAATGAACATGAAAGAAGAACGAATAAAAAACAAAAGGGAAAAGGACGTTGTAATAAACATGAACGAAAAAAGACTAAGAAATAAAAGGGAAAGAGACATGGTCAGAAACATGGAAGAAGAAAGAATAAGAAAGAAAAGGGAAAAAGATATCGTAACAAATATGAACGTTGAAAGGATAAAAAACAAAAGGGAAAAGAACGTTGTAATAAACATGAACGACAAAAGACTAAGAAATAAAAGGGAAAGAGACATGGTCACAAACATGAACGATGAAAGAATACAAAATAAAAGGGAAAAAGATACGGTGAAAAACATGAAAGAAGAAAGGATACGAAAAAAAAGGGAAAAGGATATTGTAGAAAACATGAACGAAGAAAGAATTCTAAAACGAAGAAACGTACAACAAGCTATTAAATTATTTCCTAATAAAGAAGCTTATTTAGATTTCGGAGAAATGAATTACATTTGTACACATTGTTCGGCGTTTTTCTGGTCGGTTGAATTTTCAAAAAAAAGCTGTTGCCATTACGGAAAAGTAAAATTATCACCTTTGAGCGAATACGATGAAAATTTGAAAAATTTAATATGACATGATAAAAAATTCAGAGAATTTATTCGATATTATAATAGTCGATTTTCGTTTGCCACTTTCAACGCAAATGTAATGAATGAATCAAAAAGAGGAGTATATAACTCAAAAATTCAAGGTCAAGTTTGTCATATCACCCCGAATAGTATTTATACAAAAAGAGGCGACAACCCTCACTGTGGACAAATTTATATTTACGACGATTATAAAGCAACCGAAGAAAGACTAAAGGAGAATAAAAATTTGGTAATACAACACATAACAACGATATCAAAAATACTAAACACGGTAAATCCATATGCAAAAAAATATAAAAATTTATTTGAATTAACAAAAAACAAATCAGTCACAGAATATTACCTATATTTCGTACGAAACATTGTTAATTTGGATGAAAGACGTTATAATTCACCTACAACTGCAGAATGTGCGGCTTTAATTGTTTCGAAAAACGGTGAAATTCCGACTGATTTTGATTTATGTGTTTATCCAAAATATGTTTTAAAAGGAGGTAATGATTTTACATATATGAGTAAATTATCTTTTCATGTCGACCCAATGATTTTTCCTATAATGTTTCCATATGGAGATTTAGGTTGGAGTCCATCGTTTAAACAAAATCAACATAGTAGCAAACGACTTACAGCTTTACAATATTATTCAAATCGTTTAGCCTACAGAAAAATGGCAAATTTCAATCCCATTTTATTTTGTGGTCGATTAACTCAGCAATATGTGATTCAAGCTTATATAATTATAGAAAATAATAGATTAAACTTTTTGAGATACAATCAAAAACAACTGCGAATTGAATGTTATCAGGGATTATTTGATCACGTTGCACGTAGTGCCTTAAACGACTCACAAAATTTTAAAAATGCAGAACGTTTAGGAAATATTTTTGTATTGCCATCAACATATTTAGGTAGTCCAAGAAATATGCAACAAAATTATCAGGATGCGATGGCTATTGTTAGGACGACAGGTCGACCAGATTTGTTCATTACGATGACCTGCAATCCAAATTGGCCAGAATTAAAAAGAATTTTGATTGACTTTCCATCGGGAACAAAATGTAATGATATTCCAAATATAACCGTACGACTATTCTACGCTAAGTTTCGAGCTCTTTTATCTGACATAATCAGTGGGAAAATTTTTGGTAAAATTTTAGCATATGTTTATACAGTAGAATTTCAAAAAAGAGGTTTACCTCATGCACACATGCTTTTTGTATTAAATTATAAAAACAAATTAACAACTCCAGAAGCTATTAATAAATATATTAGTGCAGAAATACCTTCGAATAATCCCAAATTGCAAGAATTAGTTATGAAACACATGTTACACGGTCCTCATACTGAATATTCTCCATGTTTAAACAAAGATACAAATAATTGCTCAAAAAAATTCCCGAAGACATTTTGTGAATCAACACAGTTTGAAAAGAACGGATTCCCGGTATATCAACGTAGGAACAATCAAAAGGAAGGTCACGTATATAATAGAAAAATTGATGGAAAATTTGTAAAAGTAGACAATTCTATGGTGGTTCCTTATAATCCAGATTTACTCAACAAATACAACTGTCATATCAACGTGGAATATTGTGCATCTATTATGAGTACCAAGTATATATATAAATATTTACACAAAGGTCATGATCGAGCATTAATCGGGTTGAAAAAAAAAATATCGAAAATTGCGACGAAATTTCGGAATACGTTGATAGCCGATATTTAAGTCCTATGGAGGCAGCCTGGCGTATTGAAGAACTACCTATTTCAGGAAGATCGCACACTATTGTTCGCTTAGCTGTTCACACTGAAAATCAACAACAAATAATTTTTGAAGAAAACAAGGAAAAAGAAGCTTTAAGGAACAATATGACAACCCTAACAGCATGGTTTAAATTAAATAAACAAGATGAAAATGCTCGGAATTTTATTTATTGTAATATACCGCGAAATTATTTATTTGATTCTTCGAAAAGAATTTGGGTTAAGCGTCGAACCTTTTCGAAGGCAATTGGTCGCGTTGTTAATGTGAGTCTAAAAGATATTGAACGTTTTCAGTTGAAATTATTACTCAACCGTATAAAAGGGGCAACATGTTTTGATGATTTAAAAATATTTGAAAACATAAAATATAAAACATTCAAAGAAACGGCGATTGCGATGGGATTAGTAGAATGTGATACACAAATTTTTAATATATTTGAGGAAGCATGTAGCATCATGATGCCTAAGCAATTGCGTCAATTCTTCGCCTGGTTTATTATCGCTGAATATTCGTCTGTTGCTTACCAAATTTGGGATAAATTCAAAAAATATTTTTGCGAAGGCTTTAAGAATAATAATGAATTTCGCGCATTGCAGGAAATCAACAGAATTTTGAATTTAGAAAACATGAAATGCTCTGACTTCGGGTTACCCGAAAACGTAATAGAAATTTCGGAAACTGTAGATGAAAAACAAAAAACAATTGAAATAAATAAAAGCATGTACAAAAAATTGATAAATCAACTTAATGAAAATCAATTTTTCAATATATAATAAACGAAAATAATCAACGAATTATATTCATTGATGGTCCGGGAGGTACTGGAAAAACATTCCTTTATAAAACTTTAATTCATTACTTTTTGGGAAAAGGGAAAAATGTAATTGCAATGGCATGGACAGGAATCGCATCAATTCTATTACCTGGTGGTATGACAAGTCATAGAACCTTCAGGCTACCTTTGGATTTAACAAATCTGGAAACTTCGTTTTTGAAATTAATGTCAGATAAAACAAAATTACAACAATGTGACGTAATAATTTGGGATGAAGCTTCAATGATTCCCAAAAAGGCATTAGAAATTGTACATAGAACACTTCGAGTTTGTTGCAAAATAGATGATGTTCCATTCGCAGGCAAATTATTTATATTAGGAGGAGATTTCAGACAAATTTTACCAGTCGCAAAAAACGGAACCAGATCACACATCATTAATGAAACTATAAAATTTTCAATGTTATGGAAAATTTTTAAGAAATTGGAATTAACCCAAAATATGCGTACATGCGATGAAGAGTTTTCATCATTTTTATTAAATATAGGAAGAGGGAAAATTAATTATTTCAGAATACCAGAAAATTGGATAACTGACGATGTTTGTACAAAAATTTATGGCGACGTTATCCAGCCAACTGATGACTTATCAGATCGAGCGATTTTATCAAGCCATAACGACGAAATATATAAGCTAAATGACAAAATATTAAAAAAAATTAATAATCCAGAACAAATTTATTACAGCATCGATTATGCAAAACATAAAGGAGTGGATCAAACGGACAATGACATTGAATTAAATTATCCAATTGAATATTTGAATTCCCTAAAATTTCCAGGACTTCCAGTACACAGATTAGTTTTAAAAGTTGGTGCTATTATTATGCTCATTAGAAATCTAAGTATAACTGACGGACTATGTAATGGTACAAGATTGAAAATTATTAACTTATTCAAATTTAATTTAGAAGTAGAAGTAATAACTGGGAGCAACATTGGAAACACCGCTTTTGTTCCAAAAATATTGCTGGATACAGGAGAATTTTCGCCATTGCCGTTCGTTCTATATCGAAGACAATTTCCTGTTATTTTAGCGTTTGCAATAACAATTAATAAATCTCAAGGACAAAGTTTTGAAAAGGTTGGATTATATTTTGACAAACCACTATTCTCACATGGACAGCTATATGTGGCTTTATCGCGATGTAGAAATCCAAAAAAATTATTCATTCAAAATAATTTAGACTCTAATAACCCAAATCAAATTGAAAATATCGTATGGGACGAAATTTTCAAGTAATATCTTGTAACGTATTCGTTGTATTGCCAATAGGCGATCCACTCATACTACGATACATCATGTAATAGAGTAGCGTCGAAGCGCGCAACATAGCTTACGCATAACAGATCACCTGTTATGACGTCACAAACAGTATAAAAGGCAGGCAGACGATGCCTAGTCAGCGGACTTGTGCCAAAGCGGCCGACCGACTCATAACAATTTCATTTCCAAATTCATTTCAATTTCTAAATTCAGAATAAACTCAAATATTCAACTTAGCTAAAATAGCATTTTGATCAACTTCAATAAAATCGATCTAGCCAAAGCGGCAGTTCAAAAAATAATAGAAATCAAACAAAATTGTATTTAGCTAGAACAGCATTTCAATTAAAATCAAACAAATAAAGCATTGTCTAGAAAAACTTAGATAAAATCAAAAAAAAACGCAAGTCCGGCCATTGAGCCAATCCAGAATAGAAATAAGTTAAAATTAAGGAAAACCATCATTCACATCATTCACATCATTCATTCCCATTCACTCAAACACTCACGATTATTATTTTATGTTCACGCATTCTTATAATTTTGTAAATAGACGTTCACAAGAACACAGAGACAAGAACAAATAACGAATAAAACCGAAAATGATTGGATAATCATTTGATTAATCAGGAATCTGATCTTTCTTTTTCATTTTCCAACTTGACAGCATTTTCATCATTTCTTTCAGCAAAGCACTTCGCTTACTTTTCATTCAATTTAAAATCATTTATAGCTAGATATCAGTATCGGTGCGTCGACCTCAACAGCTATGGTAGCTCTATAGCACCTATCCTAGTCTGAAGAGTTAGACAATCCCAGATCTGATTAAAACGGTATTGGTGCGTTGAATTCACACAGCTATGGTAGCTCTATAGCACCTATCCTAGTCTGAAGAATTCAACATATCCCAGATCCGTAGGGACGCAGCTCTGTTAGTGAAAAATCTATCCGAGTCTGTATTAGGGTAAATTAAGGGTTTTTTCAACTTTTCCCAGAGGAGCTCCAAAACATCACCCGTGACAAAGAACACACGCGAACTAGTATAATTTCACCAGCCTTCAGCTGGTGAAACATATGCAATAAGTTACATTTGGCGCCCAGCGTGGGGCTCCTCAAATAAAATTAAAATCATTTAATTTTATAAACTCACATTAAATTCATTGTTAAACTTAAAATCACTTTCTTTAGGGGCAATTTCAAGACTTCAAAGTCAAAGTCAAGTAAAATCGTTTCTCAGATTCATTAAATTCAAATCAAGTTGTAAACAAAAAAGCAGGAAAATGACAGATAAAGATCAGATTCCTGATAATTAGTCAAACAAAACGAAAATGGACCACAAAGATCCATTCGCGGAAATAGCCGCATTATTAGCTGATCTAGCAGGTCAATATGACAAATTCGAGAAAAGGATCGAAGATCGGATAGATCCTTTTGAAACCAAAATAAACAAAGAAAACTATTTCGAAAATAAAGTTTCAGATGAAGACAGCGAAATATCTCGCGAAGTTAAAAGAAGATTCGATCGTAGCTTGCTTCAAAATCAAATCGAACTAGAGAAACCAGAAGTTCAAAGTAAAATGGTTAAAAAAGAATCTATCCGAGACTTCGACCCTCCCAAAATTAACGATACCAATGCACTAGAAACAAACGAGATTAGTTTAATCCAAAGAACTGGACATTGTCTTAAAATTTCAGAAACTAAGTCAAATCATTCTTCATTGAAAATAGAAGTAGGACTAGTACTCTCAATAAATTGTAACAGTTTCGGGGATTTATTAACAATTGTCAACGGCAAGGGGGCAATGAATTTTATTAAATCAGTTCAAAACAACATAATCTTCTCGGGTACCGAAGATAAATATCACGGTCCTGGCGTCAGAGGTCTCGCAGAAGGCAACCTCGTCACTAGCCTCATGTTGACGATTAGCGATACACCTAAAACAGAAAAAGTTAAAGATGTTATGATTTAGGATGTTTAGGTGGTTAAGCTGCCACCATTGTTATGAATTAGGATGTTGAGATGGTTAAGCTGCCACCATAGTTATGAGTTGGGATCGTAGTTGATGAGAGTTACGAGTAGTCGTTGAGTTCGTCCCTCGTTTTTATACCTTTAGGTAACCGGATTGGAGTGGTAGGTGACTGACGTGAATATTCATATATAAATGGTAACTGAATCGTTGTTTATTGGTAATGATTACAACGATGGTATAACCATCTATATGAGTTTTACAATTGTCGAGTTTGACTGAGAGTAATTTTGGGTTAGTGATTTATGATTCTAGAGCGAGTCTGAAAAGTGACTGCTTTCTTTGATGGTTTGGATGCAAGTGATGAGTGCAAGTGCAAGTGCAATATTGGTTACTATCTAACTGAATGATGAGATCATCCTTTTCATTGTTCTCCCGGGCTTGAGCGCGTTTATGCAGGTGCAGTTTTATCGGTGCATAGATAGGGATGCAGTTCTTAGAAGATATGGTGAGGCTTCCTTTGATAGGAGGCTGAGAGACTGGGTGGATGCAGGATGTTGTGTCTTGGGTATTGAGTGTGAGGGTGTAGGAGAGTGTGGGGTAGTATGGGATACGTAACAAAGAATTAGCTGAAAAATCAAAAATAAACTCACGGATTGAACAGCAAAATCCAAATTTCAGCAAACTAATGCCACTCGAAGATTTAAATTTAAATAAAATTCAAACAAACCTTAAGTCGACTCAGTTTCGAAAAAAATGGATAAATGCTAAACGCCAAACAAATTCTCACAATCAGAAACTTTATCAAATCAATAAAATCATAAAAAGAAATAGTAAAAGACGGGCTGATAGGTCCAACGCGACGAGCAAGTCGTCTAGATTTAAGTTAGAAATAAGTTAGTTTTAGAACGTGCTCAATGTGTCGGACACACACTATAGAAAATTCAATTTTTCTCCTTTTTGACTGAAATATCTGGCAAAATCACAGCGTAAAATCAAATTGATTACGAATATTCCGTCAAAATCAACCTACCGGAGAAAACAGCTGAGAGGAATAGAAGTACGTCGACGACTTCAAGTTGCCAAAGCTGTTTGACTCGCACGACCTACCGATGATATGCCGTAACGAAAATCAACCGGCTACGTAATATTGCGACGACGACCCATTCGAACTGGACAACAACGAAAAACACAAATTAATCACAATACCCGGATATGATAACAAACAATTGAAAATATCAAAAATGACGAACTCGGATTTAACCAAATAACACGGATATGACGAAGAATCGGACATGACGAATTCAAGAATCGGACGTGACGAATTCAAGATACCTGGATATGACACTAAAAACTAAACGAAGAATTAAATAGATTATTTTCATCAACTTACCTGCCGGCGTTTCCGAAAAGTCTTCATCACCGAACATCAGCTGATGAAAAGGGGGCAATGTAACGTATTCGTTGTATTGCCAATAGGCGATCCACTCATACTACGATACATCATGTAATAGAGTAGCGTCGAAGCGCGCAACATAGCTCACGCATAACAGATCACCTGTTATGACGTCACAAACAGTATAAAAGGCAGGCAAACGATGCCTAGTCAGCGGACTTGTGCCAAAGCGGCCGACCGACTCATAACAATTTCATTTCCAAATTCATTTCAATTTCTAAATTCAGAATAAACTCAAATATTCAACTTAGCTAAAATAGCATTTTGATCAACTTCAATAAAATCGATCTAGCCAAAGCGGCAGTTCAAAAAATAATAGAAATCAAACAAAATTGTATTTAGCTAGAACAGCATTTCAATTAAAATCAAACAAATAAAGCATTGTCTAGAAAAACTTAGATAAAATCAAAAAAAAACGCAAGTCCGGCCATTGAGCCAATCCAGAATAGAAATAAGTTAAAATTAAGGAAAACCATCATTCACATCATTCACATCATTCATTCCCATTCACTCAAACACTCACGATTATTATTTTATGTTCACGCATTCTTATAATTTTGTAAATAGACGTTCACAAGAACACAGAGACAAGAACAAATAACGAATAAAACCGAAAATGATTGGATAATCATTTGATTAATCAGGAATCTGATCTTTCTTTTTCATTTTCCAACTTGACAGCATTTTCATCATTTCTTTCAGCAAAGCACTTCGCTTACTTTTCATTCAATTTAAAATCATTTATAGCTAGATATCAGTATCGGTGCGTCGACCTCAACAGCTATGGTAGCTCTATAGCACCTATCCTAGTCTGAAGAGTTAGACAATCCCAGATCTGATTAAAACGGTATTGGTGCGTTGAATTCACACAGCTATGGTAGCTCTATAGCACCTATCCTAGTCTGAAGAATTCAACATATCCCAGATCCGTAGGGACGCAGCTCTGTTAGTGAAAAATCTATCCGAGTCTGTATTAGGGTAAATTAAGGGTTTTTTCAACTTTTCCCAGAGGAGCTCCAAAACATCACCCGTGACAAAGAACACACGCGAACTAGTATAATTTCACCAGCCTTCAGCTGGTGAAACATATGCAATAAGTTACATTTGGCGCCCAGCGTGGGGCTCCTCAAATAAAATTAAAATCATTTAATTTTATAAACTCACATTAAATTCATTGTTAAACTTAAAATCACTTTCTTTAGGGGCAATTTCAAGACTTCAAAGTCAAAGTCAAGTAAAATCGTTTCTCAGATTCATTAAATTCAAATCAAGTTGTAAACAAAAAAGCAGGAAAATGACAGATAAAGATCAGATTCCTGATAATTAGTCAAACAAAACGAAAATGGACCACAAAGATCCATTCGCGGAAATAGCCGCATTATTAGCTGATCTAGCAGGTCAATATGACAAATTCGAGAAAAGGATCGAAGATCGGATAGATCCTTTTGAAACCAAAATAAACAAAGAAAACTATTTCGAAAATAAAGTTTCAGATGAAGACAGCGAAATATCTCGCGAAGTTAAAAGAAGATTCGATCGTAGCTTGCTTCAAAATCAAATCGAACTAGAGAAACCAGAAGTTCAAAGTAAAATGGTTAAAAAAGAATCTATCCGAGACTTCGACCCTCCCAAAATTAACGATACCAATGCACTAGAAACAAACGAGATTAGTTTAATCCAAAGAACTGGACATTGTCTTAAAATTTCAGAAACTAAGTCAAATCATTCTTCATTGAAAATAGAAGTAGGACTAGTACTCTCAATAAATTGTAACAGTTTCGGGGATTTATTAACAATTGTCAACGGCAAGGGGGCAATGAATTTTATTAAATCAGTTCAAAACAACATAATCTTCTCGGGTACCGAAGATAAATATCACGGTCCTGGCGTCAGAGGTCTCGCAGAAGGCAACCTCGTCACTAGCCTCATGTTGACGATTAGCGATACACCTAAAACAGAAAAAGTTAAAGATGTTATGATTTAGGATGTTTAGGTGGTTAAGCTGCCACCATTGTTATGAATTAGGATGTTGAGATGGTTAAGCTGCCACCATAGTTATGAGTTGGGATCGTAGTTGATGAGAGTTACGAGTAGTCGTTGAGTTCGTCCCTCGTTTTTATACCTTTAGGTAACCGGATTGGAGTGGTAGGTGACTGACGTGAATATTCATATATAAATGGTAACTGAATCGTTGTTTATTGGTAATGATTACAACGATGGTATAACCATCTATATGAGTTTTACAATTGTCGAGTTTGACTGAGAGTAATTTTGGGTTAGTGATTTATGATTCTAGAGCGAGTCTGAAAAGTGACTGCTTTCTTTGATGGTTTGGATGCAAGTGATGAGTGCAAGTGCAAGTGCAATATTGGTTACTATCTAACTGAATGATGAGATCATCCTTTTCATTGTTCTCCCGGGCTTGAGCGCGTTTATGCAGGTGCAGTTTTATCGGTGCATAGATAGGGATGCAGTTCTTAGAAGATATGGTGAGGCTTCCTTTGATAGGAGGCTGAGAGACTGGGTGGATGCAGGATGTTGTGTCTTGGGTATTGAGTGTGAGGGTGTAGGAGAGTGTGGGGTAGTATGGGATACGTAACAAAGAATTAGCTGAAAAATCAAAAATAAACTCACGGATTGAACAGCAAAATCCAAATTTCAGCAAACTAATGCCACTCGAAGATTTAAATTTAAATAAAATTCAAACAAACCTTAAGTCGACTCAGTTTCGAAAAAAATGGATAAATGCTAAACGCCAAACAAATTCTCACAATCAGAAACTTTATCAAATCAATAAAATCATAAAAAGAAATAGTAAAAGACGGGCTGATAGGTCCAACGCGACGAGCAAGTCGTCTAGATTTAAGTTAGAAATAAGTTAGTTTTAGAACGTGCTCAATGTGTCGGACACACACTATAGAAAATTCAATTTTTCTCCTTTTTGACTGAAATATCTGGCAAAATCACAGCGTAAAATCAAATTGATTACGAATATTCCGTCAAAATCAACCTACCGGAGAAAACAGCTGAGAGGAATAGAAGTACGTCGACGACTTCAAGTTGCCAAAGCTGTTTGACTCGCACGACCTACCGATGATATGCCGTAACGAAAATCAACCGGCTACGTAATATTGCGACGACGACCCATTCGAACTGGACAACAACGAAAAACACAAATTAATCACAATACCCGGATATGATAACAAACAATTGAAAATATCAAAAATGACGAACTCGGATTTAACCAAATAACACGGATATGACGAAGAATCGGACATGACGAATTCAAGAATCGGACGTGACGAATTCAAGATACCTGGATATGACACTAAAAACTAAACGAAGAATTAAATAGATTATTTTCATCAACTTACCTGCCGGCGTTTCCGAAAAGTCTTCATCACCGAACATCAGCTGATGAAAAGGGGGCAATGTAACGTATTCGTTGTATTGCCAATAGGCGATCCACTCATACTACGATACATCATGTAATAGAGTAGCGTCGAAGCGCGCAACATAGCTCACGCATAACAGATCACCTGTTATGACGTCACAAACAGTATAAAAGGCAGGCAAACGATGCCTAGTCAGCGGACTTGTGCCAAAGCGGCCGACCGACTCATAACAATTTCATTTCCAAATTCATTTCAATTTCTAAATTCAGAATAAACTCAAATATTCAACTTAGCTAAAATAGCATTTTGATCAACTTCAATAAAATCGATCTAGCCAAAGCGGCAGTTCAAAAAATAATAGAAATCAAACAAAATTGTATTTAGCTAGAACAGCATTTCAATTAAAATCAAACAAATAAAGCATTGTCTAGAAAAACTTAGATAAAATCAAAAAAAAACGCAAGTCCGGCCATTGAGCCAATCCAGAATAGAAATAAGTTAAAATTAAGGAAAACCATCATTCACATCATTCACATCATTCATTCCCATTCACTCAAACACTCACGATTATTATTTTATGTTCACGCATTCTTATAATTTTGTAAATAGACGTTCACAAGAACACAGAGACAAGAACAAATAACGAATAAAACCGAAAATGATTGGATAATCATTTGATTAATCAGGAATCTGATCTTTCTTTTTCATTTTCCAACTTGACAGCATTTTCATCATTTCTTTCAGCAAAGCACTTCGCTTACTTTTCATTCAATTTAAAATCATTTATAGCTAGATATCAGTATCGGTGCGTCGACCTCAACAGCTATGGTAGCTCTATAGCACCTATCCTAGTCTGAAGAGTTAGACAATCCCAGATCTGATTAAAACGGTATTGGTGCGTTGAATTCACACAGCTATGGTAGCTCTATAGCACCTATCCTAGTCTGAAGAATTCAACATATCCCAGATCCGTAGGGACGCAGCTCTGTTAGTGAAAAATCTATCCGAGTCTGTATTAGGGTAAATTAAGGGTTTTTTCAACTTTTCCCAGAGGAGCTCCAAAACATCACCCGTGACAAAGAACACACGCGAACTAGTATAATTTCACCAGCCTTCAGCTGGTGAAACATATGCAATAAGTTACATTTGGCGCCCAGCGTGGGGCTCCTCAAATAAAATTAAAATCATTTAATTTTATAAACTCACATTAAATTCATTGTTAAACTTAAAATCACTTTCTTTAGGGGCAATTTCAAGACTTCAAAGTCAAAGTCAAGTAAAATCGTTTCTCAGATTCATTAAATTCAAATCAAGTTGTAAACAAAAAAGCAGGAAAATGACAGATAAAGATCAGATTCCTGATAATTAGTCAAACAAAACGAAAATGGACCACAAAGATCCATTCGCGGAAATAGCCGCATTATTAGCTGATCTAGCAGGTCAATATGACAAATTCGAGAAAAGGATCGAAGATCGGATAGATCCTTTTGAAACCAAAATAAACAAAGAAAACTATTTCGAAAATAAAGTTTCAGATGAAGACAGCGAAATATCTCGCGAAGTTAAAAGAAGATTCGATCGTAGCTTGCTTCAAAATCAAATCGAACTAGAGAAACCAGAAGTTCAAAGTAAAATGGTTAAAAAAGAATCTATCCGAGACTTCGACCCTCCCAAAATTAACGATACCAATGCACTAGAAACAAACGAGATTAGTTTAATCCAAAGAACTGGACATTGTCTTAAAATTTCAGAAACTAAGTCAAATCATTCTTCATTGAAAATAGAAGTAGGACTAGTACTCTCAATAAATTGTAACAGTTTCGGGGATTTATTAACAATTGTCAACGGCAAGGGGGCAATGAATTTTATTAAATCAGTTCAAAACAACATAATCTTCTCGGGTACCGAAGATAAATATCACGGTCCTGGCGTCAGAGGTCTCGCAGAAGGCAACCTCGTCACTAGCCTCATGTTGACGATTAGCGATACACCTAAAACAGAAAAAGTTAAAGATGTTATGATTTAGGATGTTTAGGTGGTTAAGCTGCCACCATTGTTATGAATTAGGATGTTGAGATGGTTAAGCTGCCACCATAGTTATGAGTTGGGATCGTAGTTGATGAGAGTTACGAGTAGTCGTTGAGTTCGTCCCTCGTTTTTATACCTTTAGGTAACCGGATTGGAGTGGTAGGTGACTGACGTGAATATTCATATATAAATGGTAACTGAATCGTTGTTTATTGGTAATGATTACAACGATGGTATAACCATCTATATGAGTTTTACAATTGTCGAGTTTGACTGAGAGTAATTTTGGGTTAGTGATTTATGATTCTAGAGCGAGTCTGAAAAGTGACTGCTTTCTTTGATGGTTTGGATGCAAGTGATGAGTGCAAGTGCAAGTGCAATATTGGTTACTATCTAACTGAATGATGAGATCATCCTTTTCATTGTTCTCCCGGGCTTGAGCGCGTTTATGCAGGTGCAGTTTTATCGGTGCATAGATAGGGATGCAGTTCTTAGAAGATATGGTGAGGCTTCCTTTGATAGGAGGCTGAGAGACTGGGTGGATGCAGGATGTTGTGTCTTGGGTATTGAGTGTGAGGGTGTAGGAGAGTGTGGGGTAGTATGGGATACGTAACAAAGAATTAGCTGAAAAATCAAAAATAAACTCACGGATTGAACAGCAAAATCCAAATTTCAGCAAACTAATGCCACTCGAAGATTTAAATTTAAATAAAATTCAAACAAACCTTAAGTCGACTCAGTTTCGAAAAAAATGGATAAATGCTAAACGCCAAACAAATTCTCACAATCAGAAACTTTATCAAATCAATAAAATCATAAAAAGAAATAGTAAAAGACGGGCTGATAGGTCCAACGCGACGAGCAAGTCGTCTAGATTTAAGTTAGAAATAAGTTAGTTTTAGAACGTGCTCAATGTGTCGGACACACACTATAGAAAATTCAATTTTTCTCCTTTTTGACTGAAATATCTGGCAAAATCACAGCGTAAAATCAAATTGATTACGAATATTCCGTCAAAATCAACCTACCGGAGAAAACAGCTGAGAGGAATAGAAGTACGTCGACGACTTCAAGTTGCCAAAGCTGTTTGACTCGCACGACCTACCGATGATATGCCGTAACGAAAATCAACCGGCTACGTAATATTGCGACGACGACCCATTCGAACTGGACAACAACGAAAAACACAAATTAATCACAATACCCGGATATGATAACAAACAATTGAAAATATCAAAAATGACGAACTCGGATTTAACCAAATAACACGGATATGACGAAGAATCGGACATGACGAATTCAAGAATCGGACGTGACGAATTCAAGATACCTGGATATGACACTAAAAACTAAACGAAGAATTAAATAGATTATTTTCATCAACTTACCTGCCGGCGTTTCCGAAAAGTCTTCATCACCGAACATCAGCTGATGAAAAGGGGGCAATGTAACGTATTCGTTGTATTGCCAATAGGCGATCCACTCATACTACGATACATCATGTAATAGAGTAGCGTCGAAGCGCGCAACATAGCTCACGCATAACAGATCACCTGTTATGACGTCACAAACAGTATAAAAGGCAGGCAAACGATGCCTAGTCAGCGGACTTGTGCCAAAGCGGCCGACCGACTCATAACAATTTCATTTCCAAATTCATTTCAATTTCTAAATTCAGAATAAACTCAAATATTCAACTTAGCTAAAATAGCATTTTGATCAACTTCAATAAAATCGATCTAGCCAAAGCGGCAGTTCAAAAAATAATAGAAATCAAACAAAATTGTATTTAGCTAGAACAGCATTTCAATTAAAATCAAACAAATAAAGCATTGTCTAGAAAAACTTAGATAAAATCAAAAAAAAACGCAAGTCCGGCCATTGAGCCAATCCAGAATAGAAATAAGTTAAAATTAAGGAAAACCATCATTCACATCATTCACATCATTCATTCCCATTCACTCAAACACTCACGATTATTATTTTATGTTCACGCATTCTTATAATTTTGTAAATAGACGTTCACAAGAACACAGAGACAAGAACAAATAACGAATAAAACCGAAAATGATTGGATAATCATTTGATTAATCAGGAATCTGATCTTTCTTTTTCATTTTCCAACTTGACAGCATTTTCATCATTTCTTTCAGCAAAGCACTTCGCTTACTTTTCATTCAATTTAAAATCATTTATAGCTAGATATCAGTATCGGTGCGTCGACCTCAACAGCTATGGTAGCTCTATAGCACCTATCCTAGTCTGAAGAGTTAGACAATCCCAGATCTGATTAAAACGGTATTGGTGCGTTGAATTCACACAGCTATGGTAGCTCTATAGCACCTATCCTAGTCTGAAGAATTCAACATATCCCAGATCCGTAGGGACGCAGCTCTGTTAGTGAAAAATCTATCCGAGTCTGTATTAGGGTAAATTAAGGGTTTTTTCAACTTTTCCCAGAGGAGCTCCAAAACATCACCCGTGACAAAGAACACACGCGAACTAGTATAATTTCACCAGCCTTCAGCTGGTGAAACATATGCAATAAGTTACATTTGGCGCCCAGCGTGGGGCTCCTCAAATAAAATTAAAATCATTTAATTTTATAAACTCACATTAAATTCATTGTTAAACTTAAAATCACTTTCTTTAGGGGCAATTTCAAGACTTCAAAGTCAAAGTCAAGTAAAATCGTTTCTCAGATTCATTAAATTCAA
Organism: Tenthredo notha; assembly: GCA_914767705.2. NCBI lineage: Eukaryota > Metazoa > Arthropoda > Insecta > Hymenoptera > Tenthredinidae > Tenthredo > Tenthredo notha. The sequence goes on along the minus strand of OU611910.1, from coordinate 14,243,008 downwards.
ATCAAGTTGTAAACAAAAAAGCAGGAAAATGACAGATAAAGATCAGATTCCTGATAATTAGTCAAACAAAACGAAAATGGACCACAAAGATCCATTCGCGGAAATAGCCGCATTATTAGCTGATCTAGCAGGTCAATATGACAAATTCGAGAAAAGGATCGAAGATCGGATAGATCCTTTTGAAACCAAAATAAACAAAGAAAACTATTTCGAAAATAAAGTTTCAGATGAAGACAGCGAAATATCTCGCGAAGTTAAAAGAAGATTCGATCGTAGCTTGCTTCAAAATCAAATCGAACTAGAGAAACCAGAAGTTCAAAGTAAAATGGTTAAAAAAGAATCTATCCGAGACTTCGACCCTCCCAAAATTAACGATACCAATGCACTAGAAACAAACGAGATTAGTTTAATCCAAAGAACTGGACATTGTCTTAAAATTTCAGAAACTAAGTCAAATCATTCTTCATTGAAAATAGAAGTAGGACTAGTACTCTCAATAAATTGTAACAGTTTCGGGGATTTATTAACAATTGTCAACGGCAAGGGGGCAATGAATTTTATTAAATCAGTTCAAAACAACATAATCTTCTCGGGTACCGAAGATAAATATCACGGTCCTGGCGTCAGAGGTCTCGCAGAAGGCAACCTCGTCACTAGCCTCATGTTGACGATTAGCGATACACCTAAAACAGAAAAAGTTAAAGATGTTATGATTTAGGATGTTTAGGTGGTTAAGCTGCCACCATTGTTATGAATTAGGATGTTGAGATGGTTAAGCTGCCACCATAGTTATGAGTTGGGATCGTAGTTGATGAGAGTTACGAGTAGTCGTTGAGTTCGTCCCTCGTTTTTATACCTTTAGGTAACCGGATTGGAGTGGTAGGTGACTGACGTGAATATTCATATATAAATGGTAACTGAATCGTTGTTTATTGGTAATGATTACAACGATGGTATAACCATCTATATGAGTTTTACAATTGTCGAGTTTGACTGAGAGTAATTTTGGGTTAGTGATTTATGATTCTAGAGCGAGTCTGAAAAGTGACTGCTTTCTTTGATGGTTTGGATGCAAGTGATGAGTGCAAGTGCAAGTGCAATATTGGTTACTATCTAACTGAATGATGAGATCATCCTTTTCATTGTTCTCCCGGGCTTGAGCGCGTTTATGCAGGTGCAGTTTTATCGGTGCATAGATAGGGATGCAGTTCTTAGAAGATATGGTGAGGCTTCCTTTGATAGGAGGCTGAGAGACTGGGTGGATGCAGGATGTTGTGTCTTGGGTATTGAGTGTGAGGGTGTAGGAGAGTGTGGGGTAGTATGGGATACGTAACAAAGAATTAGCTGAAAAATCAAAAATAAACTCACGGATTGAACAGCAAAATCCAAATTTCAGCAAACTAATGCCACTCGAAGATTTAAATTTAAATAAAATTCAAACAAACCTTAAGTCGACTCAGTTTCGAAAAAAATGGATAAATGCTAAACGCCAAACAAATTCTCACAATCAGAAACTTTATCAAATCAATAAAATCATAAAAAGAAATAGTAAAAGACGGGCTGATAGGTCCAACGCGACGAGCAAGTCGTCTAGATTTAAGTTAGAAATAAGTTAGTTTTAGAACGTGCTCAATGTGTCGGACACACACTATAGAAAATTCAATTTTTCTCCTTTTTGACTGAAATATCTGGCAAAATCACAGCGTAAAATCAAATTGATTACGAATATTCCGTCAAAATCAACCTACCGGAGAAAACAGCTGAGAGGAATAGAAGTACGTCGACGACTTCAAGTTGCCAAAGCTGTTTGACTCGCACGACCTACCGATGATATGCCGTAACGAAAATCAACCGGCTACGTAATATTGCGACGACGACCCATTCGAACTGGACAACAACGAAAAACACAAATTAATCACAATACCCGGATATGATAACAAACAATTGAAAATATCAAAAATGACGAACTCGGATTTAACCAAATAACACGGATATGACGAAGAATCGGACATGACGAATTCAAGAATCGGACGTGACGAATTCAAGATACCTGGATATGACACTAAAAACTAAACGAAGAATTAAATAGATTATTTTCATCAACTTACCTGCCGGCGTTTCCGAAAAGTCTTCATCACCGAACATCAGCTGATGAAAAGGGGGCAATGTAACGTATTCGTTGTATTGCCAATAGGCGATCCACTCATACTACGATACATCATGTAATAGAGTAGCGTCGAAGCGCGCAACATAGCTCACGCATAACAGATCACCTGTTATGACGTCACAAACAGTATAAAAGGCAGGCAAACGATGCCTAGTCAGCGGACTTGTGCCAAAGCGGCCGACCGACTCATAACAATTTCATTTCCAAATTCATTTCAATTTCTAAATTCAGAATAAACTCAAATATTCAACTTAGCTAAAATAGCATTTTGATCAACTTCAATAAAATCGATCTAGCCAAAGCGGCAGTTCAAAAAATAATAGAAATCAAACAAAATTGTATTTAGCTAGAACAGCATTTCAATTAAAATCAAACAAATAAAGCATTGTCTAGAAAAACTTAGATAAAATCAAAAAAAAACGCAAGTCCGGCCATTGAGCCAATCCAGAATAGAAATAAGTTAAAATTAAGGAAAACCATCATTCACATCATTCACATCATTCATTCCCATTCACTCAAACACTCACGATTATTATTTTATGTTCACGCATTCTTATAATTTTGTAAATAGACGTTCACAAGAACACAGAGACAAGAACAAATAACGAATAAAACCGAAAATGATTGGATAATCATTTGATTAATCAGGAATCTGATCTTTCTTTTTCATTTTCCAACTTGACAGCATTTTCATCATTTCTTTCAGAAAAGCACTTCGCTTACTTTTCATTCAATTTAAAATCATTTATAGCTAGATATCAGTATCGGTGCGTCGACCTCAACAGCTATGGTAGCTCTATAGCACCTATCCTAGTCTGAAGAGTTAGACAATCCCAGATCTGATTAAAACGGTATTGGTGCGTTGAATTCACACAGCTATGGTAGCTCTATAGCACCTATCCTAGTCTGAAGAATTCAACATATCCCAGATCCGTAGGGACGCAGCTCTGTTAGTGAAAAATCTATCCGAGTCTGTATTAGGGTAAATTAAGGGTTTTTTCAACTTTTCCCAGAGGAGCTCCAAAACATCACCCGTGACAAAGAACACACGCGAACTAGTATAATTTCACCAGCCTTCAGCTGGTGAAACATATGCAATAAGTTACAATCTATATTGGAGATGGTAACAAAAACATCGATTCATGTTACATATTATAAATATAAATAAATAGACCTACATTAGTACATTTATTTTTCATTCGTAGAAAATAACGAAACATTGCTGCTGTGCGCAATGATATATAGCTGCTGTGCGCTATAACATATGGATGCTTTGCGCCATAATATATGGATGCTTTGCACCATAATATATGAAGTAGACTAATATATAAAGGAACTACGTGCAATTTTAAATGTTTTATTTTTTTTCATCATCGTTTACATTTTTTCATCATTCGTGTCATTTGTACTTGTACGTGTACGTGAGCTACTACTTGCTGCCAGCGACTGCCGGCTCTTACTTTTACTTCTTCCTCTTATTGCGTAAGAGTGCAACTCGGTGTGGTCGAGCTATAGTGCGGTCATCGTTCGGCTTCCTTCTAACTTCGCGGTATAGTGATTGAATGAAACAAATGTTATTTATTTATTACATGGTTACGCGAAACAAAAAGTGAGCGCTTGGAGCGAGAAGTGGGAGCGATCATAGCGCTTAAAAAAGTAATCCTTTACTTGATCGGCCTCACTGATATCGGTGATCGGCCGATATATAACTGTCATGCGAATCTATCAGGTTACCGACAGATGGTGACATGCATGTAATCGCATGTCATCAGTATTCCGTAACACCTATACATGATTACATCGCATTCATTAAATCGTTTCACGGTTATTACCTCGAAAAGCTTACGAGTTCTTTGGCATTTGACAAAATGTCAGATTGCGATTCAAGACGGCTCTCGATATACACCATAGGTAATCAATAGGAAACTACATTTAATGCAATTCAAGACGGCTCTCCATATCACCATATGGGAAATTTAAAAACTACTGTCGCAATATTGAACTCTTGACTATTGTAAACTCACGTTTATTTATTAGAAAACGATGATATGCGCTGGAGGCTAACGAATTATGTAATACAATAACATAGATAAAATCCAACAATTAATAGATCACCTAACAAAGATTCATGACCATATCTGAATTTCATCAATGAAAATATATTTCCCACTCATACGAATATTTTGAATTAATTAATTTCTGATATCAACATAAAGAAACCATTCCACTTGAAAAATGTATGTCATACCGAATAATATTTTATTAATTTCAAACACTATACATCATTTAGATAAGATTTGGAAACCTACGTCTGTATTCGTATTCGTATCGAATCGATCTCTATATTTATATCTTTTCATACGACCTAGGGGTGGATGATACTTTTATCCATGAAAGTTGAGGGCCTGTCTTTAGATGACGTAATCACTAAGGGTAGGGTAGCAGTAAGTAGGGAAAGGTCTGAAAATAATAACAGATGTATGTAAGTGAGGATAATAACCATTATGCGACAGTTATCGTTTCCACACCACTTTGCACCCTACTGAAAAAGTTCACGTCATAATTGTTGTGAAAAAGTACAAAATTAATCATGTGATAAATCGTATGCTCTTATGAAAGATTTCAGGTTCATATTCAGCACGTTATTTATTTTAAGATTTATTATGTGATTTTTCATATGGTTTATTTTACTGATACGAGTGTGTAATTTATTATGTAATTTGTTACATGATTCAGTTTACGTAACATCATTCAAAAAATCATGATTCATTCTACATCGTAATAATTGATGGTTGAGGAATATATTAAGCGAACACAGAGTTAGCAGTAACCGTAGCTTTTATTGGCGGTGTAGCAAAACATCATTCATTGAAAATGTATATTTACTTCACTCAGTGTGATTTTGGATGTTTTAGCCACGCTTCGCGTGGCTAAAACCCCTATTTTCACACCTCCTAAAGTAAAATTGTGTACAATACTCGACGGAGAAACTTCTTCTGATCTCGTGTGATTGCAAAACTCGCCTTCGGCTCGTACTGCAACCTCACACTCGTCAGAAAAAGTTTTATCGGACTCGTACTGTAATGTACTAGTATGCATATAATAGTTGAAAATCGCAGATCAAAAATACACGAGTATCAATACGCTTTCCGTTTTGTGGAGAAAGTGACATATCGTCGGTGATAGTGCAATACTGCGTAACTAAATATTGCAATACAGCGTAAGTACAAAAAAAAATGAGATTTGGTGTGCATATTGTGTATTTTTTATTTCTACATATAGAATGCACACCAAAGATCATTTTTTTTTTTTGTACTTTTGCGGTATTGCAATATTTAGTTACGCGGTATTGCACTATACCGAAGATATGGGACTGTTCACGTCAATACACCTAGCCTCCAAACTTCACCATCTTATTGATGTTCTTTTGACTTTGATTGGTGATTTTTTATGTTTTTACTCTGGCTTTAAAATCTTTCTTCTGATTTTTTCGACTAACCCTTTTTTAGTTTCGTTTTTTTTAACTACAAAATCAGACCATTCCTTGAAAAATCTGATAAAATTTAGAGAAATATTTTGGAACTGGGAAAAAACATCAAAAAATCACGGACCTAATCGGAGATGGTGGGGTCTGGGGGATATAATTGACGTGGATAGCCTGATATAGATAAAATGCAAAGTAATTCAAAAAACGTAGCATCTTATTCACAAAACTATTGATATAGTATCAAATAGAGTCTTATCCAATGAACGCTCAAGATTTTGCATTGTCTAATATTCGTATACACAGAATCAAGTGATTAAAAAATCTGAAACGTCAGTGCACCCCTTACTGTAAGTATTTACATACGTGTCGACAAGTCCCTACTCAACGTCTAGTATACAAATGCTCTGAGACAAATATCAACATACATCAAATTTAAACAAATTCAACGTTCATGTTCAATATTATATAAACTTATGTAATAACAAGTGAAATTTTTATTGACAAAACTGATGAGAAAAGTTAACGGACAATCCGGGAATCGAACCCGGGTCCACAGATGCCTATCCGGGGATTTACATCACTAAACTACCGTGCTCGCTCACAAATCCCGTCAGTTCTTTCCATTATATTACTAGCTCTCTAACGTTAAATCTTGATATTATGTTTTTGTTCTCGTGCTCTATTTTGAATCTGAGTGACCTTTCTTAGTATGTAGCACTTGTATTCAACGCAAGGCAAAGTCGTGTACATCATCATTATTGCCCGTCAATTTATCTTATCAGTTTTTTCAATAAAAAATTTCACTTCTAATCATGGTTTGAATGATAATAATTGACAAGCCTGAAAAGAAACGTGCACCGATTAGTATTTATGTAAATTTGGAACTGAAGAAATGTATCTTCTATCTATCATATCAAGAAAAACACAGACTTTGTCGATATCGGCCGTATTTGAAGCAATTACCTCATTATTAATGGTTTGGACGGTTTGTATTGAGTTTGAAAATTCACAAGCGGTGGTTCGTACAACATTACACAATGCTAACTGTTGATCAGTTTCTTCGTCTATAACAAACGCATTAATTTTAACGTACACTTTGTTAACAAGTTGTGCATACGCATTACACGATCGTACATTTTCTTTCACCGAAGAAGTATATAAACAATCATTTTTCACGATTTTAAGAAATGTTCTAGTATTAGACGATAGGTGAAATGTGTCCAGCAACTGTTTGTCAATTATTTTCCCACTTCCGAAATAAGTAATGCCAGATATTTGAAGGCATTTTTTCGTTCGCGGTTTGTCAAGATTATTATAATATTCGTTCACAATGTCAGATGAAGGTGGGTAAAGACACTTCTGGAGAATATCTACAGAACGCTTCATGTTCAAAAATCGGAGTATTTGCTGGTTCACTCCCTTGGCACACTGAATTGCAGTGAGCAATTCGTGATTTCCGGATTCAAATGGAAAAGTAGAATGTGCCCATAGTGGCCCCCAATCATACACACTTCTTGCAATGTGTAGCAGCTGATGAACATTATACGTCATTGCGGATTTACTATACAGTTGCTCAACCCCACAAACGAACTCGTGCAGTTTTTGGTCAGCCTTGTCCAATTCCTTACACGTGATGTCAGTTTTCAAAAGTGTATACAAGCTTTCAACTAGTAAACCCCAGTGTTTGAGTAGCTTTTCATCTATAATGGAATCAAATACCGGTATACTGTAATATAGGAGCCAATTCTCCCATTCACGGGCTTTCCACATGGCTCTATCTTTTAGAGGCCTGGACAAGCGACCTAACTGATTAGGAGCTTTGATTTTTGATAACCGGAATTCTAAAATCTTTAAATCGCGTGCCGAAATAAGTTTGATCAAGCACTCTGTTAATTGCTTTGCCACGCCAGCGAGTACACAATGCATATAATCGGGAACGAATCCTTGGATGATGTTAAAAAAAAGCAAGTTAATCAGAGGTGAAGCATTTTTAACCCCAAAAACGGGTAGTCCTCTCTTCACGGCTTCTTTCATGAGTTTTATAGTACCTTCCGTATCTCTATCTTCACAAATACTTTCCAAAACCGGATATCGTACGCATCCTTCAAACCATTCGCCAGGGTGAAGACACCAATCGCATCCGTAAAACGCGTTGAACTGCATGGTTCCGTTCATGGGAGAACGAGCAACAGTATCTACGCAACAGATCAATACGTACAATTTCACGTTTAGCGATTTCCCTTTAATCTTGCAGGTAACTCCTACTGATGAAAGCTCATTAATTTTATCTACAAAAGAATCCAAAAATACGTTCATCTGTGGTTTACTTTTACCGAACCATAAACCACAAACTATTAGGTTTTTAAATCTAGCTTTTGCAGGTAATTCATTGATCATGAGATATATTGGCCAAATCGAATAGGTCGAACTCTCAAACACTGGCGCCCCATCAGTGTTAAATGCCGCTGTGACGTACTGGTGTTTTTCAGATTCTGGTAAATTTTTGACAAAATCACGGTAATATTTCCCATCATATACATCTTTTATGTGACCCTTTTCGCGGCATCGTTCTCGCATTACAAAGTTATACTGATCTTCATGTGCATGTAAATATTCACTAATCGCATCCGAAGGATCGACAATTACAAAGCAATTTCCAGACGAGGGATTCGATACTTCTATAACTGTATGACAATTAGGGCATTCTTCACTAACATTCAATTCGCCAAATTTACCCATGTACATGTTACAACTTGGACATGTCGCGTGGAATTCTGCACTATTTTTTGGATTGAATAATTTGTCAATCATGTATCGAGACTCAGGTGTTACTGGTGCAGAAAATATGCTATTTATTAATCTCAGTAGATTTTCAGTTGATGCTAGTGGTAATTTGTTACTCAACGTATACTTCAGTACGATTAACAGTAGCTCTGCTGGACTTCTTTGAGCTGGTGTAGTTATCGTATCAAAGAACCCAGGGCTTTGGAGTAAATCTTCAAGATGTTTCAAATCACTGCTACAAGCTTCAGATGCATCGGACTCTTCATCCGAAAATCTGATTTCATATCTGCATCGTACATCTTCATCGGCTGATGTAATCTATAAATATTAATTATCGAAAAATTGTTATATATTTTAGTTAGAATCGAAAAAGATTTCTTGATTAATGTTTAGCGATTTATGAGTCTTCGGATAAGTTAGGAAATAGCAGTCATACATCAGGGTGTCCAATAACTCAATGTTCAAATTCCCTGAAAATTTCAGGTTTTTCTAGACAACCACACCCTACTGAAAAAGTTCACGTCATAATTGTTGTGAAAAAGTACAAAATTAATCATGTGATAAATCGTATGCTCTTATGAAAGATTTCAGGTTCATATTTATCACGTTATTTATTTTAAAATTTATTATGTGATTTTTCATATGGTTTATTTCACTGATACGAGTACGTAATTTATTATGTGATTCACTATATTCCTTTCGTGAATTATCATATATAGATAGAGCCTTATTAATTGAATAAATAATATGATCATTGATGTTATTTGATGTCTGAATCATTGAAGTTAAAAAATCATGGAAATAGTTTACTACTACATTTATGAAAGATGGTGTGAATTAGATGTCATGTCTGATCATTTAGAAAAATTTGTATGCATCCAAATATATATTATCATTTCTTTCGTCAGCTTTCTTATATAGATAGCATATAAATCACATGGTGTCGTATAATGTTTCATAACATTATACATGTTTCATAATGATGATACTTATCATTATATTATAATATAATATTTGAATACTTATTATTGTATTTATCACCGTACTTGTCTGTACATTGGTATTGTTGTATTTTCGTTATTATTCATCTGATTCGTTAATTTTTTCTGTCATGACCTCATTGCTTCAAGCGATATATTGGCAATACAAGGTCACAACAAAACTATCTGACAAATCACAAATGAAGCAGCTCTGACTCGGGGAAAATCAGCATGTTCTACCTATAAAATCAGAAATATTATAACAATATAAACCCATAATACATTATTGCTGAAAACAATGAGTCATCATGAATGCATACCTGTATGCATTCTATAATAGTATTGCACTGTACCTAGGAAGGAACTTTTCCTGCGGATATTTATCTGTAATACTAGTGTAACATCATAATATAGTTATGGGTACTTTTTTTTATATACTTATTGTTTGTAGCAATAAATAATATTTATGTAATATACAAGGTCACAACGAAACTGTCCGACATATCACCAGTGAAGCAGCTGACTTCGCAGAAATCATCATCTTATATAATATTATAATAGAGATGATAATAAAAAAATGAGCCACTCATTGACTTTTTCAGGAGAGTTATCTGTAATATTTTTGTCTTAAGTTATTTATTTTGTAAGTCAGAAGTTGTGGGACGTCCATGAGATATTCCATCTTCTTCTCTATGTGTACTTTTTTTTTGTCCAAATAATCATTGTATAATTCTGAAAAAAAAAAAAAACAGAATGAAATATACAGGGTGTCCCAGAATTCGTATCGCGGAATTGACAGGGTAAATCTTGATCAAAAACGGGATCGAAATTGCCTTAGTCGGTTCTATCCGGAAAGGCTTAGGAAAATCTAGCCAATGACAGGCTCAATCCTCAAGAAAAATTAATCTTGTCTCCAATTTTCTTTGGATATCAATTTTTTTTCCACTTTTTCTCTTATTTCGTTTTTAATTGACAAATTTCACAATCTCCCAAACGATGCCAGTAAGGTTTGTTTCTGTACAGAAAATGCTTGCGGAAAGTTATTGGTATAATATAATCACTATATAACCATAATTATTTAAAAAACTATCAATTACCAATCACCTATGTTAACAATTAGATTTGTAACAATTCATCAATTTGACAAGCTGAATTGAGAAATTAACAATAATAGACAAATTTTTCTTGAGATTGAAACAAATCGCTGACGAAAATGTGATCCCGATTTTACAAAATTGTAGAATTCAAACGAAACAAATTACATATTATTTTCTCTTTTTCTTTTATTCTTACTAAGGAAATTTGAATCACAATTTTGGAAACGATGGCCTCTGTGAAATGTCATCACGAATTTTGAATAGCCTTGTAAGTATACAATTCCACTTACTGTAAGCTAATCTTTTTTTTTTTGGTGTGAGCTCCTTCATGGGTGATCTGTCTCTCAGTTTCGTAGTGACCTTGGCCAGATTCTGGCATCGGTTTACCAGCTTCCGTTCACCCCACAGTACCAGAACCAGGTCATGAAAAAATATTTCAGGTTTTTTACGTTGCAGCATGAACCATATTGTGACGGACACCTCTATTCCTTCACCCAAGTAGATCTATGCAACCAAGGAATTCAAAAACAGTTGAAGCTTGCAGCGAGTCAATTTCTTCATCCAGTACAGATGACAGCAATTTTATTGAATAGTTTTTTTTCTATACATTTACCTTATTGTCCCTCACGTCATATCTTTTTCGGCCGTTTTCATCAGTTTCGTCATTGTAATACTGCAAAGCGGTTTCGATGTCTCGCACAACTTTCTTGTTCACTCTGCGATTCACATTGTCATCATCTGAAAGAGGATGAAAAATAATGATCATAATCATAGTAATAACATGAATCAATATTATTGAAAGTTTTGTTTGTGTTGAGGTAACGTCCAGTGGCAAAGTCACCATATGAGCAACAATAATAGCGTTTTCGGCTGGGGCTACACCGAGCTACACTGCTGTAGTGTAGCCATCTTTGTCTCTCTCTCCCTCATAGAAAAGAAAGAGGATAAAGATAGCTACACTACACCAGTGTAGCTGGGTGTAGCCCCAGCCGAGAACGCTATTAGAGTTCAAAATGAATGAACAAATGAAAACGAACTAAATTGAATATACTAACACAGTCTTGGGTATCTAGTCTAGGAAACAAACCAAAATAAAAATAATGTTCAGGGATTTGCAGAAATAGGTCCACGCAGCTCAGAACTGTATTAGTATAACTACATTTTTTTGTCACCTACAATTCTTGTCTCATGGTTGATGAGTCATTATATTTGATATGAAAACTACCTATATTCAACCATAATTGAAGAATATGAGTTCAACTACTACGGTTCTTAGCTTTGCCTACTGTATTCAGCAATCATACCTATCTTTCTTCGTTTCACTGTCGGTTCAAGGCGGCATTTCTCGTTGGATCCAATCTCATCGAGGATGTCATCTACAGTAAATTGCTTGTCATTATTATATTGTGATCTCACAAAACTTATTGCATGGTATGCCGAAGTTTACCTTTTCTTGTGTTAAATTCATCATCACTTGCTGACGATTCTTGCCTCTCTTCACCGAAATTTCGGGCCTGATCTTTCACAACACATTTGATCGATTCGTCCACATTGGACCTGATATTGTTAATGATCTCTGAGGTCGACTCAGGTGAACGTCCAGCTATAGATGAAGTACCTCCTTGATCGTCCCTCTCATTCGAAATTTCTGTAAATTTATATATTATAATTTTTCATTGATAATTGTCATTTTCATTTACTTACACAGATTTACATGCTAAAAATCGTAACCCAAAACGTACTTTCTCCAAATCGAAATATTAGATTGATCCAAAACTACAGTGCATAGTTTTAGAAAGCCGTATGTTATCGATATTATACAATTTATAATATGGAATTACACTAATATACGAAAAATTTTTCACAAATAGTAGTTTCAGCTCATGAACGAATTTCAGCTCAGTCAGGTCCATTTCTAACATATTTCGATTCAATTGTAACATTAACTCGTCCTCCAAGTAAACAAATACCATATCATAAACTATATCTAAATAAAGAATGATAAAGCAAAGTGTGGAGAATTCTTCGTCAAATGATTACACTAATAGTCTGCACACATTACATTGCAGTTTTCTGTGATTGTGGTGATATTAATTATATATCATTAGCATTACTTTTAGGTTGAAAACGTTCTTGCGCCTTCCTGTAATCACTTGATGATGATTTAGATCTTTCTAATTTATTCTTTGGAATGATGTTGGTATTTATTCTTTCGATGCTCCTTATGGTTAGCCTGCTGGACCTTCGCTCATTCATTGACCTGCCTCCTGCGTCTTGTGATTCACTCTGAATTTCCATATTTTCTGTGAATTTCCAAATATCAACCCTACACATATTTTTCCTTTCGCTTGCACACTTTTGGTAACGTCATCATAAAATTGTAGATAAGAAGCAGTATGAATCGTTAATTTGATTATCATTTACTATTTTTGTGATACTTTTTAACTAGAGAGTAGAGTGAATTGACATGTTCGTCGAGTGAGTGATTTACAGTGATAGTCAATTATGTGACAAATACTGAAATGAACACGCCTTACCATGATAATTGTAGTAATTAAGGAAAGACCCTAAACATGGATGCGCATAAAATTTCAATCGGCTACAATGGAAATTGAGATGCAAGAAACGTTTCAGTAATTCCGTCTCAAAGTCTTGCGAAGAGGTTTCGCAAAAGATTCTTCGCTACTCAATTTCCACCACTAGCATACTTGAATAGTTGATATCTATAAAACAATATATCCCTCGAAGGATCTGACCTTATTTATACTTACTCTAAGTATCATGGACCGACTTCATAGTTAAGTTTGACTACTTGGCACGAAAACGACTATTTTCTCGCTTAGTGAAAAATGTAATGTCATTTACCGTCTGGTTTGTCTGCATCTCCTCCAAATAGGTTTCGGCGGATACCTTGTACGTCAGCGTTGGCAAAATCTACTCCAGCACTGACATCCCCTAATGAGTATCCATTATAAATAATGTTATTTATACTCATGAGTTTGATAGGTAGCATGATATGCAAAGATTATATTATAGCGGTGTGGGAAATGTGAAACTTAAGTAGCTAGTTTATCTGATATAGAGAAGAATGTGAATGCAAGCCTGTATGCGAGCAAATATCACACATTTTTATAATTTCAAATCTTGTGTTAATGTTACTAGAAGGATGCGGAATTAATCATTACAAAAATGTATAATTATGCAAAAACCTGTTGATTTTGGCGATCGATGTGAACAGTGTGGTAGTTGTTGCAATTCCAAAATCCTATTCTGTAGCTCCTGTATTTTCTCTTCCCTGGTTTGTTCTTCCAAATTTTTGTGATTCGCCTGGTCTACTACTTCTCGGTATCTGTTCGAATCTTCCACTGTCGCTTCATCGCCATCAGAGTCGTTGCTTACCATTGGTTTTCTTGATGCCAACAATAACTTGCCAGCATCAAACTTTTTCAAGATATCAATATTTTTTTGACCTAGTGCATTTTGGGCCGCAGATGTGCTGTGTTTGACTTTCTGTAGAAGAAAATTATTTTCAAGTATCTATTGGGAGAAATAGCAACTTTTTATAATGCAACGCTCTACTGGAAATGTTGATGTGATAAATCATATAATGGTATAAACAATTCAGCATGTCATTCATCATATGATTAAATTGTGAATTTGAACGAATATAAATGAAATCATACAATAAATCATACAGGCGTAAATCATCAGATATAATGTATAAAAAAACATGTGGCCAACCATACAGATCATGCTGATTATTTTCATAACATTATAATGATTTTTCACATCAACATTTACAGTAGGGACAATGTCCCACGAATATTATCAATAAGTAATTCATGATAATTATGAATCAGAGAAACATGAGACAGGTCGTTTACTCTCGATAGATCAACCAGTTCTTCTGATTCTGACGAGTCTTTGATAACTGGAATAATCAGCCTTCGTCCCTCTTTCATTTTGGTTTGAATGTCTTCTTCACTTTCTGCAACGTAAAAATATTGTATAGCAAATCAGTTGTCAAAACATTGCAATGCTACTTGTTCTTTTGATCACTCTGACTTGACTACATACATCAATGAGAGAGAATATCGCACAGAGCTTAACATTGATTTATGTTTATCAAGTTCAAATTTCAATGATTAGGTGCTATAGCTTATCTCACTTGATCGTTGCAAAAACCGCAGGAGTTTAAAAATGAAGAATTCATGATTTGATTCATTTTAATTGAACGTGAAATTGCGATGTGCTGTAACAGGAATTTCTCACGTTTTTTTTGTTTTCGGATCTTTGAATAAGAAATTCATTTGTCAAAAACTATAGAAATTCCAACATAACGTACAAACTTTCACGAGAGGTACATGTTGAAAACACGTGGGCGCGCAACTAATTTTGTAAACTGCACGAAAGAAATGGATGGACACGTGCACAAATGCGCGTCAAATGATTTTTGAACACAGTCACAACCCTTCACCTCCGAATGCTATATTATACAATCCCGCAATACTCATAAGATGCGAGAATTCTGTAAAATCTGCAAAATGTTTGCCAACTTACCTCCCAGAAGTAAAATAAGTGCGGCATAGTAACCGTCCACGTGCTCGTGGTCTTTCTCGCAGACTGCACCACAATTCCGCCACTTCACGTAATAATACTGTTTTCTTACGAAATCACGGTCATTCTGGGGTTTAATAGGATTCAGTGCATTTCTTTTCAGCCGAATATCGCTGCACGGAACGGTTACAAAATGTTTTATATCGTCTTTGTACACAATGCAAGCGTGCGAAATTTCACCCATTGTCACACAACACTGACGTTAACGAAGAAAAAATTACTTTCATGTACTTTGTACAACAATTTACATCCCGACTCGCCTTAATATATTTGTTAACAAAACGAGACCATGAATCTTCCAACAATTTCTCCCGTACTGCGGTACCTGTGCAGCGTGCAAGAAATTTAAACACACCGCATGAGGCAGCAGTCTCTATGTGTAAGATGACTGATCTCTATTCCAAGTTCTGCGATGCCGCTGCATGCGCCGTGTATGATTATACGACAGCTAATTGGTCGAGAATTGCCACCTACCGCTGGCGGGAATTCTGACCAATAGTACTGCTGCAGAAATTCAAACATGGCACAACCGAACGCATGTAGAATATTTAGCAGCGCCGCGGCCTCACGGACGCCTGTGGCTGTGTTGTCTTGTGTGCGATCGTTGCCAGTTCGGCACAAAAAATATTGTGTTCGTATCCAGACTTTTTCTCTCATAGGACTAAAACCCCCGTGTCTCTCGCATTAATGTGCGTAAAGCGTGGAAAGTTGTTCAAAGATAATTGGCGGTACTGGTGTAAAAAAATCGGCCATATACCTTGGTTCCTGGTAGAACTTGCATGGCGTCAGTTTTCAACGGTCTTTTGTTACGAAGAAGTTGCCAAAAAAAGACGAACATATCAGAACCATGAGTATTCCTAAGAGACGAAAAACATATTTACGTGGAGACGAAGAAATAAATTATATGGCGAGGTACAGAATTATGAGGACAATTGCAAGTGAAGAGATTAAGACTCCTAACGAAGTAAGTTCAATCATTATTACAACAAAATTTCATTATATTCTAGAAAATTAAAAACCGTTACCAAATTCCAAATTATCAATTTTTTTCCCATAAATATAACTTTCATGGGTCTTAAGTCGTGCTACAGGCAGGTTAAGTAAAAGTTGGGTGGGTTGGGAACACGGTGAAAAAATGTCTTTTTTTTTTCTACATGCGTCTCTCGCTGCTTAGAACACATGTTGATGAATATTCATTTATTAAATTTTGGATCAATGAATGATGAATATTCGTTGATTGAGTGCCATGATTGAATAACAATGTTTTGTGTGGATAGTTTGAATATTTAGCCGATCGCAGTTCTTAATTCATGAGACGCCAACGACGATCAAACTCCTTTGTCTCTAGTCGCAGCGCCGACAGTCCGATTCTTTTCCGTCGCCTTTAGACTGTCTGCGCTGCGACTAGAGACGAAAGAAAGTCTTCACTGTCGCCTTCCGACTGTCTGCGCTGCGACTAGAGATGAAGGAGTTTGATCGTCGTCGGTGTCTTATGAATTGGGACCTGCGACTGGCTAAGTATTCAAACTATCTCCACAAAACATGGTTATTCAATCATGGCACTCAATGAACGAATATTCATCAATATCCATATGTTACTCAATATGATATGATTTATGGGCGATATTGAAAATCTGATACAAATGAGAAAATGCTTTATCACTTCATCCGTTTTATTTTTGACCCCACTAATTTTCTTTTACTCTCAGACCACACCAGATAATAATTGCCATGGAAATGAGACTCCGATCGTGTCTATCCCTCTTCCTGGTGAAACTGAATTATCTTACAACGTAAGTATTGTTTCTATAAATATGTACACGATACCTCTGCCCCACACACATATACTTACCAATCACTATGCTTACTCCTTAGTTTCATTGGTGAGATGAGGCAAACTTTTCCTGGCATTTAGATTGCTCACCATATTCTTTTAACATTAGAACACCATACTATTTACGAGT
Source organism: Tenthredo notha (assembly GCA_914767705.2). Lineage (NCBI taxonomy): Eukaryota > Metazoa > Arthropoda > Insecta > Hymenoptera > Tenthredinidae > Tenthredo > Tenthredo notha. The sequence continues at coordinate 14,225,912 of OU611910.1, read as the reverse complement.
GTGGAAAGTATTCCAGAAATCAATACAGATACAGTAATCTATTTCGTGCCAAAATCTCCACCGTCCATTCCATCACATCCCGGGTAACAATTTACATGGCCAGCCCACAAGCCACATTAATGCCATGTGGCATTAGCATGGCAATATTGTCGGCGGGCCACATAGCAGGTCGATGTTCAATAACCATGCGGCGGCTATATGGTTTCAACATGGCCTTTTGACATGGCGATAATATGGCTAACTGAGCTAGCCTACCAATGTTGCACTATCCTGGCAGCTACAAGGCTAGTTGATATAGCTTTTAACTATGTATCCAATGTACACTTGTTACCTAACATTGACCTGGCTGCCACCTTGTGCCACGACATTGGTTTTATGTGGGCCAAGCTGGCACTGCCATGTCCGGTCACTACCTAGCATTGACCTGGCCGCCACCTCGCGATGCCATATGGCTTTTATGTGGGCCAACCTGGCACTGCCATGTCCCGTCACTACCTAGCATTGACCTGGCCGCCACCTCGCGATGCCATATGGCGTTTATGTGAGGCAACCTGGCACTGCCATGTCTTGACGTTAACTGGCAGCTACCTGACCGCCACCTCGCGATGCCTTATGGCTTTTATGTGTGTTAACCTGGCACTGCCATGTCATGACGTTAACTGGCGGCTACCTGGCTGCCACCTCGTGATGCCACATGGCTTTTATGTGGGCCAACCTAGCGTTGCCGTGTCTAGACGTCACCTGGCAGCTACCTGGCCGCCACCTCGCGATGTCACACGGCCTTTATGTGGGCCAACCTGGAACCGCCATGTCTTGACGTTAACTGGCGACTATCTGGCCGCTACCTCGCCATACCATATGGCTTTTATGTGGTCTAATCTGGCGCTGCTATGTCTTGCCGTTAACTGGCGGCTACCTGGCCGCCACCTCGCGATGCCACGTGGCTTTTATGTGGGTTAACCTGGCGTTGCCGTGTTTAGACGGTAACTGGCGACTACATGGCTAACACCTCGCGATGCCACATGGATTTTATGTGGGCCAACCTAGCGTTGCCACGTCTTGACGTTAACTGGCGACTATCTGGCCGCCACCTCGCGATGCCATATGGCTTTTATGTGGGCCAACCTGGCACTGCCATGTCCCGTCACTACCTAGCATTGACCTGGCCGCCACCTCGCGATGCCATATGGCTTTTATGTGAGCCAACCTGGCACTGCCATGTCTGGACGTCAACTGGCGACTACCTGGCTGCTACCTTGCGATGCCACATGGCTTTTATGTGGACCAACCTGGCACTGCCATGTCTTGACGTTAACTGGCAGCTATGTGGCCGCCACCTCGCGATGCCGTATAGCTTTTATGTGGGCCAAGTTGGCACTGCCATATGTTGACGTTAACTGGCGACTACCTGGCGGCCACCTCGCGATGCCATTTGGATTTTATGTGGGTCAAGCTGTGTGCCGGCCATGTCTTGACGTTTCGTTTAGCTTTTTTCGTTTTCGGAATATTTACGAAAACTGTATTTTTTCCAAGACGAAAAGTTTCCGTCTTTTTTTACTTCAACTCGCTCTAGCTTACCCAATTTTTCGAATTTTTGAACAAAATTCGCAGGAATCATGTATTATAGTGTTTCAGAATTGATTAAAAAATAAAAATATCAATATTGTTGTTAACAAGAAAGTTATTAATTTTTTCCGAGAAATTGCAAAAATCAGTTGTGAATTTCTTCAAGAGCTTCGGAAGTCGAACGAATTTCGAGCAACTGAAAACTTCTGGTGAGAAAGTTGTTCATTAAGGTCCAGATAAGTTTTCTGAAAAGTTTCACTCCAATCGAATGAATGGTTAAAAAATTTGTTAATGTTTTAAAGCACTACCGCCTGGTTTTCTTGCGCGTATATCGGAGCGTGAGTCTATGAGAAGCGACTCGCACTTCGCAACAGATGAAAAGTGCCTTGTCAAGACTCGCTAAGACACGGTATCAGAGTTTGAGCAAGATTGGAAATCGATGTTGATTTTTCATGGTAATCACCTTACATCGCAATGTAGCTTTCACATAGTGCCCATGTGATATGTCCATGAGCTAAGATTACTTCGCATCCGCCGCGCAACCACCTCGCATTGCCGTATAGCTTTTTCGTGGGACAAGCTGACACGGCCATGTCTTAAGGTAACCTGGCATTTACCTGGTCCATACATTGCGTCGCCACCTACCTTAGTACCTTGCCATGCCGGTAGATGGGCGGCAACACTCGCAAGTGAAGTAACTTTGGCTTGACTACACCTAACCGTTGCCGGCCGACCACAATCATAATTAACCTACGAGTCAAACGATTCATACTACCTTCGCGTTAGTATATTTCACAACAGTTCTTTTGGAATAAATACTGTGTGAATAAATTATGTACTGAAGGTAGAATAGAATCCAAGTAGCGGCATTCGTTCAAAATTAGGGTGGCCGCAACATGACAGGTCACTGGGAAACTTTCATGGTTACTTTATGGCTTTCACGTTTCAGATAGGTCTCATAATTACCGGCCATTATTGGTCGTCATTGCCAGGTAAAAGCCAAGATAAAACCGACCACGTCGATATGGCGGCCACCAGTGTTGCCAACTTGGCGATTTTGTCGCCAGATCTGGAGATATTGAAAGTTTTCTGGTGACTGGTTTTCTGACTTTGCGACCAGTCTCAAACTTGGCGATTTTGGCACCATGATCTGGCGACATCTAGTAACTTTGGAGATATATGGTGATTTCAGTCCGCCTTCGTTCAAAACTTAATATTAATAACGTATTTTATAGATAGAATATCAATACATATATTTTTCTACAGATTATTCATAGATTAGTAATAAGTAACTATATTACGCTGTGATAGTATCTCATTTTGTGATATGAACAACTAGTTTTCTATACTACATTTATATTCGCAATAAAATATACAAATAAGAAGATGGCAGAACAATTATAATCTTCGTCAATGTTTCTTATCTGTTTCACGTGCAAATAGTCATTCAAATTGAAGAATAAAATAAACTATCTTGAAGTATAATTTGTTTGCATTTTATTTGGAGATTTCTGGAGATTTTCTAAAGTTTCACATTTAGCGACATCTAGCGACTTCTGTGACAGGTTACGGCGATTTTTGTATCTCAGTAGTTGGCAACACTGGCGGCCACATTGATTAGGTGGGTTGGCCATATAGCGGCCGTATGGTTGCCGCGTTGGATTGTTACCCGGCAACTAGTTGGCCTCCACATGGCAGCGAGAAAGCGTCGCCATGTCGCTGCCTGGTCGAAAACAAAAGTAAACCATGTTGTTTAGCCACCTGGCTGCCATCAAGGAGTGACATAGTTTGGTCGTCGTTGCCAGGTACTAGCCATGATAAAGCCGGCCTCGGCTGACATGGCGGCCACATTCCACATTGATTAGGTAGGCTGGCCATATAGCGGCCATATGGTTGCCACTTCAAATTGTTATCCGGCAACTAGTTGGCATCGACATGGCAGCGAGGCAGCGCTGCCATGTCGCCGCCAGGTCGAAACCATAGATTAACCAGGCTGTTCAGCCAGCTAGCTGCCATCAAGGAGTGACATAGTTTGGTCGTCGTTGCCAGGTACTAGCCATGATAAAGCCGGCCTCGGCTGACATGGCGGCCACATTGGCCGGGTCGGTTGGCCATATAGCGGCCATACGGCTGCCACTTCAAATTGTTACCCGGGATATTTTCATTATTTTGAGCTTTGTTTATTTTTTTCATATCAAAATAAAATTGAACTAATCGAACTCATATATCGAGAATTATTATCAAGACTTCATTAAAAAGTTTTAGTTTATTCACAAACGAACGAACTAGGAGTCGATCAGGCTTCCGGGTCATGGATCCTGCCCGCACTTGTTGGAGTGTTTACTTGGACGGAAATATACAATAGAAATCAGCGTAACTTGGGTTTTGTAAATTGCCATGAAATAACCAGTTTTTGCTCAGCGTATTGAGATTCTACGTTGCACTGAATATTTATACATTGAATACAGTCAGTATTGGACATCAGATTAATGAAATTTATCGTCCCAGGTATAGCAAATCACTTTATTCTGCGTCTATTAATATATCGCATCTTGTTGTTCATCACTCGTACAGCATTCATTTGGCGAATGACTTTTTCCCACTTGAAAGGTGTTGTATAGGTGGTCAGTTTCAATACCAACACTGGCAGCTTACAAATCCTGTGAATTACAACATAATATTCATTTCACCACAATACTATAGTTATTATTTCAGATAAATATACCTATATTCAGGTCAATGCGCACTACGCAGAAGCGGAGCGAAGGTATTGGAAGCGAAGCAAAGGTATCGAAAGCAAACGAAGGCGTCGGAAGAGCAGGGAAAGCATTGGAAGCAAAACAAAAGTATCTGAAGCGATCGGATGCTGTAGGCTGGTCCACATCTTAAACCACGTGTAAATTCAAGTTAAAGTGAATTGAAAAATGATCGGGGGCTCATTCGAATCGATTTACTTTACCTTAACACGGTTTTTAAGATGTGGACCGCCTACATGCGATAGCTTACAAAAACGTCGTTCCACTTCCGATGCCTTCGCTGCTCTTCCGACGCCTTCGTTTGCTTTCGATACCTTTGCTTCGCTTCCAATACCTTCGCTTCGCTTCTGCGTAGTGCGCATTGACCTTAATACAGGGTGATCCAGAATGCGGTACTTTCCTTCCACTGGTGGATTCCTTGTAAAAATCTAAGACCACAATTATTCATCCTAAAATGTCGAAAGCCAAGCCGTTTTCAGGTAGGAGCCATTTAAAGTAAGCCACTACGAGAGCAGATACAAGAATGGCTCGCCGCCGCTATTGTTGGCCTACTGGATCTCGCGACACCTCACCCGCCGCCGCGATCTCGCTAACTGACAAAACGAATGTAATATTGAAGTTTTATGCCTGAACATGGAATCAGCATTCTTCTGTTCCCATTGTCTGATCGCCGTTTCGTCAGTTGGCGAGATCGTGGCGGTGGGTGAGGCTTCGCGAGATCCAGTAGGTCAACAATACCAGCGGCGAACCATTCTGGTAGCTGCTCTCGTATTGGCTTACTTTAAATGGCTCCTACCTGAAAACGGCTTGGCTTTCGACATTTGAGGATGAATAATTTTGGTCTTAGATTTTCACAAGGAATTCACCGGTGTAAGTAAAGTACCGCATTCTGGATCACCCTGTATAGGTATATTCATCTGAAATAATAAATATAGTATTGTGGTGAAATGAATATTATGTTGTAATTCACAGGATTTGTAAGTTGCCAGTGTTGGTATTGAAACTGACCACATATACAACACCTTTCAAGTGGGAAAAATTCATTCACCAAATGAATGCTGTACGAGTGATGAACAACAAGATGCGTTGTGTTAATAGACGCAGAATGAAGTGATTCTCTATACCTAGGATGACAAATTTCATCAATCTGATGTCCAATAATGACTGTATTCAATGTATAAATATTCAGTGCAACGTAGAATCTCACTACGCTGTGCAAAAACTGGATGTTTCATGGCAATTTACAAAACCCAAAATACGCTGATTTCTATTGTATATTTCAGTAAATTGATAGAATAGAGGCCAATTCCGGAGTTATTCAGCAGGTATTTCATATTTTCGTCCAAGTAAACACCCCTAAAAGTTTGGGCAGGATCCATGACCGGAAGCCTGATCAACTCCAAGTTAGTAATTGAGTCCAAATGAAAGTAAGTCAGAAAAAAACCTTAGGTTCACATCGATACTGTTAATCTGGAAAAATTAACTATATGTGGTTGTCTAGAAAAACCTGAAATTTTCAGGGAATTTGAACATTGAGTTATTGGACACCCTGATGTATGACTGCTATTTCCTAACTTATCCGAAGACTCATAAATCGCTAAACATTAATCAAGAAATCTTTTTCGATTCTAACTAAAATATATAACAATTTTTCGATAATTAATATTTATAGATTACATCAGCCGATGAAGATGTACGATGCAGATATGAAATCAGATTTTCGGATGAAGAGTCCGATGCATCTGAAGCTTGTAGCAGTGATTTGAAACATCTTGAAGATTTACTCCAAAGCCCTGGGTTCTTTGATACGATAACTACACCAGCTCAAAGAAGTCCAGCAGAGCTACTGTTAATCGTACTGAAGTATACGTTGAGTAACAAATTACCACTAGCATCAACTGAAAATCTACTGAGATTAATAAATAGCATATTTTCTGCACCAGTAACACCTGAGTCTCGATACATGATTGACAAATTATTCAATCCAAAAAATAGTGCAGAATTCCACGCGACATGTCCAAGTTGTAACATGTACATGGGTAAATTTGGCGAATTGAATGTTAGTGAAGAATGCCCTAATTGTCATACAGTTATAGAAGTATCGAATCCCTCGTCTGGAAATTGCTTTGTAATTGTCGATCCTTCGGATGCGATTAGTGAATATTTACATGCACATGAAGATCAGTATAACTTTGTAATGCGAGAACGATGCCGCGAAAAGGGTCACATAAAAGATGTATATGATGGGAAATATTACCGTGATTTTGTCAAAAATTTACCAGAATCTGAAAAACACCAGTACGTCACAGCGGCATTTAACACTGATGGGGCGCCAGTGTTTGAGAGTTCGACCTATTCGATTTGGCCAATATATCTCATGATCAATGAATTACCTGCAAAAGCTAGATTTAAAAACCTAATAGTTTGTGGTTTATGGTTCGGTAAAAGTAAACCACAGATGAACGTATTTTTGGATTCTTTTGTAGATAAAATTAATGAGCTTTCATCAGTAGGAGTTACCTGCAAGATTAAAGGGAAATCGCTAAACGTGAAATTGTACGTATTGATCTGTTGCGTAGATACTGTTGCTCGTTCTCCCATGAACGGAACCATGCAGTTCAACGCGTTTTACGGATGCGATTGGTGTCTTCACCCTGGCGAATGGTTTGAAGGATGCGTACGATATCCGGTTTTGGAAAGTATTTGTGAAGATAGAGATACGGAAGGTACTATAAAACTCATGAAAGAAGCCGTGAAGAGAGGACTACCCGTTTTTGGGGTTAAAAATGCTTCACCTCTGATTAACTTGCTTTTTTTTAACATCATCCAAGGATTCGTTCCCGATTATATGCATTGTGTACTCGCTGGCGTGGCAAAGCAATTAACAGAGTGCTTGATCAAACTTATTTCGGCACGCGATTTAAAGATTTTAGAATTCCGGTTATCAAAAATCAAAGCTCCTAATCAGTTAGGTCGCTTGTCCAGGCCTCTAAAAGATAGAGCCATGTGGAAAGCCCGTGAATGGGAGAATTGGCTCCTATATTACAGTATACCGGTATTTGATTCCATTATAGATGAAAAGCTACTCAAACACTGGGGTTTACTAGTTGAAAGCTTGTATACACTTTTGAAAACTGACATCACGTGTAAGGAATTGGACAAGGCTGACCAAAAACTGCACGAGTTCGTTTGTGGGGTTGAGCAACTGTATAGTAAATCCGCAATGACGTATAATGTTCATCAGCTGCTACACATTGCAAGAAGTGTGTATGATTGGGGGCCACTATGGGCACATTCTACTTTTCCATTTGAATCCGGAAATCACGAATTGCTCACTGCAATTCAGTGTGCCAAGGGAGTGAACCAGCAAATACTCCGATTTTTGAACATGAAGCGTTCTGTAGATATTCTCCAGAAGTGTCTTTACCCACCTTCATCTGACATTGTGAACGAATATTATAATAATCTTGACAAACCGCGAACGAAAAAATGCCTTCAAATATCTGGCATTACTTATTTCGGAAGTGGGAAAATAATTGACAAACAGTTGCTGGACACATTTCACCTATCGTCTAATACTAGAACATTTCTTAAAATCGTGAAAAATGATTGTTTATATACTTCTTCGGTGAAAGAAAATGTACGATCGTGTAATGCGTATGCACAACTTGTTAACAAAGTGTACGTTAAAATTAATGCGTTTGTTATAGACGAAGAAACTGATCAACAGTTAGCATTGTGTAATGTTGTACGAACCACCGCTTGTGAATTTTCAAACTCAATACAAACCGTCCAAACCATTAATAATGAGGTAATTGCTTCAAATACGGCCGATATCGACAAAGTCTGTGTTTTTCTTGATATGATAGATAGAAGATACATTTCTTCAGTTCCAAATTTACATAAATACTAATCGGTGCACGTTTCTTTTCAGGCTTGTCAATTATTATCATTCAAACCATGATTAGAAGTGAAATTTTTTATTGAAAAAACTGATAAGATAAATTGACGGGCAATAATGATGATGTACACGACTTTGCCTTGCGTTGAATACAAGTGCTACATACTAAGAAAGGTCACTCAGATTCAAAATAGAGCACGAGAACAAAAACATAATATCAAGATTTAACGTTAGAGAGCTAGTAATATAATGGAAAGAACTGACGGGATTTGTGAGCGAGCACGGTAGTTTAGTGATGTAAATCCCCGGATAGGCATCTGTGGACCCGGGTTCGATTCCCGGATTGTCCGTTAACTTTTCTCATCAGTTTTGTCAATAAAAATTTCACTTGTTATTACATAAGTTTATATAATATTGAACATGAACGTTGAATTTGTTTAAATTTGATGTATGTTGATATTTGTCTCAGAGCATTTGTATACTAGACGTTGAGTAGGGACTTGTCGACACGTATGTAAATACTTACAGTAAGGGGTGCACTGACGTTTCAGATTTTTTAATCACTTGATTCTGTGTATACGAATATTAGACAATGCAAAATCTTGAGCGTTCATTGGATAAGACTCTATTTGATACTATATCAATAGTTTTGTGAATAAGATGCTACGTTTTTTGAATTACTTTGCATTTTATCTATATCAGGCTATCCACGTCAATTATATCCCCCAGACCCCACCATCTCCGATTAGGTCCGTGATTTTTTGATGTTTTTTCCCAGTTCCAAAATATTTCTCTAAATTTTATCAGATTTTTCAAGGAATGGTCTGATTTTGTAGTTAAAAAAAACGAAACTAAAAAAGGGTTAGTCGAAAAAATCAGAAGAAAGATTTTAAAGCCAGAGTAAAAACATAAAAAATCACCAATCAAAGTCAAAAGAACATCAATAAGATGGTGAAGTTTGGAGGCTAGGTGTATTGACGTGAACAGTCCCATATCTTCGGTATAGTGCAATACCGCGTAACTAAATATTGCAATACCGCAAAAGTACAAAAAAAAAAAATGATCTTTGGTGTGCATTCTATATGTAGAAATAAAAAATACACAATATGCACACCAAATCTCATTTTTTTTTGTACTTACGCTGTATTGCAATATTTAGTTACGCAGTATTGCACTATCACCGACGATATGTCACTTTCTCCACAAAACGGAAAGCGTATTGATACTCGTGTATTTTTGATCTGCGATTTTCAACTATTATATGCATACTAGTACATTACAGTACGAGTCCGATAAAACTTTTTCTGACGAGTGTGAGGTTGCAGTACGAGCCGAAGGCGAGTTTTGCAATCACACGAGATCAGAAGAAGTTTCTCCGTCGAGTATTGTACACAATTTTACTTTAGGAGGTGTGAAAATAGGGGTTTTAGCCACGCGAAGCGTGGCTAAAACATCCAAAATCACACTGAGTGAAGTAAATATACATTTTCAATGAATGATGTTTTGCTACACCGCCAATAAAAGCTACGGTTACTGCTAACTCTGTGTTCGCTTAATATATTCCTCAACCATCAATTATTACGATGTAGAATGAATCATGATTTTTTGAATGATGTTACGTAAACTGAATCATGTAACAAATTACATAATAAATTACACACTCGTATCAGTAAAATAAACCATATGAAAAATCACATAATAAATCTTAAAATAAATAACGTGCTGAATATGAACCTGAAATCTTTCATAAGAGCATACGATTTATCACATGATTAATTTTGTACTTTTTCACAACAATTATGACGTGAACTTTTTCAGTAGGGCAGTAGATAACTCGGCGCGTTTTTTTTAAAGTGGTTTCCTCTGAAAGCCTAATCCACTATATATTTTTAACACATGATTACATATAAATACAAAAGATCAAAAGTAAAAGATGATTAACACGTAAAAAATTATCACGTTATATTCCTAACATTCTAGAAACGCATAATAATTTTGCAAGAGGCATAGGGGGGTCATCCAGGATTTTGATGTTTTCGAAAGTCTGCACGTGTAGGAAGAAGTGGTGGTCTAGAAAGACGTATTAAAAGCACAAAAAGAACATTTAATCAATAATAATGATTTCAGTTTTTTTCGATATTGAGAATATTTTGTATTTCCTCATTGAGTTAAAAACTTAGATTAAAGATTATTCACCGTTTTGTTGAACATCGCCTACAATTTCTATTCGTTGGCCAGCAGAGATTGGACTTAGATTGAAAACATTAGATAAGACAATTTCAATTTTGAATTGGCCGTCAGTTACTGTGCCAATGTATTCGTCGGTTCGAATTTTGGAAGGCTGAATAAATTCGTCTTTGACATATCCTCTAATTTCTGCAGGTTAAGGTTATTAAAAAAGTTATTGGACAAGTTTTCGGAAAATGGTCGATCGAAAATAACGTTACTTATAATTCCAGTTTTGTGAGGAATGTCAGGAAAGTCACAGAAATTAATTTTATCGAAGTTTTGGAGTACGTGGAATATTTTCAATTCATTTATTACTTCGTTTAGAATACATGATCCTGTACAAAGGTGAGTCTGGATGGCAGCTATCGCTATTACAAAGAGGTGTACATTCTTAGAGACTAGTTACATAGTTGGTTGTAGACACTGGCCCAAAAGTTATAGAGTGCTATGACGCTGTTTTTCGAGGTTGCGTTGAGTACACTCAGCAAGGAGGAGGTGGAGTTGGGGTCACATTTAGTTTTTTCGATGAGTGTCTTTCTTTGTCCGTGGAACATCGGACATTCCAGGAGTAGGTGCGTGAAGTAGACGATGTTTTTTGTTAGGCAATTAGGGCAGGAGGTTTCTGTACTAAATTTTAGATTCATATTCTTAGAGAGTAGCCCAGGAGTGTGTGGGTTTTGGAGTCTGCATTGTGCGGTGATTTTTATCAATTCAATCGGTAGTTTAAGCTTTAAGTAGTCTTGTGTTTCGTCTTGTTGTCTGAGGAAAGGGAAAAACAAAAGAGAGGAATGTATTCGCCTAGTCCAATCCTGGTTGTTTATATCTAGTGCGTGTCCTGATAGGATGTCGCCGCGGAAGCGCATCAGTTGCCCAGCTGTTCCGAGGCCCTTCAGGCCGGGGGGGAAATATTTACATATTAGCTCATTAACCTGCGCGCACCAGTTGTATTTGTGTATTACATTGTTATTAAGTGAGAGCGTCAGTAGACGGTGATAGCATATTCTTGGTACGCGGGACTCATCCATAGTGAGTAGTTTCTGAATCCAGCCGAGGGATCTCTTGATAACGTCGTAGGAGAAGGGTATAGCTCCGACTTCTAAGCGTATGGCATAGTTCGGACAGTTGGGGGGCAGAGAGAGGATTTTTTTGTAGAAGCTAGTTTGAATGGAGTTGATTTCTTGAGTATGTCGCGGACCCCAGGATTCGATTCCGTACAAGAGTACGCTTTTGGCTAGAGATTTGTGGAGGTGTTCCTTGCTCTCCCAGGTGTTAGATCGGGCGCTATGTAATATGTTCAGAACCGTACTAGTTGCGTTTTGTGTAGCAATTTTTGCCTTTTTGAGTTGAGCTCCGAAAGTTCCACTACTGGTAAACACACACCCTAGGTAGCAAAATTCTTTAACTGTTTCGATAGGTTCGTTGTCGTATTGGAATTGTAGTTTTTTGTTGGGTGGACCTTTGTGGAAGATTAGGATTTTGGATTTCAGTCTGTTTACTTTTAGCAGATTCTCAGAGAAGTAATTAGACGCTACTTTTGTCAGGCTTCTGAGGGTTTGGGGGTTATCTGCCAGAAGTACCAGATCGTCGGCGTACGCGATGCATCTGATTTCGTGCTGGTGGTCTATTGAAATGCCTCTTATCCCGTTTTTGGACAGATAATTATCAAAATCAGCGATAAATAACGAGAATAAGAGGGGGCTCAATATTTCTCCTTGTAGGACCCCCTCCGTCACCTCAACCGGTTCGGAAACTCCTCTTTCAGTTCGGACCGATATTTTGGCATGATTATAGATGCTTTTGCAAACGCCCACGATTCTAGAGGTCACTCCCATGTGAATCAGTTTTTGCCATAGCAGGTCGTGGTTGATAGAATCGAAGGCCTTGACAAAGTCTATAAAAAAAGCATACACTTTTCTTCGGGGTTTGGAGAGGTGGATTTGGGCGATTGACGAGAGTGTGAAAATATTATCGATGCATCCCCTTTGTTTACGGAAACCGGATTGGTATTCCGGGAGCTTGTCATTGTCTTCTGACCATTTATATAAGCGGTTGAAGATTACTTGTGTGAAGATTTTGGCTATGCTGTTTACTAGGGAAATGCATCGATAGTTTGCTGGGTCTTGGAGGTCACCTTTTTTGTGTAGCATGGAGGCATAGAGGATCGTCCAGTCCTCAGGAACTGTCTCTTGGAGAAGGATTTTGTTGAAGAATACTTCTAGGTAAAGGGACCAGTTTCCGGGTAGGTTTTTATAAAATTCGTTGGAGATTCCGTCCTGACCGGGGGACTTCCTCAGTTTGCAGTGGTTTAGGCTGCGAAGGATTTCTGGATGTGTAATGTGTTGATCGAGGAGCGGGTGGGTGACTAGAGGTAGGTCAAGGGAGACTGTCGATCTTGGAGGATACAGTTTTATGAGGAAGCTGTGCCATTGCTCTGGCAGGATAACATTTTCGGTTTTTCTCTTTTTTCTGAAAGTGTTTACCGTGAGCCAGAAGGACTTCGCATCGTGACATTTCCCAAAACTCTCAGTTATTCGATTTTTGTATGCTTTTTCCTTATATATTAAAGTGTTATTGTATTTGATTTTAGATTCTTGGAACGCTTCTCTGTCGGTGGTGCATGTAAAGTTCGTTTTCCTACAAGTTTTTATGGTACGCCTGAGGTGCCTCTTTTGTGCCATACACTCGCTGTCAAACCAGGGTTTTTTGTATATGGTTCTACTTTGTTTGAGGTGACTGTGCATTCCTAGGTCGCCGGCGACTTTCTTAATTGACTGTATTAAGTTAGTGTTTAGGTCGTTAATGTTTTCGCTTAGGTCGGCTATTGTAGGAGAGAGGCTCATTTGAGTGGCATAACTGTGTGCTAGGTCGTGTTTCCATTTAAATTTCTCAGAGCTCGGGGTGGTGTGTGGTAGTTCACAGTTAGTGCCACTGGGGACATTGAGTTGAATGACGACCGGCCAGTGGTCTGATCTGGTGGGGTATTGATAAACATAGAAGTCGGAAACGTTGTCTAGATCAATCCGGCTGCACGCCGCGAAGTCGATAGTGGATAAAGCTTTTCCGCGGTGAAAAGTGAATTGGCTGGGGATATCGTTTGGGAATCTCCCGTTCAGGATAATCAGATTGTTTTCGGTACAGAAGTCAATGAGCCTCTCTCCTCTTTTGTCGCCTTCGGCCAGCGTTAGCCGGTGTTTGGCAACGCCTTCATAATTCGAGAGTAAACAGTCTTCGTGAACACTTGACTCACCGATATGAGAATTAAAGTCCCCTCCTACATATACCGAGACGTTCGGGAATTTAAAGCGCGCCGTTTCTAAAGCTGAGGTCAATGACGATAGGCATACTTCGAGGTCCCTATCATTATGGAAGTAACAACATATCACTATTAAGTCGAATAGCTTATGCTTTAGCCGAACGGCGAGGACGTCTTCCGTTGCGTGTATCGTGGAGGCGCTGTATCTGTCGGTGTGGTGGGCAATCGCTAGGCCTCCGGTGTTGTGTCCTGTAGTCTTCTCGGTGTCCTTCGTTGCGTTCACGTGGGTCAGGTGGTGGTTGGATAGCCAGACAGGTAGTGACAGGGGGTTTGCTACGAGCCAGGTTTCAGAGAGACAGAGAATGTCAGATTTTGACCGCTCGCTTGATAGTTCGTGGACGTTTCTGAAGCCGTGCACGTTCCAGAAGTATATTTTCGGGTGTTGGGTGTCTGTGCTCGTTTGTGGGGGTTTGGTTTTCCTTGATTGATGAGAGTTCGCTGTGTGAGTGTTGTTGTTGGTTCGTTGCTATGCTTCGTTGACTTTGTTTTGGCTGCTTGAGCTCCTGGTGGTACGAGATACATACGGGGTGATACATGCTTGGCTCGTATTCGATTCGGAGCTGGTGGAATTCGTCCTCTGACTTTTTCGGGTGGATTTTCTAGGGTTCGATTTCAATAGACGTTTTTTGACCGTGTCGTATGCTTTGGTGTGTGGTTGGCCTTGTTGGTGGTGACTTCTTGTTGGGGTGACAGGTGGGGTGGTGGGTGGAGAGTTCTGCTGCCACATGTCGGAGATTTCCTGGATGAGAGAGTCCAGTCCATTGACTTTCATAATTTTTAAGATATCATCCTGTGAGAGAGGCTTGCCATCTAATATCAGCTGGTTCCCTGACAGCTTCGTGGAGATCCCCACCTTCTTGAGTTCGTATCTGGATTTAAGTAGGGCTCTTTTTGTGTTACGTTCTCCGGGTGGTAAGTCGTTATCGAAGGCGATGTTTATATCGCTGAGAGCCTTCGCGTTGGCAAAGAAGGGTTTCTTCCATCTAGGCGCCACGAACTTAGTTAGTATTGGTCTGTTTTTGTTTGGGTCTGGCCTACCTAAACGATAGGCCGTTTCAATACAGGTCTCCGAGATCTCCAGATTCGCTCTGTTTATAGTTTCCATAACTGTCTTGACGACATCTTCTCTGGCTGCATTGACTTCAGGTATCCTGTATAGGATCAGATTTTTCGCACGTTCCTGTTGTTCTTTAAGTTCGAGTTTCTTTTCCAAGCTCTCCACAGTATCTTTCAGGTGTTTGGTGTCGTTGACTAGGAGGTTTTGGGTGGAAGTTACGCTGGCTAGGTCCACTTTAGTTTTATTCTGTGCTTCTTTGATTGAGGTGACGTCTGTGCTCACCTTGGAGAGGAGATCGAACAGTTCGTCCATTGAATGCACTGATTTCTTTCCACTTCCACTCATTGTTACGTGCTTTTTTTTTTTTTTTTTTTCACGACGATTTATAACATCAGATAATCGCTCAGCTATTCTAATAGTCGAGCGGCGATCCTGATAATTTCGCGCACTGTTTATCCGCCGCCTGATGGTCTGAGACCGAGTACGTGGAATACTCCGAAACAACTTATTTTCGAGAAAGATTTTAATTGTAATTCAAAGTTAACGTTGCCAAGGTTGTACAACGAGGCGGGACTAGCGGTTGTGTTTTGAAGAAGGTAAATCTAAAAACAAGGGGTATACTGTTCACAAGAAAAAAATGTCCACCAAAAATGATGTGATGCAGAAGAAAGATGTAAATACGATTTACCTGATTATGTTTAATTTCGTTTGATAATTGAGGGGCCTGATCGCCCCATTTGTAACAAGAGACTCTTTTGCCGTCATTATTATTCAGGACGAATTTAAATAAGTCCAATTCTGATTTTTCTGCCTTATTTAGTGAAGTTTTGCGTTTAATTTTACTACACCGAATAGAGTCGACGTATCCAACAATAGCTCTACATAGAAAAAGGGGAAATATATGAGACTTTACGTTAAAATAATAATAATATTAGTAAAATTATTGCTTACGCAAATTTATCTCCGATCTCAATGTTTTGAATATATTCCGTAGTCGAAAGCGAAGAAATATTGTCGTCAGTCTTAAATTTTTTTGATTTAGGTCGTTCGAGTGAGTGGCTTCTAGATGAGTTTGCACGACGAGACATTTTGCAGGAATTTAAATTGAATCTAAATTGAATAAACAGGATAAAATAAATAAATGTATCAGTCACAAAAATTTATCCCAACAAAACAGGAACAATTGATTTTTCAAATGAATATAGTTACGGTTTACATTTTTTGTTTCTACATTTAATTTCGAGACATGTGATCGATATTCGATGAATTTTTGTAAATAACTATAGTTAATTAAGTTTTGCGATTTTATAAACTTATTAACGTTTAAGTAAATTGGATAATGGAACCAGTAGGACAAGGTTTGTGATATCAATTTATCTTTAATTACTGAA
Organism: Tenthredo notha; assembly: GCA_914767705.2. Taxonomy (NCBI): domain Eukaryota; kingdom Metazoa; phylum Arthropoda; class Insecta; order Hymenoptera; family Tenthredinidae; genus Tenthredo; species Tenthredo notha. The sequence continues at coordinate 14,209,699 of OU611910.1, read as the reverse complement.
CCGAACAACGGAAAAACATGCCATCACTAAAGATTGGTTAAATTATGATAATAGACGAACTAACAGAGGGAGATATAAAAGAGTCATGGCCCGAATTGCCCGAGGTACAGCCAGCGGAGCTAGATACCGGGAGTAGTAGTGATTCGCTACTTCTGGATCAAATAGTATTAGTGCACATGGACACACGCATACATAATGAGCTCACACATATTCAAAAATGCTAATATCATATAATTACCCTCATTACACATTCCCCTACCTCATTATGCATTCCCCTACAAACGGAAAGTGATTAATTATACTCATTAGACATGCGATCATAAACAGAGGGGGATCTTATCATGTAAGCGTGCCTTGCCTCAGAATACGCATTCTTAGACGGATCGGTCACCATGCAAATCAGGTGCAACGCATAGTGCTCAGCGGCGGTAGAAGATTTTCACACATTATTTAAACATACGTTCCTACAGAAAAAGGGGTTCATACAATGTATCGCAGATGATAAAACAGATTAGTATATCATCACACGGTCAACGCATCCAAAGAACCGCTGCACCCAACGAGGAGCGCGTGCGTGCCTGCTCCCCCAACTAATTATACATCGTTGCAATTATTATCCCCCGAGTAGGCTGATCTTGTATGAATTCTTGTCAAACTATGTTCCCACCTACCACTACTTCACACCCGCATTACAATCGGATGACTCTGGAGCGTAAAACACTCTACGAACTCCTCATATATCCTCCCACATAGCAGATGTATATAAACTATCGCGTCCAAACACTCGCATACAGTTGTCCACCGACTTAACGGTGTGCTTTATTGTTAACATACGAACGAATATGGCGGACAACATCATTATACGAATGGAAAACAATCTGAACGAACAGTTCAAAATATTGGTAAATGACGGTCATCCTGATGCATGTCGAAGGTTCGAGAAGAATTGCGATCAAGTCGTCAAATCATTGCGTATGCAATTGAAAAAAATACGCTTTTCCGGAACCAAACAGAATTATGAAACTCGGATACGTAGAATAAAAAGTTATAAAACAGTGATCGGTCATAAAGTTTTGCTAGGCCGCGGCCTCGAGCCCACCACGAGTAAAAAATCTAAAACATACATCTGGCAGGACATTGAATCGGCTTTCGCTAACCGTATTCGAACCGGTCTTATCACAAATCTCAAACACATCGACGTCAAGCAATTTCTCAACGATGTTAAATCAACAATTTGCACGCGTCTGAGAAATATGCAGAGAAAATATCAGTGCGTGAAGATATACCTAGTGCTGTCCGGTGAATTCGTGACAAATGAAAATACGGACATAAAATACTTTCATACTCCGTCAAAACAAATCCTGCTCATGACCGACTTGAACGGTTGGTATCAAGAATTCGTCATACGATCCCTTCTACACCAGTTGGAAGAGTTCCAAGAGCGCGACAGCGGATGGGCTTTGCGAAGTATAATTAACCTAACCGTGAACTTCAACCAATGCGAACCGATACGAGGCTCCAGCTTCATAGACCTACCTTCGAGGATTAAAGCAAAAAAGGCTGTTTTAAACATCGAAAGTGACGACGAAGCGTGTTTCGCCTGGGCTGTGGTAGCAGCGTTATACCCAGCTTCATCACAGGTTTCCAGAGTATCCTCGTATCCTCATTATAAAACTGTGCTCAACGTTAAGAATATCAGTTTCCCCATGACGTTGAATCAAATCAAGCGGTTCGAAAATCAGAATAACGTGTCCGTAAACGTATACACCCTCGGCGACAAACATTTCTACGTAGCACCTATTTACCTAACATCGAATCCCATTACTCGACACATAAATCTGTTGCTAATATCGGAGAATAATCAGTCCCACTTCTGCTTGATTAAAAACCTCTCCCGACTCATTTCAAGTCAAATCACTCGAAAGCATAAGATGTTTCTCTGCAACAGATGTTTAGCTCATTTCTATAATGACGAAGCGTTGACAAAACATTCGACGGACTGTTCGACGATCAACAATTGTGCTGTAAAACTACCTACGGACAATGACAAATGGTTGAAATTCAAGAATTATTATCGTCGAGAGAGGGTACCCTATGTGGTATACGCGGATTTCGAATGTTTGCTGGAAACGTTAGAAAATCTGAAATTGGGGGATAAAACTCGCGCGTATCAGAAGCATACGGCCTATAGCGTCGGATATTATATTCAATGCAGTTTCGACGATTCGCTATCCGCATACGGATCTTACAGAGGGGTGGAATGCGCTCATTGGTTCGCGGAAGCTATGAAACAATTTTCGCTGGACCTAGAAGTCACGTTACAAAATCCTAAGCCGATGATTCCGATGACACAATCGGAGAAGGACGAATTCGCGCGAACTCAAATCTGTCACATATGTGGGGGAAACATCAATCCGGAGGACATGAAGGTCCGCGATCATTGTCATTTAACGGGTAAATACAGAGGACCCGCGCATTCGAAATGTAATCTCAGATATATCTCAAGTCATACGATCCCAATCATCTTTCACAACTTAACATCGTACGACTCTCATTTCATAATAGAGGAGATAGCTACAGCGTTCGAGGGCAAAATAGATGTGATCCCAATGAACAAAGAAAAATATATATCGTTCATCAAAAATGTTGAGGGCACCAGAGTTCGACTACGGTTCATCGATTCATTTCGGTTCATGAGTTCTAGTTTAGCTAGTTTGGTTCAATATTTGGGTAGAGGTGGTTTGCGCATAACGCGTAAGGCCTTCGCGAATCTTGAAAATGATAAATTCGATTTGCTGGCAAGGAAAGGTGTTTTTCCGTACGATTATGTCGACTGTGTAGGCAAATTGTTGGAGACATCGCTTCCATCGATCGAGCAATTTTATAATAAACTGACGGACGATAATATCTCGGACAAAGAGTATGCTCATGCCAAAACTGTCTGGCAGACCTTCGGACTGCGAACGTTAGGCGAGTACAGCGATCTATATTTGAAAACCGATGTATTACTGCTTGCCGATGTGTTCGAAAATTTTAGACAGAGCTGCTTACGCAACTACGAATTAGATCCCGCTCATTATTATACCGTTCCCGGATTAGCTTGGGACGCAATGCTCAAACTGACCAAGGTTAGGCTGGAACTACTCACGGATATAGATATGGTTTTGTTTGTCGAACGAGGTATACGAGGAGGGTTGAGCCAGTGTTGCAATCGATATGGTAAAGCCAACAATCGTTACATGAGAGATCACGACGAGACCGCTCCAGAAACCTATTTGATGTACTTCGACGTCAATAATTTGTACGGTTGGGCTATGTCAAAATTTTTACCCTATAGAAATTTTTGCTGGATGACCAACATAGATTCTTTTGATCTGAAAGCTGTGTGCGAAACTTCGGACATCGGATACATTCTAGAAGTGGATATAACGTATCCGATAGAATTACACGATCTCCACAAGGATCTCCCGTTCTGCCCACATCCCGACAAACCTGCGGGATCCAGAAGCGAAAAATTAATGACAACTTTTAAGAAGAAAGAACGTTACGTAGCTCATCACACGCTTCTCCAACAAGCGCTCAGTCACGGTGTTATTATCGCTAAAATTCATAGGATTTTGCAATTTCAGCAATCGGCGTGGCTCAAGCCCTACATAGATTTCAATACCAACTTGCGAACTCAGGCACGTAACGATTTCGAAAAAAATCTGTTCAAATTGATGAATAATTCGGTTTTCGGCAAAACTATGGAGAACGTTCGCAACCGCGTTAATATAAAACTAGTGACGAAATGGTGGGGTCGATTCGGCGCGAATGCTCTGATCTCAGCGAGTAACTTCTATCGAAGAACGGTATTTACCGAAAATTTCGTCGCTATTGAGCTGCAGAAACTAAAGGTGGTGATGGACAAGCCGATTTATGTGGGGATGTCCATATTAGATATTTCTAAAACCTGTTTATACGAGTTCCATTACGATTATATGGTACACAAATTTCTCGACTCGTGCAAATTGTTGTACACTGATACGGACAGCCTGATATATTCAATACAATGCGCCGATTACTATTCCGAGATGAAGAAAGATATTCACAGATTTGACACTAGTGACTACGATGTCGACAATGAATATAATATTCCGAGAATCAACAAGAAGGTCCCGGGATTGATGAAAGATGAAAGCAACGGTAAAATAATGTTAGAATTTGTGGGGCTGAGGTCGAAGATGTATTCGTTTCGAATGTGTGACTCGGAGGTGAAAAAAGCTAAAGGAGTTAAATACGCCGTTGTGAAGAAATCTATATCATTCAACGATTATATGGAATGTTTGAAGAACTCTTCCACTACCGTTCGCGAACAGCATACAATACAATCCAGATTGCACAAAGTCTATTCAATAAGTCAAAAGAAGATCGCGCTCAGCGCTCACGATGATAAACGATTTCTCATACCCAATTCAACCGACACACTACCTTGGGGACATCATAAATCTGTTTTAGCTGATGACAACATCCCGAACAACATTGTATAACTGTTGCACTCGTTACACAGAAGCGTTTGATGCCAACATCTATTTTCGGAAACTGCATCGGATGCAACAATGTCGCAGCAGAAAATGATACGTATCGCCAAAAACTTTGGTATAAAACGGTAAAGCTTCTAACCGTCAACCATCAGTGGACCGATCGACCTGATCAGATCATCATCATCTTTCAAAGTACTACACAGGCAACCGCATGTTTTACCAAATCTTTACCGTTCTTATCGTTTGCGGACACGTCGCAATCGTGTCGGCTCAGAACGCCCCCGAACGTGATCGTAAGTTTTAACTTCGGTAGAAAAACAATAATCAATTTTTAATCGGTCATTGTTAAAACCGTCTAACCGGCTTTAAAACTTACAGTTGTTACAAAAAATACTAAATGTGAGATGGACAAAAGGCAAAAAGCGATCTATCTACACGAGTTGGAAACGACGTTGGGACAATGTACATCGCACGTAAACAGTATGGAGAACGCAATCCGAACCAATGTGAGAACTATGGCTACTCTTAGACATTTGGCTCGAGAATGTGAATTGCGATACTACGATGTTCAACGGAACGTCACTACGGGCGACAGCTACAGTAAGATTCGTTTTCACGACGTATAATAACTGAATGCAGAAACTGATAGCATTTGTTATGATTTCGGACCAAATGCAACCATGCGTTGAGGAGTCAGACGACATCAGCGCCCGGATCGTATTCATGACGGACCGTGTGAACCAATGTAGGATGTCTCGGGGAAATCTCCAAGATCGTGTGCAACTCTCGGCAGATTCCACCGATACTTTTGAGCGATATTATAGAACCTGTAACAATCAGCTAGAGATGGGGAAAACGTTAAACCGACAGAAGGAGTGCTAAATAATAATAATAAGTATACATAGTGCAGTAGTAATAATTGTTGTAGGGATTTATTTGTGTCCATCATTATTATTACATGTGATTGAATAAATAGTTATCGTGTTTACAAAACATTTTTCTTATCGATCCACGAATTGTGTGAAACATCCATGCCCAACCATTTGACCAAAACCTTGGAACCTCTTTTTTTCAAAACCTTTTCAACCAAATAAACATCGGGATATTTGGTTCGTTTTATTTCAGACTCGTAAAACCCACCCAATACGGGGGCTCCTCTAGAATCTTCTAGAATATAGGTTCGAGGATCGGTATTTCTAACTTCAACGATTTTGAAAACCTCGGTAGTCCAGTTGGGTGTGTAACCTTTTGCGAACGCTGATTTATATTTACTGATACGCACAAAATCGTTTGGTCTAAATTTAGCTGGTCGAACAGATTTCATATTGCTATAGACCGTTGAAAGAAGCGTTTTGGCGATCTTAGGTGTGACTTTGTTTGGCGACATACCAATCGTTCTATGTTTTTTTGCATTATAATTAGCAACCAGACTCGGTAGTATATCGAGCCATTGGTAGGATCCGTTGAGCGTAAAATTTTTCCACATATCGTTCTTTAAGGTTCTGTTCCAACGTTCCACTACCGAGGCCTTCATTACACTATACGTTGAATAATGATTAATTTTATGTTCAGTAACTAAATTCTTAAAAATAGAGTTGTAGAATTCCTTCCCGTTGTCCGTCTGCAGATTCCTAGGTATCCGACGTTCTTCGAAGATCGATTTGAACGCTTGTGCGACATCTTTAGCGTTTTTAGTTTTCAACGGTCTTGCCCAAGCGTACTTTGAGAGTACATCGATAACGGTTAGAATATACTTCATACCCTTGTTAAATTTACTATACATTTGCATGTCGACGAGATCAGCCTGCCACAAATCGTCAAAGCCTTGAACAAGAACTTTTCTGCGAGCGAAGTTACGTCTGGCGGGGGCGTGGAGCTCCTTGACCAACTGCCTCTTCTCGATACTCATTGCAGAGCTTTGGACGGCACCGAAATCTTAGCTACACCCAATAGGTCGGACAGCTTCAGCGTTAATCGAGCAACTTCTACCGTTAGCGATCGAGTTTTTTGATCCACGTACTGCTTATTAGCTGCGTCGTACGCCTCCACGGGGTCACCAAGATTGGTGATCTTGGAGCCTTGCGCGTCAAACCCGAGATTCTCCCTTGGACGGCTTACGCAGAACTTGGAAATCGTTCGATAGTTTATTTCTTGTCGATCGACTCGCGGTATAGTCGGCTCGTAACGTTCTCTGATCCTACGTTTGTCGGGTGCGGACTGCCTTCCAAATTTGTCGACAGGCATGATGCTACTGATCGGTCCTCGAGGTCTAGCGCTTATTTAATAATTTTTTCTTCCCGCAATTCTTCGAGAATAGATGTGATTTCGTTGTCGTGACCGGTGTGACCGGCGGATTTTGATGCAACCAGTAACTGTAATCGTTCGACCATCTCGTCGGGATTGTTCCAATAAACGTAGTCCACACCGTTGTCGGTAACATCCATACCGATGGGGAGGAGACCCGATCCCAATGAGCTCGTACCACCGCGAGAAAGCGTTGGAACAAGTTTGGCGATGATCTCTTTGTACTTATAACCCTTATTACCTTTGACTTGCTGATTGGCGGAAAAATTCCGCTTGTATACCTGAGTTTTATATAGAATGTCTTTGTAGGTTGCCAAGTCGTGCTCGTTGTACAGTCGGTTGTTGGGAATATTCATGAATATTAATTCGTACAGCCCAGGTGTCCCCTTATAGGTCACGCCTTTTATGTTAATGTTGTCGTTGTCCACCGTGAACGGCGAATCTCCTAGCATCCAAGCTCCGTTTTCATTGCGAACGCCGTAAACTATATCCATCTTGTTTTTTGAGTCGGTGACCAACTTCTTCAGATATTTACCAACGATTGGACCGAAATTTTGCTGTAAATACAGCTCCATTTCGCGGCGACCTTCAGGTGTGTGCACCAATTCCTCAACCGTTGGCGCCGATGGGGGTGGTGGTGTAATGTCTCCCACAAATTCGTCGGGTAGGAAAAAAACATCGTCATTCGAGGCCCCTTGACGACCCCGCTTCGGCGAACTTATATCCCCCCTGCCGCTATTCTCATCCAACGGAGGCTGTCTACGTTTCTTCGCATACTTTGTCTGTGGGCGCGTGAGCGGAGTAGAGCTCGTTGCTAGGTTCAGGTCATCGTTCGGGTCAACGTTCTCACCATCTTCAAGCAGCTCCTGTTTGGCTTCCTCTTTTAATTTCCTCTCCAGCGAAGAATTATTGGAGACTGCTTGCTCAACCAGGGTCTTCAACGGTTCTACTATAGGTTTGAAGCTCCGTTCCAACTGTTCGTCGGTTTCAACACGATCGGTCTTCAGAGCGACATATTTTTTTCTGATTGCGTCACTGGAGCGCGCAATATCTCGTTTAATCTGTTTTACAGTACGACTCTGTTCGTCAGCCATCGCGCGGTGTTGTCGAGAGTCTAATTGGAGCTCGACTGATTCTGAGGCAGGACGAGGAATTCGTCGAACCCTTTGCGATACCTCCCAGTCGTCATAGAACTGTCCTTGTCTATCACGACACACCCGTATTTCGATTGCCAGCAGTGGGAGCACAATTCTCGGAACTGCTCGAAAGTCATGTCCGTGTTGACGTGATCGTTGTAAATGTGTTTCAGATTCATATGATCTTGCTTGAACAGAATAATGAAGTTGGTATTGTCGCGGATCAGATGTTTAGGGATACGGGCATAAGTCTGAGACAGATAGAAACAGTCGACTCCCGAATGTCTGCCGGTAGAAAAATATTCTCTGATTGTCTCCTGTTTGTCGCAGGCTATATCGTCGAAGATAAACACCGAGTTGGGTAAGGTCTCTTTGAGCGGAATCACCGCGCCGCTGTTAGAGAACGTATGATACGCGACTCCGGGGACGAGACCTAGCAATTTCTCTAAGTACTTGTATTTGGGTTGATGAATAGATTTTGAGAATACGTAAACATTCTCAAACCTCAATCCGTTGGGGCTCTCGAGGAGATTTATGATCAAATTAGTTTTACCGCAGTTAGACGGACCGCAAATTATACACCTGACTGTGTCGGGTAACAGACATCCGTGCTTTCGAGCGGTTGGTGATTCCATTCTACGATCGAGGTTGACGATTCGAATCGCGACCGACTGTTTCACAAATTTCATTTCTACTGAGGGATTCGATCGATCGTAGCGATATTTATAGATTGATTCGAATCGCGCGACCTTTAGTGTCGTTATGTTCCTCGACTGAGGCGAGTCGCAAAAATCGATGCGGACTAAACGTGGTCGAGGTTTGTTGAATCGCGCTATAAACGCTCTACCCGTCGAACTACACCTGCCGGGATATCAGTTCTGCGGTCCCGGAACACATCTTGAGAAACGCTTGACCCGCGGAGATCGCGGTATAAATCCTCTGGACGCGGCCTGTCGCGAGCACGATATAGCGTATTCGCGGGACAAAGAATTGACCGCGAGGCACCGCGCGGATAAAGTTTTGGCGCGGCACGCTGTGGACCGCATGCGAGCGCGCAACGCGTCTCTGGGGGAGCGGGCGGCGGCGGCGGCGGTCGCGGGTTTGATGAAATCTAAAATAGCCTTCGGCATGGGTTTGAAAAGGAAAAAACCGACTAAGAAAACTGCAGGCGAGAGACGCGACGTTAGATCGGTCAAGAAGAAGAAAAATCTCAAACCTAGAGTAATAATACCGCCGACTCAACGTGGTGGGATTCTACCATTCCTTATTCCTTTATTCGCGGGTCTTTCGGCGGCGGGCAGTCTGGCGGGTGGTGCAGCAGGTATAGCGAAAGCTGTAAACGATGCGTCAGATGCACGGAAGCGATTGGCGGAAAGTGAGAGACATAATCGAGCCATCGAGATGGCTGGTAGAGGTTTAAGACTGTCGCCTTATCAGCGAGGGTCGGGAGCCAACTTGAAGAAAAAAAAAAAAATATAAAAATTCCTGCGGGTGCTATGTCGAGCGTGCAGCTGTATCGTCTCGGTGCTAAATACGTTCCACATTTTCGCGGCGTATTCAGCAGATCCGGCCTACCTCGCCATCCTTGGCGTTGCGAGAGCTGTGTGGTGAATCTAGATGATGGGGCGGGAACGCATTGGGTAGCCTATGTCAAGTGCGATCGTAAAGTTAAATATTTTGACAGCTATGGCAATTTACGGCCCCCCGCGGAGCTCATCAATTATCTGAGAAAGAGCGGTGCACGAATCTCCTACAACCGCAACCAGCTACAGAGTTTCGATAGCGATGTTTGCGGTCAATTATGTTTGAAATTTTTGCTAGAAAACTCTTGTGCCGAAATAGGTTCGAATCAGTAGCCTTGCAACAATGTCGCTGACATTAACTCTCACCGGCAGATCTTCGTCCCTGAGCGTGGAATATTTTCCACCGATAACCTTGAAAGATGACGCGCAATACGTGTTGGGTCTCATCAATTTCCAAGCCTACAATTCGATCCCCAATATCTCGAGCTCGAACAACACGCTGTACTACAACAATACCGAATCGATCGTCATACCGACGGGGTCGTACGAGATTGACAGCATCAGTGAATATATCAATAAGGAAATGATCAAGAAGACGGAAATGGCTGAAAACCGACCCCATAAATCTGGACAGAACGATCCGCTCTTCGAGGTGATCCCCAATAACAATACTATGAAGAGCGAGATACGTTGTCATTATAAAATTGATTTTACGAAGCCGAACAGCATCGGGGCAATGTTGGGGTTCAAAAAACGCGTTCTTCAACCGAATCGTTCGCACGAATCCGATTTTCCCGTTGACATAGTACATGTGAATATATTACGAATACAATGCAACGTGACGACGAATGCTTTCAGCAACGAGCGAGCTGACCACACTATCCACGAATTTTTCCCCAACGTACCTCCCGGGTATAAAATAATGGAATCACCCTCAAACGTCATTTACCTGCCGATCAGTACACGTCTCATACACAATCTTACTCTGCAGATCGTGGATCAAAATAACAAGTTAGTCGATTTTCGCGGTGAAGAAGTTACAATACGTCTACATATCAAACCTGAAAATCATTGAACATGTTGATTTTCAACCATAATGATTGTCGTCATAATGATCATAATCAGTCGCGCGCATACAAATACCCTATGGGGGGTTTCGATTTGGTTAGTAGTACAAAAAGTGTTGAGGGTAGAGGACTTGAAGATTATTCGGGACCTCGTTGTCGTCGCAGCACAGTGTTGAAGAAGAATAATAGAGAATTTCTACGATCCTTGGGGTTCGCAGTACTCAAAGATGGCCAACGTTCTAAACATAACTTCTGAACCCATTTACGACAACAGTATCACCCGTGTCGAAATTCATGGACATAATCCGTACGCGAGTTCGTCGCTCGATAATAACGATGAAATCAGGATTCCTATTCAGCAACAAGATCTATACGTACTACCTAGCGATAGCTATCTATACATCGAGGGTGTGTGTCAGGGGGGTGCGGAGGTGGTCAACTATACTCTGTGTAATAATTTTGCAGCATTTCTATTCGACGAAATTCGTTATGAATTGAACGGTGTCGAGATAGATCAATGTAAAAATTTGGGGATCACGACAACGCTGAAGAATTATCTTTCTCTCGACACCGGTAAGAGTAAAGCCCTGGACGTAGCCGGATGGAATATTTCGAACACGGTCAAGCAGAAAAATGATCCGAACGTGAATTGTTGTGTACCGCTGAATACATTATTAGGTTTCTGTGAAGATTATAAACGCGTTGTTATGAACGCTCGACACGAGTTGATATTGATCCGTTCGCGAACCGATAAAAACATTTACGCGTACGGCGAGAACAAGCATAATCTGACATTCAAATTGTTGAAAGTGCAGTGGAGAATGCCTCATATCAACGTTGAGGATTTGCAGAAACTATCTCTACTAGGTGTTCTCGAGAGCGGTAGATCTCTGAGTCTAGCTTTTCGTTCCTGGGATTTGTACGAATATCCAGTACTTCAGACTACCGATAAACATACTTGGGCAATCAAAACGTCTACGTATACGGAAAAGCCTCGCTACATCATACTGGCTCTGCAAACCGATCGCAAGAACGACGTCGCTCGGAATATCAGTAAATTTGATCACTGCAATCTCACGGACGTTAAGCTATATCTAAACTCTGAGTCCTATCCGTACGATAATCTGAACCTGAATTTCGAAAAAAATCAGTATGCATTGCTCTACGATATGTATTATAAATTTGCTGCGTCTTACTACAACAGCGAGCGGTACCCGACTCTCTCCGCAGCTGATTTCAGAAATTATGCACCGATCGCTGTCATTGATTGTTCCCGACAGAACGAATCGATCAAGAGCGCTTCGGTGGATATACGTCTGGAGTTCCAATGTAAGGCTAACGTGCCAACCAACACCACCGCCTACTGTCTAATAATTCATGACAAGATATTTGAGTATAACCCATTAAGCAACGGAGTACGCAAGATTCTGTAAACTGTTTGATCGTATGCCAGCGGTTGCATACATTGTCGCTTGATACACCTGTTTGATAGTATGCCAACGGTTGCATACATTGTCGCTTGACCCTCATCCTCAAGTATATAATACGTCTTTACGGCTCGCGAAACATTCAGTCGTTGACAATGGTCTCGTTCGTCGATCTGCAAGGGTTCAAGGGTTTTGAGAACAAGTTCATAGTTAAAGAATTCGCCTGTTTGACGCAAGACGGGAAGCTATTTCACCACACGTTCAAACCACCGTACCCATTCCAACAATTACCTGAAAAATATCAAAAACAAGCATTCTGGCTCACGGGGACTCATCATGGACTGAGATGGAAAGATGGGAGCGTTCCGTACGAAGATCGTAAAACTGTTATAAGCGAAGCCGTGAGCTATATGAATAATCAACTACTCTGTCGGGGTGTGGACAAGAGGTTATGGATAGACGAGTTGTCGACGCGAAATCTCGATGAAATTGTCAACGTCGAGGATGAGCCCTGGGTGTGCGAGTCATCGCACATACCGAGTTCACCTACTGTGAACTGTCCTATACATTCGATGGGGTGGCGATACAAGTGTGCTGTACAACAGGTGTACGCGCTGTACGACTTGTGGCAAAATATGATGTCGTTGGAAGCGGATATGGAATCTGAATCATGAAATTAAATGAAAAAACTCGTATACATGTGTATTATAATTTTTTATGTAAAAAAATTATGTATTTTATTCAAAATAAAAAAAAAGCGAGATACAAAGTTAACTCATATGTATGCGTATTATATTCTTTACCTCTCTTCTCGAAGATTATACATATATTTTATTCGAAATGAGAAATATACACTTCAGTTTATTATAATAGAGTAAATAATTGCATTTCTCGTTGAGATCATGTACGGGGTAATTGTCCTACTGCTAATGCGACGAGCTCGTTGTCAATCAAAGATGAGTTGTTGTATGACGATGACGTGGTTATCAATTCTCGAATTCGGTTTTCATCAAATATATACTGATTATCGGCTTTCTCGTGGTCCTGGAGTACCTCGCTGAACATCCGTATCTTCTCTTCTACCAGTAGGAGTTTGTCCAGAAGATCGTTATAGAGCGTTTGGATGCAATTCTGAAGAGAACATAATTTTTCGAAGGTGGTCTTCATGAAGATGATGTTCCGCGTCCCGGACCCGATCTTCAACGCGGCTTTACCGTACATGGGGCTGATCTCCAATCTTATTCCCTCGAACTGATCGACCTGATAAGTACTGGTCGGAAGGATGGAGCTCAATTTCTTGGATATGTTTTCCGACTGTGAGAATATCCGATCGAACTGAACGAGAGACATGTTGATATAGTTGCCATAGTTATCGGTCAGGCGGATGTCTACAGCGCAAGGTTCAACCCCGTTAAACTTGATCCCCACATCCACCCATTTGGAATTAGAGGCAGTTAATTGGTACTGCCGGGCAAGCAGACGAGTTTGCTTCGGCGATGTCGGTTCCGCAGTGTCAAAATCTGTCGGTGCCATCCTTTTGCTCGATGAAGCCATTGCAGCTGTAACATAGAAGATAATATAAATTTCTCTCCTCGTATTTTCAAAGCAGATGAATTTGTTGCAGAGGTTTCAGCTTACCTTGGTTGGAAAATAGATGATTGGTTGGACAATGAGTGTTCTGTACAACTCGTAGACTGTATCTGACAATTTCTGCATTCTATACAGCTCTTTATATATATATCTGGAACTGGCGTGTGAACACTGTTAACCTCTTGATGCAATTATTCAATAGCATCCTGATTTAGAATTTTCCGTAAATCACAACTGTTGGACATTACATATCGTACGCATAATCTGTAGAATATTCTGCGTGGTGCGAAAATACGAATCGGAGGGTACAAACTGTCTCACGGTAAAATGTAGCGATAATTTTATCGACTTTATGCGTAAATCGTTATTATCATACATAGGTACAGCGGTCGGTCCGGTCGATGAACATGGGGGTGATTTTATCTGTCACACATTGCGCGAGTATCTACTCTGCAGACGTGAGCGCTTCGTACATTGTAGGCAATAGGCTGATAAATCTGTGCGATTATACAATTAGCTTGAACGCACATTTTTTTTCTCAGGCGAACAGTTCGCTAAGTTCAATGGCAGATGACCCTCATGGTGTCGGAGGGTGTTTGCAGATTTTATCTGCGATACATTGTACGAAGTCTACTCGTAGGCACGCACGCTTCATACATTGCGGTTAATGAGTCTAGGAATCTGACGGTCATCTTATTAGCAAGTCGCTTGAACGCGGATGCATACATTTTTTTCTCATGCAAGCGGCTCGATGGTTGACCCTCTCGGTCTCGGAGGGTGTCTGATGATTTCATCTTCGATACAGTGTATAGGGAAATGCGCAGGCTTCATACATTGCGGTTTATAGGTATGTAAATCTGTACAATGCGCTAATAAGCGAGTGCCTTGAAGACGTTCACCTACAATTCCTGGCACGTGCTGTTTCTCGAGTTCAATGGTTGCGTGTGACGGAATTAATTTGCGCTTTTGATCAAAGATGTTAGATGTTGTAATTACTTTGTAAATATGGGGTGAGGTAAGCTGGGAGATGATTTTTTCCCACAGGCGTAGTGTGTATAATTAAAGACTTCCTGTTTATATGGGGGTGAATGCGAAATGAGGGTATATAAGCATTTTTGAATACGTGTGAGCTCATTATGTATGCGTGTGTCCATGTGCACTAATACTATTTGATCCAGAAGTAGCGAATCACTACTACTACCGGGCTAGACACAGACACAGTACCAATAGGGCCAAGTATGTGATATCAATGTGTATTTGATTATCGAACCGCACAGCGGAAAAACGTGACATCGCTAAATGTAGGTTGTATTATACGCGATTGATGAATTAACAGACGGAGAAATATACGACAGAGAACCATGACATGGATGAGGAAATACAAGCCGAGCTGGAAGCAGAACATACACGAAGAAATTCTTTTCAAAGAAATCCGCAGATTATTTGACTTCGACAAATGATACAAATTGAAATAGGGGGGGTTGACGCGCGAAGCGCGCAGGGGGGCGTAGCACCCCTAGTATATATATATAAATATACATATATAATCGCATATTGTATATACAAAGGTCTTATGTATACGAATATAAATCTTTAGATTGAACCTTACAATATCGCTTACATCATGCGTATTTCGTCACGGGTGATAATTTTGACAATAGTGATAATCATGAAAAAAGTGTTTTAAACATAGCGACTTCTTACACCACGCACACTTGATGATAGCAACGTCGCCGCATATGTCACACGTTGGAGAACTCTCGGTAAAACAATATTGAACCGGATTTTCGAATTTCGGTGGTCTTGCGTCTATGTATCCACTTTTATATCATGAATATTTAAAAAGATCTGTAAATCTAGGAGACGAAAATTGATTGTGAGTAAGACTTTACAGCTTGACGATATTGTCTCTCAAATGAAGATTCACGTCGTAATCATACAGTATTACGATATCAGAGAAATGTTTGATATAATTCTTCCATATGCGAAATCCGTACACGTCCAGTGGCTGTATCATTCCAGTTGTCCCTGGGGGAATGGTTAGAAGTTCTACGTTTTGTCCATTGAAATTCATCGTTTCAAATACACCCGGACATTGACCACTCCATGAATCCAATAATATAACCGATTTCGGACTGGTGTGCGGAAGGTATACGTCTTGAAACCAATGTTAAAAATGTTCGGTTGTTAATTTTCCAGATTTCGAAGCCATAAGATATACATTCTGTGGTTTAAACATAGTCCCTTGTACTCGAGGACCAAATCCTCCACTAGATTCTTTTAAAAAAATTAATAGAGGTGACAATAATTTGCCATCGGCCGAAATCAAAGGCTGTATGGTATAGCTGTGCGTTGTTGATGACTTTGATTGTATTATTGATTCCACTGTTTTTTGCCCTCGCAACGCTAAGATTCGACCCGCATGTAGCTCCAAATTGAAACCGCTGTGATCGGAATTGTAAACGTACTCGACTCCGATATCGACGATGTGGGTTTTTACTTTCTGAATGAAGATGGCAGCCTGCTCTTTTAAAGCTTCCTGTGTTGCTAATGTATTTTTTGTTGTATGTTTCGTAATTTTCCGCGACACGATTCCGTGACGTTTCTTGAATTCTAATAGCCAGGTTTTTGATGCCTTAAATTTTGCTGGTGCCATATCAAACAGTTGTCGCGCTCGTATGGCCCAACGTCTAATATCAATATCGTGAATTGGCAATTACCTATTGAAAGCATCCATTACCTTGTTAAGAGTATACTCACAGATCATTTTCAACTTTTCTCTGTACGTCCCACCTTGATTAACTTGATGTGCCCAGCGCCGTAATTGTCGCACAGACTGAACTTTTCTGAATTTTGATTGAACGGACGATACCTTTCCGTTTCCCGTTTTTTCAGACCTCCAAAATTCTGTGTCTTATTTTTTGTAATCATAATCCAAATCTTCATCATCGGTGGTGAAAACTTGGTCCGGTGCATCTATATTCGGATTCAGAAATCTTTGATGATTCCAGTCTTCTGTTCCATCATTGTCTTCTATGATTTCCGATTCGTGCACTGCATTTGGATGTTCAAAATCCAAACTCCATTCAATTTCAGTTTCCATTGGCTGTATCATTGCATCTTTGATGATGATTTCGAGCTCTTCGCTCAACTGCCTTTCGAATTCCGTGACTGGAGAATCGAGTAATTTAATAGCATTGAATGCTAGAGACAAAAGCTGGATGACGTTCAACGGATCGATGTGCATTTTTCTCCAACTCTTTTTAGAGGGATGGATGAACACAACTCTATACTCAAAAATACACTAAACGGCAACAGATTAAACCGTCTTATGTCAGTTCGGTTTATAAGATAAAAAAAAAACACATTTCTTATCACCGAATATTTTTACTTGTGAAATAGAAATCTTATGTAAGAAAAAGAAGTCTTATGTAAGTTCGGTTTATAAGATAAAACGCGTTTCTCATCACCGAATATTTCTACTTCTGGTTATCAGCACAACATTTCCATCAGAACCATTTATTATCAATCATTCATTACTCATGATATGTCAATAGAAATACATTTACCGTGCATATTTATGAACCAATATTTTTACGCAATATTGTATAAATATTTATGGAACATTCAATTTATGAATTGACCAGAATATTGGCAATAATTTTCATGAAAATATTCACACTGTTATTTAGAAAATACTTGGAAATTACAGTTTTTGAAGATTTGATAGCAATTTCTGGAATTGAAATCATATTTTTACTGAACAAAAAATCATCACGTCATATTCTTGTCATCTCCAACGATACATGTCCGTCTACTCATCTACTCGTCATTTACCAATATCAATTTTTCAATTCTAACCTCAGATTTGTAATCAGCGACCCCAAAATCCCGGGGATACCGAATCCGAAGCAATCCACACCATTTTGGAAGAAGTCGGTCCGCCATTTTGTGTCAGTCATGTTGAATTTTTTAATTTCGACTACACATCTCAAATCAGCGACCTCGAAAACCCCCGAGTACAGAATTTCGGGAAAATTGGTACCATTTTTCGTTTCGACGTTCGCCATATTGGATCCGCCATTTTGAATTTCGAAAATCTGATACCAGATTCGTAATCAGCGGCCCCGAAAACCCCCGGTAGCACCTTGTCAGCCAAAAATCTTCGTCCGTTCGTTCTTCGCGAGCTATCGAATAGCGACATCTGCAATTTTCAGGAGTTGATTACACCCCCTTGGGGTGGAATTCCGCAGATATAAAAAAATATGTGTCGAATATTTTCACCCCCTCTACAATCTCCCAAAGTTTCGTTGAAATCGGAGGGGGACACTTGGCGGGGTTCCCTTGTAAGATTAGCTCACATCCATTATTTCAAAATGAAAATGAAAGTTCGTTTAGCGGCCCAAACGTTGAGCAGTAGTGTCGCGGACTCTTTGGAGCATTGCGATAGAATATCAAAATTGCCTGCTTTCAAAGGATGCGAGGGAACGGTATGCTTCATTCGTTGCATTGACAGACTATTCGATTTCATGAATTCGCGCAATCCGTTTGCAAAACGATTCAAATCGCCTTTACGTAGGGATAACGAATACAAGTGTGGCGAGACCAAATTCTCAAAGAAGTAGAGTACCTTCCTGGAATTCATAATTTATCGGGCGAGGTCATGTCTAAATCAAAAAGGTATGTACCATTTGTAGGAATGGTAACTGGAGTTCGTTCTGTATTGGCGATTTTCGATGAGTACGTAAAACCGATAGATGCCCCATTGAAATATCTTTTAACATACAAATTAAGTGAAGACCATCTCGAGCTCTTCTTTCGCGCCATTCGGAGCTGTGGTGGATGGTGTCTAAAACCAACTGTAGCACACTTTGTTTCGGCATATAAGAGACTTCTGATACAACATCAAGTTCATGGGGATAACGGTAATGTTTCTGAACTCGATTCAACCAAGATCCTAAACGTCTCTTCCGTGGTATCTAAGGCAGCCAGGATTGATCACTACGACCCTGACGTATATGATGAGATATCTAACATACGGTTAGCAACAAAATATGATCTTGAAGATAACCATGCAGAAACTGATGACATACTGAATAATTTCCTGAAATTTAATTGGACTCTTTCGGAAAAGCTCTCAGAATTTTCAAGAAATTCTGTTAGTTATACCGTGAAAGGGGTAGTACCCGAACGTATAAGAATTCGCTGATGCTGAGACGCGTGTTTTTAATTATTAAGACCTATAATTGCGAATCGAATAGATGAAAAATGATCCTTGACCTTCTGGGAATCAGAAACGGTTGGATATTTGGTAAATTAATGCGTTCTCGAATAGTTATAAATAAAAAACGACAAGGCGGTCAAAGATGCAGTATCCGAACGCTCGAACTCATCTTGGCCTAGTACTCGAATGACCAAGGGCCCAGTACTCGAACGATGTAGTTTTTCGTGTTTATATTACAGGATAAACGATTGCATTTAGGTTTTAGCACTTTATTCCATGAATTATTATAACATTATACATACGTTAACAATTTTAAAGCTCAGAAATCACAGAATCATTTGTTATTTATACTTTACTTGTCGAATTTTTCTTGCGATTTTTGGGGGGACTTTTCGAAGTGCTCTTGCCCTCACAGCTATCGATAATTTATTTTTTTATTCTTTTGGCCACGATTGACACTTTCCCCTTTATTTGGTCTTCAAAACAATTTCGTTTTCGTCCACTTTTGGCCAGGACTTTGGGACTTTTCTTCTTAGCTTCTTCCTCCATCTTTTTCTCCTTCTTGATCATCCTAGCAATTCTCGCAGCCTCTTTTTCTCGATTTTGTGCTTCTCGTTTCAGAATTTTTTGCTGTTTTTTCTGCTCCATTTCATCTTTATGTATTTTTGCTTTTTCAACCTTATCTTTGTAGTACCGATTCCACGTGTCTGATGTGATTGCTGATGGCAACTGTTCCTTGCATCTGGTTTTTTTAATCGGTTTCTTAGGTGCAGATGGCCAGTAGATCGTGCCCTTGAATGGTGAAGGAATATTACTTGACAGGGATTCATCTGTGGTGACACTCTTCATAGGGGATGATTCAGCAATTGGTATTTTCTCCTCATTGATGTTTGGAGAAAGTGGAGGAGTAGTCTTCATTGGCGATTTACTTCGATTTGATTGTCCAATTTGATCTCCTCCAACATTGAAGTTAACGGATGGATCGATGTCTACATTGCCGTCAGAACTAACTTCTCCACTATCTTTTTGTCCGTCATCCTCGACCAGTTGTAAATCTCCGTTGGGGAAAACGTTGAAAATGAAAATACCATCGTTGTTTTGCAACCTGTCGAAGTGCTCTGCTACGTCACTTGGTTTCTCAGTTGGGGAGAATTCGTTAGTTTGGGACTTGACTCTTTTCCAAAATCTGAAACAACTTTTGTGTGATATATCTCCAGTCCATTCTTCATCATTAGCAGCAAGTTTGAACTGGCGAAGAATATCAGTGTCCATTTGACTCTCGAATGATTCCAAGAAACTCATCTCAATTTTTGGATCAGAGGGAGGATCGACAACCGGAGATTTCTCAGTGGTGGTTTTGAAGTACCTCTCGAAGTTTATGCCATCGGGCGTGAAAGGGTGAAGTCCTGTAGTTCTAAACCCATTTGGAAGAATGGATGCCCAGTTTAAGCTATCCACAGGACGTTTCAAAACCATACTAAAGTCATCTTTCTTCAGACGTTCACCATTGTTCTCTAATCTCCATTGCGGTACTACTTTCTTCCAAGAGGCTTTTAATGGACGAAAAACCGCGACGTCCATCGGCTGTAGAATATGCGTTGCAACGCAAGGTTCTGTTTAAGGGCTAGGGTGGACCCATCCTTGTTGCACTTCGGCGTCAGTACGTAATATAAAATAATTAATAAACAACTAGAAAAGCTCGATTTGGGCGCCAGACGTAAAAACGTCACTTGAAATATAGCAAATAGAACAAATACTACGATTTGACGGCGGAAACGTCCAGTTAGCTCAGATTATTTAACGGTAGAGGGGCAGGGTTGCCAAATTAAACAAGCATGATTAACATTTCATATCTGATTGATTTATTTAACAAAATAATACGGGATAGAAATCTAGGCTTACAAAATTATCGTTGTGACTCAGATTATTTCGGGAATATCGGGACTAGATCATAAATAATATTCACAGAGAATATAATAGAATAATAGTAAAACTATCAAAGCAGTGCAGCACGATATAAAGCGAAATACAGTATTAGATGTAACGGGAAAAATATCAAACGATAATTATAATAATCAAGCAGAATAAATCAGATCACTACTAAGACAGACAATACTAAGAACTAAGAAATATAAATTAAATATAACAAAATGCTTGCTTCTACGCTCGCTATCTCCAGAAATTAGTTACAGGTCGATTGCTATAATTTATTCGTAATATAAGAAAAGAATAGAAGTGACTAGACTCTACAACATGCTCTAAGCAGCGTGAGATAAAGAAAGAATAGATTAAGTGAAGAAAACCCACAAATAGACGCTAAGCACGAGTTAACTCGGGAATCCGTCTTTAATCAGACAAAATACTAATTACTCGGGACGAAGTCTGGAACTTACGTGCCGTTATCGTGACCTACGTCACACCAAATATAATCTGATATAATATAATATAAGACAGGCTAGAGAGCTAAACGGGATTCATGAGCGAACTCGTGGTTTTACAGAAAATAGGTCTTACCTTATTGATGAAATATAACGGGATATCACTTATAAATTATAACGTCACTTTAGTGTTCGTATGAAAGATATAGAATATAATATAATAACTCGGGATAAAATAGAATAGCACAGAATAGAATAGATTGAAGAAAATAGAATAAATGTGAAACACTATAATCGGGACACTCGGGAATTATCGGGACACAGTTGACGTGAGAACGGACCAGCGTAGAAGTAGGCTGAGTCCTGTGTCGTCCTACGATTTATAGCCTCGGGATTTCCATGCGGTCGAGCCGATCGTCGAAGGTAATTAGGACGACGCATCAGGTGTCGAGAACAGTTGGACATATTTTCGGGAACACCTTGTCCAATTCTGCCTGATATTTGAATATTTGTCCAGGCGTGTAGCTAGTTGGACGTGGCGGGAAGCTTTAAATGTAGTAGACGGGACTCTGACGGTTTCTTTCCTCTTCTGTCTTCTTCTGTGCTCTGGTTTGCGTCTCGGGACTCCTCGGGATCATCGTCGGGACGAAGTGCACCCTAGTTGCGTTTTTACTGCAAAACTGACCAATTAGAGGATCTGGCGGAAGTTCTGATGCCCCAATAACCGGATCTGCATCCAGATTTTCCCCATGAGCAGTGCGGAAGGCTTACAGGCAGGCCTGCATCACACGATTGCAATTCTACTATCGGGACCTTTCGTGGGTAACCACGATAGCGGGACGAAGACGAGAAAGTCGATGATATGGTCTAGCTCGACTCTAGGTCGATAAGTCTTGGATAACGGGAAGCTTTTGTTGGGTTACTTTTGTGTTTTCGCCCTGCTCTATTCAACCATTGCCTAGACGTCCAGAATTAGTTGACGGGAGGTGGTCCAGCACCAGGCTGAGTAGTCTGCAGGAACGGGAGGAATGACTCAGTGAGTCGTCCTTATTCGACCTTTCCGGCGGCATCCACCAGCAAGAGCGTTGAAGAAGAAGACGGGAATCAGTAGTTCGGGAAAGACTTCGGTTGAGACGTCAGGTGGATCCCTCGACGTCCTTGCGTAGTCTTCCCGAGCATCGACAATTTACAATATTTCATAGAATCAAAAGGATTAATGACAGATAATATGAGCAATAATGAGAATAATATTATGACCTACGACCTGGCTATCTTCTGGAGCTGTCCGTCCTCACGTCTTCACTGTTTTCCGTGTCCCGAACGTGACAGTTGCAAAATGCAACGTCACAGCGTATAATTAGGATAAAGTGCAATTAACTCGATTTTATGCTCTCGACAGAAATTGCTGAGCTCCAAAGTTAAATGAGAGGAATGTCCATCCACGAATAATACAACTGGGAACTCAATTTTATTTGTGACAAGCCATGGATAAAAAATATTCGTTGTCCACTCGTAGAACGATACTCCTGTCATCCACCCATTTTCGGAACGGCCTATGCCCCAACCCTTGGGCATAAGACTTGCAATGCTGGGTGGAATTCGTTCGTAATTGAACATAATCATGGGTTCTACTAGTTTTCCATCTGCGTTACCGCAAAAAAGCACCGTCTGACACTCTTTATCGTTATTTTTTACAAAATTGTACGCCGTTTTATCTCCTCGCTTTGTCAGTACCGAGTTTCCTGGAGGGCACAACTGGATAGCTGTCTCATCACAGTTGAGAACGCGCGATGGGTGTATTGTCAAAACATTTTTTACCCCCAGATACTTCCTCGTTGTTTCAAACCATCCTCGGATCTTCTCCTCGGTTACCGCAACGCGATTAGCAGTAAGGTTTTGCGATAATCTCTCGCGCAATTCTGGATGTCGTTGGAGAAAAGCCTTGTACCACTGGGCCCCCGGTCGATTTTTAGTGAATACCGTCTTCTTCTTCCTGGCCTTGAGAAGGAGTTGAACACTATCTAATAACTGCACTCGTGAGACAGGAAATCCTTTTTTTCCCATAAGGACGATCCAATGAACTAGTTTGGCTTCTTCTATCTCTCCCAAAACACATGGTGGCCCTTTTTTCACAATCGTGGGAGCAGATAGACCAGCATTTTTTTCGTATAAAGTCGTCTTTGGTACATTGAACAACTTGCTCACTTCCCCTAGACTTTTCCCTGTCTTCACTGCTGCCAGCGCCTGTTTCAACTCCTCTACCGTATATTTTTGCTCTTTTCTCTTTTTTACTTTAACCCTACAACAAATTATCGATTAATTGATTCTTTTGTGCCTGACAATATATTTCATCGAAGGAAAAGCATCACAATGCATCAAGAACACGTTTGACAGGCGAGGTTGAATCACAACGTAAATACCCGTTCGGGTACTGCCACAAACGACTCCAGACGGCTCAGTAGCCGAATACCTATTAGACCGGGAGACTATAACAGAATTTTGGCCGTGATTTAGGCATTCCTGCCGATCAGACCATCTCGTTATATTACCATTTGGGATGGAAAAAAGCAATAAAAAAAACACCCACCCTTGTACGTTACGTGGGGTTGTAAATTGAAAGTGTATCAGAAAGTGGCTCAAAAATCACGTTTTTGCAACACCTACATCAAAAGTCCTGTTTTATGCACCGTCTATAGGCACTTAAAATGTCTTTTAAACACTAGTGCGAGAAAGTTTTCTCGCACTGTGTTTAAAAGCGTACCAGTGTGCGAAAGACTTTTTCGATGCCTATAGACGGCATAAACCAGAACTCTCGATGTAGGTGTTGCAAAAAATAGTGTTCGACACACGTGCTAAAGACGGCAATGCCACTCGTGTGGAGGCCCATAGCACGAGCCCGAAGTCTCGTCTTCGGCTCGCCTCCGGCTCGCCTCCGACTCGACGTCGGGCTCGTCCTACGCCTTCACACTCGGTGTGCGGCATTGCCGCCTTTATGCACTTGTATCGAAAAATACTATTAATGCATGCCTGCCGTTGCAATGGATGAAAGTTGATCGAAAATAAATCCATCGCTCAGGTATCGGCAGGCAAATTCGAGTTATAGGTCCATGGTGGCATCCATATTGGAAATGTAAAAAAAAATAGTAAAAAATTATGACTTAGGCACGCCTGCCGATTATGACATCGTTTTTAACTGTTGTAAGTGAACGTGCAAAAAAATTGGCAGGCAATTTGGACGCGAAATTAAATTATTTTTTTTATTTTCAAATTGCAAAATTTTTTTATGACCTAAATCGATTAAGGCATGCCTGCCGAAAAAATCATAGTTTACTTTGGTTCAATCATGTCCAAAAAACCATTCGGCAGGCAATTCCAACGGCTACGTACTTGCGGCAGGCAAAAAAGCGTAGTAAAAAAATTCCATTTCCAAAAATGATAAAGGCACGCCTGCCGTTAGAATGGGTAACAGTTAATCAAAAATAACTATCGAACACGAATTGGCAGGCAAATCCAAGTTAAAGGTCCATCGGCGCTTACGTATTGAAAATGTAAAAAATACTAGACATAAAAGATGACTGAGGCCCGCCTGCCAATTATGACATCATTTCCAATGCTTCTAATTGACCATAAAAGAAAATTGACAGGCAATTTGGACGTAATCGTATAATAATAATAAGGAATCTTAGCAACTTGCATCGATGATGGAACTGTCATTTACGAGGGGCTATAAAGGGTACAGGAGATAAATAGAAGTGTGAGGAATGAATAGAACTACAAATAAGCTTTTCATTGTGTTCTCAGAACATAGAAAGGGTAATTATAAGATAAGGGTAATTATATGAATAAGATTACTTAAGATAAGGGTAATTATATAAATAGGTGTAGTACGTATAAAGAAAAAATAAATCTTTATTAGCGATAAGATCATTGTTCTTTGATGTAGTTATGGCACATAATTAGAACTCTGGCGTACAATTTTGCGTGGCTATTCAATGAATTTGTATGACATACTGGACGATATCACGTGGAAGATAAGATATTCAGAGTAGTGGAAAAAAATTTGTGCAAAAGGATTTTTATTTTGGTAGTCGTAGACTTCGATAGAGAAAAAATGGACTTTTTCCATTTTTTTTATTCTATCTTCATTTAATAGAGCTGATTATACAGGGTGTAACATCTCCGGGGTCTGATCTGGGAGGAGCTTCGACGTGCCAAAGCTCCGCCTTCTTCTATTCATACTCGTTTGCTTCAGAATAATAGTGTGTGATTATCAAGCAAATACCCTTATCTCTAGATTTGTTTACATCCACACGTATAGCACACGAATAGAAGAGGGCGGATCTTCGACACGTCGAAGCTCCTCCCAGATCAGACCCTGGAGATGTTACACCCTGTATATTCGTTAACTCATTTCTCGAGAAATTACCGTTCGAAAAATTCAAAATCAACGAAAGTCTCAATGTTATAGCCACTTGTTCAATTACTTCATAAATGGCTATAACATTGAGACTTTCGTTGATTTTTAATTTTTCGAACGGTATTTTCTCGAGGAATGAGTTAATTATTATATAATCAGATCTATTAAATGAAGATTGGATAAAATAAATGGAAAAAGTCCATTTTCTCTCTATCGAAGTCTACTATTACCAAAATAAAAATCCTTTTGCACAAATTTTTTTCCACTACTTTGAATAACTAATCTTCCACGTGATATCGTCCAGTACATCATACAAATGCATTGAATAACCATACAAAATTCTATTTGAGAGGTCAACTTCAGTCCTTCACGACCTCAAACTTCATCTTCTGGTTCTCTATCTGTGAAACTTCCCAAGCTGTCGTCGCTCTCATTGCTCTCGTTATCAGAGTCGCTATCGGACTCTGATTCATCAGAGATGACATTTTCCTCAGCCTGATCAATGTTGGATTCTGAAAAATAAAACAACAATAATTTTATTGATACGTTGAACATAGATGATTTTTGAAAGTAATAACTATTAGTAAGTGATAAATACCTGTAGAAAGGTAAAAGAGGAGAGGGGGCAGGTAGAATTTGTACACTACTTCGTTAGAAGTGTATCTATGAAATAAATATATACGCGCAGCATCAAGCAAAAGAAGAAAAAAAATATATATATACTCAAATGTATACACATACGCGCTAATAATCGAAATTGAACTATAACAAAAATTAAAAATAGTAATTGCAAACTCAAATAATAAACGAATAAATTCTATTTCATAAAATAAATCAATTCAAATGCATATATGCATTTGTAAGTATATATACTTACACAGGCTCTGATTCAACTTCTTTTTTTTTATACTTCTTTTGAACCGCTGTGAAATTGTTATAGCATGGCCTTGAATGGTATCCAATTGAATTATCCGGAACGCTGTCGGGCAATATGATGTGCTGCACCACATCATTATTTCGCAAATTTTGCTTCACTTGTAACGAATCCTTACACTTTTTCAAAGTTTTTTCAGTGAACTTTTTGACATTTTCCGTTCCAGAACACAAGAAACACTTTAAAATCTCTTCGATTTCTTGAATCGAAGCGGAATCCGACATCTCGATGTTGAGCGTGGAACAGCTCAGAGACGACAAAATGTTTTTGGCTATAAAAGGATTTCGAAGGTTGTGGTAGTTACACCAACGACTCTTTCCAAACCAATTGAATAAGAGCGTCTTAGAAGCGTCCCTAACCAACCACTGCTCCGCCTATTATATTCCCAGGCGGATATCCATCGTTCAATTCAATTTTTAATTTTCTAATATTGTTCTAATAGGAAAATTTGCCTGCCAAAGTTGATATCGTTCTTAAATGACATCATCGTCGATATACTAAAATGGCAGGCGTGCCTTAATTAATTAAGCTATAAAAAAAAATTTACATTATGATTAATTTTTTAATGCATGTTATTAACTATGGAAATGCCTGCCGATTAGTTGATGGATATTTCACAGTGTTATTCTTAACCCAAAAAATTTTGGTGCGTGCCTTAATCGATTTAGGTCATAAAAAAATTTTGCAATTTGAAAATAAAAAAAAAAAATTTAATTTCGCGTCCAAATTGCCTGCCAATTTTTTTGCACGTTCACTTACAACAGTTAAAAACGATGTCATAATCGGCAGGCGTGCCTAAGTCATAATTTTTTACTATTTTTTTTTACATTTCCAATATGGATGCCACCATGGACCTATAACTCGAATTTGCCTGCCGATACCTGAGCGATGGATTTATTTTCGACCAACTTTCATCCATTGCAACGGCAGGCATGCATTAAACGCGATTTTTGAGCCACTTTTTGATACACTTTCAATTTACAACCCCACGTAACGTACAAGCGTGGGTGTTTTTTTTATTGCTTTTTTCCATCCCAAATGGTAATATAACGAGATGGTCTGATCGGCAGGAATGCCTAAATCACGGCCAAAATTCTGTTATAGTCTCCCGGTCTATATTTATTTAACATTTCAAACCTGTCTTTCATTATTTAACGTTTCCAATATGCATTTCGATGCTTTTATTAACGATTAAGATCAGTTTTCGAGAAATTGTGTCAGCGTCCCAATTGCCGCACGGTTAAGGATATTCTACGGAACAACAGCGTCTGATTCGTTTTTTTTGGGTCAATTCTTAATTTTGAAGGTTCACAAGTCATCTTTGATGTTTTCTTGCCAAGAAAACATTCGATTTTAATTATAATCCGCACTAATTTCGTAAATATTGATAAAAAACGATCATAGCTCTCATGATCGAGTTCTCGGACGGCCAAAACCGACCTAGCCGTGTTACCGGACGTCGTGTGCCCGATTCTCGGACAGAGCGAAATAGAGGCAAAGAAATATAGGGAGTCAGTTGTGAAGGGGATATTTAGGATAGTTTGTATTAATATTTCAACAGCGATGAACTGTGATCAACACACAAATAAAAATAAACAAAGAAACATAAAAGTTGAGACAGTAAAATAAATGGGTTTATGCTTTTCTTCGAGGAATTTTTGCTGGAGGGCTGTGAGAATCAGTATCGTGCCCACAACTATCATCCAATAGTTCTTTTTTTATTTCTCTTGCTACACCAGGCTTCTGAACTTTGATGACGCTCTCCACCTTATGTCTCTTCACGCCTCTCTTCTTGGCCACAGCGTTGGGACACTTTTTCCTAGTTTTACTCAATTCTTGATTTCTCAGTTTTTCTTCCAAATTCTTTTCTTTCTTGATGAGACGGGCCAATTTAGCAGCTTCCTTCTGTTGGAGGTTCAATTGGCGCTTCTTCTCTCGTTCTATTTTCCTCAGCTCCTTTTCTTCTATTTCTTTTCTTTCTCTTTCAGCTTTAGCTTTATGATATTTATACCATTCATCACTAGTAATTCCCGATGGTAAGTCGACTTTGGTTCGGGTTTTCCTAGGTGGTTGTTTGGAGGCAGAGGGCCAAATGACTGCATTTTTCAAAGGAGATGGGAATGATGGTAATGGACATTGAGTCTTAGTTGATTTACTTGCAAGAGATTTACATTCCGAGATATTATTTTCACAATTTTCTCCATGGGACTGACATTCCTTGGTGACATCATTTTTGTTCGCTACTCCACTGATTGATGTGCATTTGGCAGCATTTTCTTCATTTTGGTCCTTTGACGGCTCTTCTGAGACTATTGCCAATGGGGTAGGTTGATTTTTAGCTTTTCCAGCTTTTTCGTCTGTTGTGCGACTTGATTCTAGGACATTGTGATCAGTCAATGGAGTGAGTTGATCTGTTGTTGCTCCGGGATTAATTGTAGTTGAGGTAGACTGATCTCCAGCCTCTTCCAGCCTTCGATCTGGTCTGATGAGTGATTCTGTCATGTTTTGATCAGTTTTTGTATTGTTTATTAAAGTAGTGTTGGGGGATTGATTGAGTGGAATCAGCTCTCCTTCATCAGAAACATGGAAGGAAAGTGAATGTGAAATATCTTCGCTGCTGTCTTCCAAAATACTAAATGAGTCTTGGATAGATATGTGTATTTCATCGTTGTTTGGGTTTCGCTCATCCTCGTCTGTCACTGACGGTTTTCCCATCGCATTAGCTCCCTGGCAATTTTTAATTTTTCTCCAGAACAAAAACAGCCCTTCTTGAGAAATGTCACCTGACCATACATCCAAGTCATCAACGAGTTTAAAACTTTGAAGTAATTGGCTGCCGATATTTGCCTCCAGGAATTCGATGTGAGTCAATTGTGAATGCTCTGTTACAAGTGGAGGCGTTTCCAATGGTGACTGTTTCGTACTCTTCAGTTTTTTTGCATAATTAACTGCATCAGGGTTGAATGGGAAGAGTCCTGTGGATCGAAATCCACTGTCTAGAATACTCTTCCAATTCATCTTATCAACTGCGCCCTTCAAAACGCCTCCAAAGTGTTCTCTCTTCAATCTATCTCCACCATTTGCCAGTCTCCACTCTGGAACTACTTTTTTCCAAGCAGCTTTCAGAGGATGAAAGACTGCGACGTCAAACGGCTGCAGAACATGAGTCGAATTGGGATAAAAAGCAAGCAGCTCTATGCCATTATCACGACAAAATTGACTGAGCTGTAGAGTCAAATGAGACGAGTGTCCATCTAGATATAGGACAACTGGTCGTTCAATCTCATTTTTTATTATCCAAGGGAGAAAAGCGTTGCGAGCCCAATCGGAGAATGAAGTTGCTGTCATCCATCCAGTGTCTGAACGACCAATCGTATACTCTTCAGGCGTGAGTGTTGCAACAATAGCTGGGATTCGTACGTAGCTAAACATGATCATCGGTGGTAGACATTGACCAGCGGCATTTCCACAGAACAGTACAGTTACACACTCCTTTTCATCATTGTTAACAAAATTATATGCTGATCGAACACCTCGTTTGACTAGCACTCTCTGCCCCTTGGGACACAAGCTGAAGCCTGACTCATCGCAGTTGAAAACGCGAGAGCTATCGATGTCCAATATATTTTTAGAAACTAAGTATTTCCTTGTACGATCAAACCACTGACGAAGTTTCTCTTCAGTAACTGTAGCTCGAGTGTACGTCATATTGTCTGAAATTCTTTGACATAATTCTGGATGACGAGTCTGGAAACCCTCGTACCAATGTCTGCCAGGGCGATCATCAGTAAAAATATTCCCTTTGCCCAGAGTTTTCATCAGTTTTTGAACAGAATTCAGCAGCTGATCTTTAGTGATAGGAAAACCCTGTTCAGCCATGTAAAAAATCCATTCCACGAGATTCTGTTCATCGAATTCCCCTAATATACACTTAGGACCTGGTTTCATTATTACAGGCTTCGGACCTCCTTGTCTCATCTTATCGAATAAAGTTGACTTGGGAATATTAAATTCTTGGCTCACTGATCCCAGGGTCCTTCCTGAATTGACAGCCTCCACAGCTTTCTGCAAGTCCTCATTGGTATATTTGGGTGTTTTTTTTTTATGTCCAGACCTTGCAGATTCAAAAAATGAATTGTTATATTTATTATTTTTATTTTTATTAGCCTTATTTTTTCATTATCTAATGAACAAGAGTTTTAGAAAATAACATATTTTCATAAGAGTCATTCAAGAGAGTGACAGAAAGAAACCATTGAGGTTAAGAGGTTGGAAATCAGACGTGCGGCAACTCCTCCAACTCGAATTCGGTCGTCCGAGTTCCCGGATTCAACATATCTCAACGAAAAACGGTTTATTGCCTCTTTTTTTTCAATTGAGCCTTTTTTAAATTAGTTGCTCAACTACTAGAAACCGATTAAAATCAATTTTTCACTTACATTTTGCTGTGTGATCCTTACGCAGTATTGATGACTTTTAACGTTCGTACACTACAAACCCATCAACTGAGTGACTAGCCATGGGTACTCTTACGTAGATTAATTTCTAATAAATCTATGAGAATCGTGAAACTTTCGTAAATAGTGTGATTTGAAGGAAAATAATTGAACTATCGCATAGAATAAAATGAAAGGGACAATAATGACTGTGAGTATGGGATAAATGCTTAACTCTATCGTAAGACTGCTCTGGGTCCGGGAAAGGGGTACCGTGCGGCAATAGGGACACTCACTACTTACATTTTTCTGTTTCGGCACAATACACTGACCACTGGCTCTAACTACTCGGTTACGCAGTCGCGACTGGGGGTGTCGCGTCAGTGCAGTCGGTTATGAGAAATGAATTTGAAAAATATTCAGCGTTTGGATGTCGGGAATTCCGATTGAACTGAAGAAATTGAACTCTTCTGCTTCCACCAATATCAAATTGGAAGTCGATACGTATAATTGGAGTTGTTTACACATGAAACTAATGAGAAAAAGTGCGCATCGTTCGGGTACTCCTACTCGTTCGGATACTGCCCCCTTCACGGTATTGCTGGTTATGCAGTCCGAAAAGTTTTACGGAAAATTAAATGCGAAGATTGCAGAGACGCTTGCATTCAGGATAGTCCGACGCCTTGCAATATACAAAGAGATATCTATTTAGCAAATCTTCACAATCAGATGCAAAACACTGCAACGGAAAATGAAAAAGATATTTCTTTATCGCTGCAGAAAAATAGAGGTGGATTAGTAATTCCTAGTGATGCTGTTGTTAGAATTGCTCAAGTTACTGAAAAATTATTCCGCCACTCTCTTAATGCAAATAAAGGTCATCCTCCTAAGGAGGCAAACTTCCCAGCTGTCCTGTGCTCAAAAGTATTGCATGAGCTGTTTAATAAAACCACAATTTTATTTTCGACACTTGATAATCACAATTTTGACGAAGACACAGAAGATCTTTCGAATCACGTTTTCCGATTAACTAAAGAAATAACCAAAGCATACATAGAAATTCGCATGTTTTCTGCTACTAATTTAGCTACAGCAGCTGTAACTGGCATGAAAGTTAGGCATCATTTAACACGTCAAATAATCTAGCAGAGTCAGTGACTACTGTATATTATTTGTATACTATTAGTTATTAAGAATTATGATTCCTACAGTAACGATGATAATAAACCTTCTTTTAATATGTATCCTTTTGATATGTAACTTTTGTGCATGTATGGTGCTGGTGTTTATTACATTATTATGTGTATTGGAGATATTAATTCATGAGATACCCTATAACGTGTATGAACATCATGACATTCTGTGTATTCTTTCATTTCAGTTGGCTCGACTTGGGATTGTTCCGCCGTATGCAAGTCTTTTAGATTGATCTTATCTTGGTGTATTTGATTATCGTTTGGGAGAAGAACCGATAAATTCAGATACTTGCATGGGAAATGGGTATCTGATCTTATACGTGCTTCGTTTACCAACATTCAGAGGTCATATTTTGTTTACAATCAATATTGTTTTCATCTACAAATTATTTTCGTGCTTTTACATCAAATCAACTTGATTCTAGAGATTTATTTTTTATTTCTTATTATAATTTTGGACCACGAAAAATTTCATTTCTGCTTTTGCAGTAAATTTTTGTACAAAACGATCGAATTTCGATGATTTTATTAAATTCAAATTTTTTTTATGCCTTTTCACGAGATCGACTCTTTTCCAGGTATGTTTTCTTTTACGGTATTCTAATTTTAAATCATAAAACAAACTTCATTCCTGCTTTTGCAGTGAATTTTTTTAAGAATCAATTTCCATGAATCTCAGTACCTTTCCCCGAACATTCATTTCGGCATGATAATTCATATTCAGAATATCTATTATTTATGTATTTTCATTGAATAATGAAAAAAAATTGATTAATTATTAATAAATATTGTCAATTTCCAATGACGGTTTGTGCCTAAATGCGATAAACGCTATAATTGCCTAACCTAACCTTCAAATTGATGAACCCAAATCCCCGAAATCATTCCAACGAATAAAAACGAATTTTTTCAGAATCAAAATACAATTAAAACTGTTTTATATAATAACAATATGTAAAGTGAACTAGAATCAGTCGTTTCCTAAGTAGTTATCATTCATTCAAAGCCTAAGGTTGTGATCCACAGCCGCGAGCTCGATATTTTGAATTTCCCGCGTAGTATTGGCCCCCAGATTCTCTTCCCCCCTGACCGCACCTCTCCCCACTGAGAGATTCTAATTGCTTCAGCTCCGAGCAGCGGAAAGGTGCCTATTCACAATCCAGTAGTATATAGAGATCAGTGCTGTGTGTCCTTCTGTGATGACGTCATGTAAAGTCAGCCTATTTGACTACAGGCTGAACACGTTACAATACGCGAAGTACAATGCCAGTGGATGTAGGTAATGAATATTATAACAATCTGGATAACTGATAATATAAAAATAGTCAAAACAGTTATGTGATAGGATATAGGTTGAGATGAAATAATAACAATAATAATAGTAACTTTTGACATTCAAATTTTTTTTTTTTTTCAAGTAAGTTACGGGTTCGACCGTATCAAGATTCACGGCAGCGAATCGCCGCCAAGTACCCTTCGGCCGGCGAGCGCCAGCTGAGAATCATTTACCCGGAGCAACTACTTATACTTGTAATCATGACGTCATATCTCCCAAACTACTGTATATTTTTAGATTAAATTCATGAGAGCACAAGTCCCAGTCCCCATGGCCCAGTTGAAAAAACTTGGACCGAATCGGTCGAGCGGTTGCTGAGATATTGACTCCCAAAGTTGATGAAAAACGCAAGATTCTTCTTCTTCTTCTTCTCCGGACAGTTTTTTCGCAGACCCTTCCTTGGGACCACGGTATCTATCGAACGGCTGTACCGATCAACTTGAGATTTGAGAGGGAGATTCTCTCCATCGGAATCTCGACCCCTATTGATTTTGGCATGAATCGTATGACGCAGCGAGAAGATTGACCCTAATCAATCTACGAGATGATGAATGACGTCACGAGTTTCGATTCGATTATTAAAACGATATATAAGGAGGATTCCAGCTCATCTCGACCACCTTCCAGACCTGACCCCCTCAGATTCGAGTGAAACTTTTTTTTTACTGAAATTAAGGTCCAAGTTGCAACCTCAATTTTTTTCAGAATTTTTCGAGCCCCCGTCCCGGAGGCATAAATAGTGGAAATTTGCCATTTTATGAAATCCCAGAATTTTGGAACGATGATATCTTGAGATTAGAGAGTCATATCAATAAAAACAGGGTAGTCAATAGATTCGTCTTTAATTCAACTTTCTGAAAAAAAATATTTTGAAATTTCACGATACCGTCCCGGTGGCTAGAAATTCATTTGAAAGCGAAAAATTGATGTTTCGATAATTCGGAGATTTTTTATTTTCACAATTTTTTTTTCCAAAATTCTATGAAGAAAGACAAATTTTTGAGGCGCATAGCGAACATGGAGACTCCGTTCGTTTAGAAGTTATGACGTTTGCAGTTTCTAGAAGTGTGCAAAACTGCGAATTTCAAGCGACAAATACACCTCTCATCGGCTGTTTCTTGTTTTTCCAGTTCATGTGCTACAGTTTTCTGAAGAAGAAGTCAATTCTATGCGAATGAAACGGAAAAAAATAAAACAGCCGATGAGACAGATATTCGTCGCTTGGAATTCTCAGCTTCGCACACTTTTAAAAACTGAAAAAGTCATAACTTCTAAACCATTGGAGTCTCCATGTTCGCTATGCGCCTCAAAAATTTGTCTTTCTTCATAGAAATTTGGAAAAAAAAATTGTGAAAATAAAAAATGCCCGAATTATCGAAACATCAATTTTTCGCTTTCAAATGAATTTCTAGCCACCGGGACGGTATCGTGAAATTTCAAAATATTTTTTTTCAGAAAGTTGAATTAAAGACGAATCTATTGACTACCCTGTTTTTATTGATATGACTCTCTAATCTCAAGATATCATCGTTCCAAAATTCTGGGATTTCATAAAATGGCAAATTTCCACTATTTATGCCTCCGGGACGGGGGCTCGAAAAATTCTGAAAAAAATTGAGGTTGCAACTTGGACCTTAAGTTCAGAAAAAAAAAAGTTTCACTCGAATCCGAGGGGGTCAGGTCTGGAAGGTAGTCGAGATGAGCTGGAATCCCCCATAAAAATTATTATTATTATTATTGTTATTATTATATTATTATTATTATATTATTATTATTATTATTATTATTTTTATTTTCATCATCATTATCATTATCATTATCATCATCATCATTATTCAATTCCATTTCTCATTCATTCGACCGCAACGCTGACCCACCTACTGAGCCAACTTGCTTATTCTAGCGCTAATCTTCCTATGATTTGACCCCGTAGAAAATCAATAAATACATAGTTCATTAACATTGTAATTTTTCGTAGTTTTTGTATGTGGTTTTCTTACTCAACCCGGTTTGCTATTAGACGGTTTGCTATATGCCATTTTCGTTTCTTCTTTGTTTTCCTGCTAGCCTCTGCGCCCTTTTCCATTTCTGTCCTGCTCTATACTCTTCTTATTGTATTATGATCTCCACATACTCTGGAATCAGATCTTGATACACATACATTATTGACGTGAGGTAAAATTCTGTCGAACAGTAATCACATTTGGAGCTGGAGCTCTTGCGTAATGTTTATTCATAAGCTTCTCATTTGAAAACCTCTTAACCCGTTTTTGCCCAAAATGGCATAAATTTTTTGCTTTCTTCACCTCGATATTTCACATAGTAAAACTGATCCAAAAAAATTAAAACTCGGTATCCCGTAGTTTTCAAGGGTGTTCTTTCAGAATCCGTCGTTATCTTTTTGTAGGAGCTTACCATTTTCCAATATGGCGGCTTTATTAAAAAAAGGGCAAAATTTTTTAGCTGTTTTTCGAAATAATTCTCATTTTTTCCTATGGAATCATCATCAGATCGGGGACTAAACTATGAATTTTGTGGCATACAGGTGTCTAGTTTAAGATGGCATAGGTGAGATTTGCAAATTTAACATGGCGGCCATCAAAATGGCAGCTTCAAGATTCAAAGTCGGTGCAAAACTTCAGAAATTTTCAACTCGAATATGACGAACTTTCAGAAAAAAATGTATGGAACAAAAAGTGCTTAGAATTGCTCAAAGAATTCGCCACAATTTGTTCAGAATTTTTGGAGACATTTTTGGATTTAAATGTTACGTCATGACTCCTCTTCTTTCCGGTAATCACCCGATCCACCATTTCCTTCTGCTGACCGATCATCAGTTTTACCTGATCCTCGGTTTCCGCTCAAGTCGTACGACTGGCACACGGTGACACAAGATGTGCAAGTCGTGCGAAAACCCCTCTCCAAACCGAGCCTACCTTCTCCAAACTTCTTTCATATCAATCACAACTCATTCCAATCTCGAAACACCAACTTCTCCACCTATTACCAGACAACTCATTCCAAACTCGAAGCACCAACTTCTCCACCTATTACCAGACAACTCATTACCATCTTGAACCACCCAATTCTTCACCTATTACTAAGCTATAATCCACATTATAATAAAGTCAGTAGTCAGAAACATCCATCGACAAATACTAATTAGTCTGTTGTGATATAACAACTGGTGGCAGCGGAACTCCTCGTTTTCCGGATTAATCAGCACCTTAATCTGGTTACCCTTTGGTGTAAAAACGAGGCACGAACTCGACGAATGCACAATCATAAATCAAAGTAGCAGCAAGGGGCCTTGCTACAAAGTGCAGATTAAAGAACACGACGAGCCCCGATTCGAGAATACTGTGGAGAGACTGCGGACTGGACGAATCTGATATCAGCGAAGTATCGGCGAGGTGTCGACTCTGCGACTCCTGAACACGTCTCACTCTACGGAAACTCATCCGGATTCATCGTATTCCTGAACTGCGATACTTCTGAAACATCGCCACGTTTAGACTACGGACTGGACGAATCTGATACCAGCGAAGTATCGGCGAGGTGTCGACTCTGCGACTCCTGAACACGTCTCACTCTACGGAGACTCATCCGGATTCATCGTATTCCTGAACTGCGATACTTCTGAAACATCGCCACGTTTAGACGCCGGAACTGCTACAACCTAGGGATGCAGCTGACCAGACCAACATTTGTAACGCTCGCCATTCTGTAAGTCTTGAATAGTTTACCATATAAGCGTAAAATACGTAACAAAATGTCTCACGGTGAAGAATCTAACATGGGACCCACTCTCAGCCCGTATCTGCCGCTGCAAGCGGTGATATCCCTAATACCGAATTTTAACGGTACTAACATGCCAGTAAATTCATTTGTGCGAAAAATAGAGAGCATAAAAAAGTCAATCCAAGCGCGAGATTTACCATTGTTTACGAATCTTGTATTTTTAAAAATCGAAGGTGATGCAGAAAAATATATACAAAGAACCAGTATAACATCACTAGATGACCTGATAGGAGATTTAAAACGCGCATATAAGCCAAAAGAGCTGTTACCGGATATACAGGCGCGAATTACACGAGCAGTGCAGAACCGGGGCGAGAGTGTGTTAGAATATGGCATGCGGATGGAAAGACTAGTCGAGACGGCATTAGAAATTTCCGGAAATTCAGAGAATCCGGACCATGTCGTTATGACGAATAGATTTATAAAAGATTTAGCTGGTCGATCATTCATAAAAGGTTTGAGGGACGAAATCGAAATGAGGGTCACTTATGAAAAACCGGGGACGCTACGCGAAGCTATAGATTTAGCAATACGATTTGAAAAGTTTTTGGACGAAAGAAAGTCCTTGAGGTCGTCTCACGATGTCAACCTGATGCCAGACTATAAAAATAAATACTATCCAAAACACAAATCGGAACCAGATTCTCAAGCTAGGCTCTACTGTAATTATTGTAAAAAGCCAGGGCATACTATTGATATCTGTGGACCAAGAGAACGTGCCAGCAAGTACTGCACGTTTTGTAGGGTAATTGGGCACACATTTGATGAATGTCGTATGCGGAAAGCACAGGTTCAGCGAAACTCCCAACCTAACCTTCCCAGTATAAGTCCTCGGAACATACAGTACAATCAGCGCGAACAACATAACCGCGGACCGGGTATCGCGCAATCGCACAGCCACCAATGGAATAATAGTTCACGCGTACGACCAAACAATTTTAGCAACCAAAACAATAACAGCCAAAATTACAGACAATCATCTAATCGGCAAAGAAACGATGCACAGATAAATGTTGTGGTAGGCGGTAACACGGAACAAACTTATGATGACGATTTAAACGAACCACGGGAATGTCGCATGGACGCCGCGATGTCCCGAGTCGACGAAGAGCGTCCGAGCATGATAGAAGATCGCTTCTCGGCTCACCAGTAATCGTAGTAAGATCACAGCAAATTCGTGGAAAAAGTGTGTCACTTCTGGTAGATACGGGCGCGAATATTAGTGTAATTAAAGTCGGAGTCATTACACCAGACACTCGTTTCACACCAACAGACACGCGAAACATCAGGGGAATAGGTGAAGGATTTGTGAAAACTCTAGGAAGTATCGACCTGGAATTTGCCGGGATCCGGCATGAATTCCATTTGGTAGATAATTTATTTCCGATTAAGGAAGACGGAATTTTAAGCGCAAACTTTTTGCGAGCTGAAAATATGACTATATGTTTTAAAACCAATCAAATTTTCTCACAAAAAGCGGGCACAATTCCGTTATCTTATCGAAACTACGGTCCTAATATCAACACGTGTCGCGTGTTAACAACGTCTTCTCTGCACACGCCTAAGGCTCGGGTATCAACTCCACAACTCGCGAATGAAACCACTACGTTCCTTCTTGACACTGGAGCTGATATGAACATAGTAAAACGCGGCGCGGTAAAATATAACGCACATACGCGACTTGACAAAAGCAAAATAACCAAAATAACAGGCATTACAGACGACACTACAGAGACTTTGGGAGCGATATATATTCAAGTCGGACACAATAATCACGAATTCCATATAGTAGATGATTCATTTCCCATTAAAGAGGCAGGCATATTAGGCATGTCATTTTTGCGTAACGAAAACGCTATAATTTCCTTCCCAACGAGGACAATGACCTCTGACGGCAACGAGACACACCAAATTTTTAGCGAAGAAACCTTATCAATACCAGCCCGAACTGCAGCAGTAGTAGCATTAAGAGTAACGAAACTGTCACCTGAAACGGGAATGATTAACAAATTGGACTTAGGCCCAAATATTCTATTAGGTAATGCCCTCGTGACGAATAGACAAGGTCTGGCGTACGCTTATGCCATAAATTGTAGCGAATCAGCTGTAGAGATAGAACGACCTGTGGTAACTCTAGAAGAGGTAGATGAACCTGCGGCAAACACAGAAACACACATAGCCTACAGTAAAAGAAGTCGGGTTGCACATGACCATCACGGTGCTAACATTGATAAAGATCTACATGCACTTCAAGCCGCGCCTAACCACGATGCAAAACGCCTTGACATCCTTAGGGAAAACCTCAGACTAGACCACCTAAACGAAGAGGAAAAACAGTCGATAATTGATCTAGCAATTGAATATAATCATCTATTTTTCTTACCGGGTGACAAGCTAGGACATACCCAAGTAGTCAGCCACACTATACCAACCATAGACGACATACCGATACACACGAAACAATACCGACACCCACAGGCTCACAAGGACGAAATTGAGAAGCAAGTGACTAAACTCCTCGATCAGGGTATTATCCAACATTCCACATCTCCTTACAACTCTCCCGTCTGGGTTGTACCTAAAAAACCGGACGCACAGGGTAATAAAAAATGGCGTATGGTAATTGATTTCCGTAAATTGAATGAAAAAACCGTAGGGGATGCATATCCCCTGCCAAATATCATAGACATTCTGGACCAGCTAGGTTCCGCAAAATATTTTACAACACTCGATCTAGCTTCGGGATTTCATCAAATACCTATGCACCCCGATCATGCATTTAAAACGGCTTTTTCAACACCACATGCCCACCTCGAGTACACTCGAATGCCTTTCGGCCAGAAAAACGCACCCTCTACTTTCCAACGTCTTATGGATCAGGTACTTACGGGATTGCAAGGCAATGAGATTTTCGTATACTTAGACGACATAGTTATTTATGCAAGATCATTGGGAGAACACGCCGTAAGATTCAGAAAGTTAATGGAAAGACTATCGAGCGCAGGACTAACCCTTCAACCGGAGAAATGTGAGTTCTTACGGACAGAGGTAGCCTACCTAGGCCACATTATCACTCAAAACGGAGTAAAACCAAACCCTGATAAAATAGCAGCTGTCAAACATTATCCGACCCCTAAGAATGCTAAACAAATAAAACAATTCTTGGGATTGATCGGATACTATCGTAGATTCATTCCTGATTTAGCTCGAATCGCGAAGCCTATAAATAACCTATTAAAGAAAAACACTCCCTTTATTTGGACGTCCGAACATCAATCAGCATTCGAAACCTTACGGGACAGTCTGTGCAAGGAACCTATTTTACAATATCCGGATTTTACACAACCTTTTGTACTGACAACAGACGCATCGAATTTTGCTATCGGTGCGGTCCTTAGCCAAGGTAAGGTTGGCGAAGACCTACCAATAGCCTATGCGTCAAGGTCCCTTCAAAAAGCGGAAATTAATTACTCAACAACTGACAAGGAACTATTAGCGATCATTGACGCGGTAAAGCATTTCAGGCCATATTTATACGGAAGGCAATTCACGCTTGTAACAGATCATAAACCGCTACTCTGGTTAAACAACACCAAAGACCCGACATCACGCCTATTACGATGGAGGTTGATACTTGACGAATACACATACACTGTTGTTTATAAAAAAGGAAAAGCAAATACAAACGCGGACGCACTATCAAGAAACCCTCCGCCCGATGTGGCCCAAGCCTTACCGATGGACGGCAAACGCCTTCGATCAGAGTCGGGTACCGCGGAAACTGAAATAAACAAACGCAAAAAAATAACACACCAATTTCCACGACGTCCTAGGCAAGATACCGATGACTCGACAAACCCCGCACCAACCAAACTACCAAAGACTCAGGAAGCAGTAAAGGGACCCCCCTTACAAGAAACCCTGACATCAGAAATCTCAGATACCCGATTAATTCACGATAGACAACATAGCACAGTAAAACCGCCCAAACGACCTCAAATGACTGAATCTTCAGGTAACCCAGCACCGCGAAAGAAATTGACGAAGCAACTAGATTACGTTGACTCGACGGATGAATCGGACGTAGAAACTATTCCATTTAGAGCAGCACTAGCTAAACGAAAAAGACGCACGGAATCCTCTAGTATCCGAACACAAAAAAGGAACCGATTAGGAACAGACTTTACCAACCAGACAAGTTTTAGTGACAGTCAAACTGAAAATCGGTCAAATAAGACTGCAACAACGTCAGTGTATAAACGTAAAATAATATATAGGAAATTGTCTAATTCAAATAGTGAACCCAATACAGACTCCACACATGACCCACACGGCTCAGAAATACGCAAGAAACACGGAGTCAAGTTACGACATACAGCTTGCGAGCCACAGGCAACCACATCTACTAGCAAAACTTCGAATTCCACTCCATCGTACAGACAGTTCCTCGAAGACCTAGATTTCCTTCCCCTGACACAGAATAGAAATATTAAAGAGATAGACGGAGATTTGCTGAAACAAAAAGATAATTTAGCCCACTGTATTTCAGTCGACTGTAAGACATCCCGAAACATTGCAGACCAGATGGTCAGGAACGGATTCATACAACGTAAGAAATTACAATCAATGAATCCACGAGTAACAGATATCATTATGGTACAGTACCCCAGACGCACGATTTACAATTTAGTCACGAAGGAACGACACTTTGACAAACCGACTAACGAGACAATGTACAACACACTAGCAAAATTAAAGACAGCACTAATTAAGGACGGTAAGAAATCTCTTGCGATACCAAAACTCGGTTGCGGGTTAGATAGACTTGACTGGGACATGGTAAGCCGTATGATTCATTACATATTCAAAGATTCAGACATCAAAATCAACATTTGCAGATTTGAGAACCCACTGACACACAAATTACCTGACAAACGAGTCAAAAATGAGTCATATAAGCCCACAACGGAAAACTATACCCGACCATCTACGGGACCCCTGATTCCTCCGTTATCAGACACCCCCTCAGCTATCCTCACATCAACAGACAACGATTCCGACACAATGTTCCCACAACGCAGACGTAACCCTATACCGAAGCTAGACACCGAAAACACCAGCGACTCTGATATGATCTCAGACTCTGACAATGAGGTAACACAAAATCCGACGGACTCAGACAGTACAGATAACACCAGCACTACCGATGACGAAAGTGCATATCAAAGGACCAAAGGGTCTCCTAGACCAACCAACGTACAGGAGAATAAGGATGCGCTCAGCTTCGATAAATTCACGGGTAACATAGACAACATAATACCAACGACTAACGTGATTGAATCCAAAGACGGAATATTCATGAAAAGCGCGAACATTGCACATTGTGTACCAGCCGACTGCGCGTGGAATGATGAACTAACAAAGCAATTAATCGACAAAAACATGTTACGGAAAGAGACGTTCACTGTCAACAAACTCGCAAAACACGAAATAGCCTTATCAAAATTCGGGAATAAGTATATTATGACCCTCGTGGTTAAGACCCGACACTCTGACAGAGTACAGTTAGAAGACCTTTATTGTACTTTAATTAAACTAAAACAGCTGTTGCGTATTTATAAAATTGAGTCATTCTCGTTCCCCAAAACAAATCCGGGATTAGAAGTTTTCCAATGGAGCGTCGTCAGGAAACTGTTTTATTACATTTTCGAACATACAAATGTAAGAATCACGCTTTGCGCAAATGAAACCATTATACCCGACGTATCGATACGCGGAGAGATCATTAAAGAATATCACGAATCGTTACTAGGTGGTCATCAGGGTGTAACGAAAATCTACAACAGAATTAGGGAAAAGTACTACTGGCCGAACCTAAAAACACAGATTCAAAATTTCATTAAATCCTGCGACAGTTGTCAAAGGAAAAAGTTAGTTCGAGTCAAAACACGATTGCCCATGATAATTACAGATACTCCAGCGGATGCGTTCGATAAAGTTGCGCTCGACATAGTAGGACCACTTCCCGTCACGGAGTCAAATAACCAATACTTACTGACAATTCAATGCAATCTGACAAAATTTTTGGATGCCATACCTCTCCCTGACGCGACAGCTCAGACAATCGGCGCGGCGTTTACACAAGAATACATCACACGGTATGGAACGCCGCGAATAATACTAACAGACCAAGGCCAAAATTTCATGAGTACAACGATTAAGCAGATTTGCAAATTATTCAAAATTAAACAAGTAAGAACTACCGCGTATCGACCACAATCCAACGGTTCCTTAGAGCGTAGCCATCTTGTGCTTATCGAACACATCAAACATTACACGAGAACCGGTAAGGACTGGGACAAATATGTACGCTTCGCAATTTTTTGCTATAATACCGCGGTACACGAAGGTACGAATTTCACACCACATCAACTAATCTTTGGTAAAGAAGCTCGACTACCATCGGACCTGCGAACAACCGTCGCGATAACAAATTCATACAACACGTTTATTCTTGACCTACTAACAAACCTGACCGAAATTCGAAAACGGGCAGCACAGAATTTAAAAGACGCAAAATTGAAATCAAAAACGTATTACGATAAAAGAGTCAACGTACACCTTTTTGAGGCTGGACAGAAAGTATTTTTAATAAATGAGAATCGCACAAAGTTCGAAGACCACTATAAAGGACCGTACACGATTAAGGAAATAATTGACGGAATAAACGCTGAAATCTATTTAACACCTAATAAAACAAAAGTTGTGCATTTGAACAAGCTGAAACTAGCACATACACGTGACGACAACGACTGTAATAAACTATAATCTACAAATGAGGATACTACCGCCAAAAATCCTGAACCCGAACGAACTCACAGTCTGAAAAACTGAATTTGTACTTTTCAGGGTCGGGCTAGCAAAATCGAACGTGAACGGCAAATCATATGAAATTTCAAAATTCAAGGAAAATCCAGGAATTTACTATGAACAATTAGAAAACGTGCGGACGTTCACCAGCAGATGGAAGTTAGTAAATTTCTTGAGCATACGGAAGTTCAGGGA
Source organism: Tenthredo notha (assembly GCA_914767705.2). Lineage (NCBI taxonomy): Eukaryota > Metazoa > Arthropoda > Insecta > Hymenoptera > Tenthredinidae > Tenthredo > Tenthredo notha. The sequence continues at coordinate 14,165,342 of OU611910.1, read as the reverse complement.
CGAGTCAAACAAACTACAAAAATACTGTGACATAATTAGTCAACGTTGTAACGAGGTAGGAAAAGCATGTGACGTACAAGACATTATTAACCTAGCGAAAAACAGGCTACTAACCATAACAAAATATGAGGATCAGATCGAAAACCTGCTAGGATACCAAGAAACAGACCAGACACACGACAAACTAGCGGAGTTCGTACACACACGCGTCAAGCGGAGCTGGTACGGTTTTACTGGAGCTATACAGAAAACACTTTACGGAACACTGACGTCCGACGACGGACAATACTACAACAGGCAAATCGACAAATTATTTAACGACACTAGACATATAGCAACACTACTTGCCAATCAAACCCACATCGTACAGTCAATGATAGGTACACAGCAGAAAGAGATAGATCAGATCAACAATCACATCGGAGAAATGGATCAACAAATAACATTCTTCAGCCAGGCAACAGCAACATTGAAGTCACAGGCAGATCAAAACTTACTAACGATAGGACTGCTAAAACACCTTAATAAATTAGACAAAATGATGAACGAATATGAACTAGACTTAAATAACATAATTGATGCAATATTGTTTGCAAAACAGGGAATATTGCATCCGAAACTGCTAACACCCGAACAAATCATCAAGAGCTTGCAATATATCCAATCCTTAGAACCTCTCTTGCAATTTCCTACGCCCATAAGGAATGGATATGCGGAGGAACTAGTTAGACTATCAGAATTAAATATCATATACAGCGAACCAAACATGATATACGTACTTTCAATACCGATACTGGATGAGGGTACATTCCACCTTCACCATTTACTTCCGGTACCGGTGAAACAAAACTATGATCGCTCACAAAATAAATTCGCATATATAGTTCCGGGCTCGGACTACCTCGCGTTAAGCTCAGACCGCAGTTCATATTTCCAGATAACAGAGGTAGAGTTTACACATTGTAAAATTTCACAAGGTATATACATATGCGAAAGACGCCAACCGTTATACCGTACCAACAACCATCAAACATGTGAAATCGCGCTATTTTTGAATAATCCACCTATCGATCTAAAGGCTTGCAACATCAGAATAACGTCTTTCGACGGGCCATACTGGTCGGCACTGCAAACGCCAAATACGTGGATTTATTCTTTATCAAGATCTGACGTCATACACATAGCATGTACAAAAACAGACTCTGACCGTGTCACACTGGACGGAACCGGAATACTACATTTAAATAACCAATGCAAGGCATTTTCACAGTCACTAACACTGACAGCAGCAAATACCTACACATCCTCTGAATACCGAGCTTACGTTCCAGATTTCACGCTAAACCTTTCGCAAATATACGACGATCTGAACAAGAACTATTAAACAAACCTGTCCTCAATACCTATTTTTCACACATATAAGCCATTGCACTTGAATTCAGATGATTTGAGAACCAATAGTGTCGCGCTAAAAGAAATCATTAAACAGGCGACAGAAATAAGCACGCACCATCGTGATAAACAAGAAACGGGAAACTTAAAAAGTGCTTTTACATTTGCGGGGATAAGTTTAGGCTCGATGGGAATATTATATCTCATGTACAGATTTTCAGCATTCTCCGCGATCTTCAAAGTCATTAAACTCTGTTGTCCGTGTAAAAAACATAAAAATAACAGAAGTCTAAAACACACCTCTCGTGAACCGCCAGTAGAGCTCAAGATTGTACATCCGCATTTTGGTATTCCAGCCCTTGAAACTCGCGATAGAATACATAACGTCCCTTCGGAACCATTGTCGCCACCCGTTCCTACAGTAGGACCTGCAGTAGCTAAAAGCAAAACACACAAGAAAACATTCGAACCACACACATTCCCTATGGAGCTAACCGAAACCCATCCACTAGAAACCAGGGAAATCACAGAGTGTTTTTGAATAAATTAAAATGAACCAATAGTATGGCCTGGATAGTAAAAACAGTACAGGTAAACATTAGTCAATGCTTGAGAAACAGGTCTATTGATATTCCATAGAGAGCAATTTGTAATAGTAGGATAATGATATAGTATAAAATAAAAAGTGGATGTTAAAGTGGAAAATCAAAATGTTGAAAATATGATTAAGACATAACCATAGTAAAAAGGGAGTAGAATTATTATAAATTTTAGGAATATATAATGTAAAAATAAGAAGTAGTTAAGAACCATTCGATAAGGATGTTAAGAATATAATTAAAAAAATAAAAGGGTGAAGCATAACCACTGTAGAATGGAATAAATCATTATATTCACAACACACACACGATTAAACATCAATTATGTAAGAACATATGAGAGAATAAAATAAAAAAAAACAGAAAGAAAAGTCTCTCATCATGTTCCACTGCACACGTTTACACGCTTAACATAGAAACAATTATAGACTTTAGTCTTAGGCATATTTTATAATTGGAAATTAACTGTATTGCATGCATCCTTTTTCACACCCCTACACCTTGCTCCTTAAAGAGGAACATACGCCCTGTATCCAAGCCCTATGTTCCTTCTAAAGGGGGGGGGTGTTACGTCATGACTCCTCTTCTTTCCGGTAATCACCCGATCCACCATTTCCTTCTGCTGACCGATCATCAGTTTTACCTGATCCTCGGTTTCCGCTCAAGTCGTACGACTGGCACACGGTGACACAAGATGTGCAAGTCGTGCGAAAACCCCTCTCCAAACCGAGCCTACCTTCTCCAAACTTCTTTCATATCAATCACAACTCATTCCAATCTCGAAACACCAACTTCTCCACCTATTACCAGACAACTCATTCCAAACTCGAAGCACCAACTTCTCCACCTATTACCAGACAACTCATTACCATCTTGAACCACCCAATTCTTCACCTATTACTAAGCTATAATCCACATTATAATAAAGTCAGTAGTCAGAAACATCCATCGACAAATACTAATTAGTCTGTTGTGATATAACATAAACAATAAATTACCATTTTTAAAAATCCAAAAATGATTACAAAAATTCTGAAAAAAATCAAGCGTATTCTTTGAGTGATTCTAAGCACTCTTTGTTCTATACATTTTTTTCTGAAAGTTCATCATCTTTGAGTAAAAAATTCATCAAACTCTGAAAAATTGATTTCAATTCATAAACCGTCCGTCAGCCATCCAAAATTTTGGATGTTGCCCGACTCTTACCAACTTGGAGGTCTACGGTAAAAAGTGCTTAGAATCACTCAAAAAATACGCTTGATTTTTTTCAGAATTTTTGGAATCATTTTTGGATTTTTAAAAGTGGTAATTTATTTTTTAAATCCAAAAATGTCTCCAAAAATTCTGAACAAATTCAGGCGAATTCTTTGAGCAATTCTAAGCACTTTTTGTTCCATAAATTTTTTCTGAAAGTTCGTCATATTCAAGTTAAAAATTTCTGAAGTTTTGCACCGACTTTGATTCTTAAGGTGGTTCTTCCCCTACAGTCCCACCAAACGTGGGTTTCAGACAAGATTTTGAATACTTCTCGATGGGGAAAAAATCTGAAAAAAATCAAGCATGTAGGAGATCCTCGGGAGATTGATTTTGCATAATAATAATTCAAAAAAGTTATTAACAAGTCGATGGAAAAAAAAACTGTTCAAGAAATTAGCCGGTGACCCAACTTTTTTTTCAGGTGAAAATGATTTGTCAATTTTACTGAATACGTATGAATTTTTTGAGAATTTTGGTAACTTTTTGAAAATTGAGGTTTGTCAGGTATGAAAAAACGCAATTTTCAAAAAGTTACCAAAATTCTCAAAAAATTCATACGTATTCAGTAAAATTGACAAATCATTTTCAGCTGAAAAAAAAGTTGGGTCACCGGCTAATTTCTTGAACAGTTTTTTTTTCCATCGATTTGTTAATAACTTTTTTGAATTATTATTATGCAAAATCAATCTCCCGAGGATCTCCTACATGCTTGATTTTTTTCAGATTTTTTCCCCATCGAGAAGTATTCAAAATCTTGTCCAAAACCCACGTTTGGTGGGACTGTAGGGGAAGAACCACCTTAAGGGCGTTGACTAGGCCTCGCCGAGCGCGCGTAAATAGACTCTCGGCATTTACCTTCTCATTTCCTCATTTTTCAAGATAACGGAGTTTTCGATGAAAATTCTTACAGATAAATGATGTATCCGTGTCATGTCTTTGGCCGAATTTGCGATTTCACTTCAAGCTTTGCAAAAAATGATCTTGAAAGTAAGCCATCTTCGCGCTGATGTACAACGAGTAACGATTTTTTTTTAAATATTCGGCCAAAGACATAACATAGCTACATCCTTTACCTTCAAATCAAGATCATGATCGATACTATCGGATCAATGACTGAGGAGTAATCAGGAAAATCCTGAAGCATTGAAATGACGATTTTTGGCGCAAAAATTCGGCAATTTCTAGCGTAGCCGCGCTGGGTGGTAGCAATACGAACTACAGGCATCGTAGGGGTGAATACAGACTTCTCCTTTTGCGAATTTAAATCTTCTGACTCGCATAATTGTGGGTGCTACAGTTTTTCGATTTACTTCGTGTTTTTCAATTATAAAGTTCTAGTTTTTTAGTGCCAATATGGTTAAGGCGAGAAAGTGTCTGTCATTGTTGGCGAAGAAGAAGAAAACACTCGGAGTTCATAATTTGGCTGAATATCGAGAAAAAATGAGGTAAATTAATCGAATTACGTACGATTGGAGTAGAGTCCTCAGAGTTTAAAATCAAATAGCTTGAGTACGAAGCATCGGAGAAGTCTGATCTAAAGAGTACTTCAAAGAGCAGAGGGTTCTGTTCAGAATGACAGAATAATATAATTTTTAGGTAACCGATGTAGGTCATAAATAATAATTATTTGATATTGCGACGTCTATTACGCGGCCAGCTTGCATAGATCGTCGATAAAGTTAATAAAGATAATCGAAATCCCCATTTGTCTACTTAGAGGAGCTTTCAATAAATTATATATTTACATATTATTTTTTTTGCGTAGATATTATTGTGTTTGTTCATTTAATCGTCAAATACAAAGGCATAATTAGTCAAATAGAGTGTATCTGCTACTCTTACAGCTGCTAGAGATTAGAAATAGTGTGTATAATTGTGCCTCGTTACATTAGAATGACCACGAACATGCATGTTGAGATTGAGACTTGTCAGCACTCACATATCTAAGGTGCAAGTCGTATAAACGATATTATTATTGGAAAACGGTTACATACAAACTTGCAACGCGGCGCGAACAAAATATGAATCCTGGGGTTATTCACTCTTACTATTAGTGTATGAATGATTGCAATCGAAATCTATTCCTTGATTAACCCTTTCACTGGCAATGTATCATATATGATCAAAAAAAAGTCGTGCCACAACTGGCGATGTATCATATATGATCAAATTGAATAACTGCTGCATTTTTCAACCAATTCATTTCAAATTCGGTGTGTAAGAGTTTTGGGGGCTGCTGATTACGAATCTGAGGTCAGAATTGAAAAATTCGAAATGGTGGATTGATCCCTTACGGAAAAAAAATACTGAAAGTACTGCCAGTACAGCAGTACTTGAAGTACTGCCAAAGTACTGCTGTACTTATTTCGCGAGTACACACAGTACTCATAGTACTTCAAGTACAAAAATTACTGAGGAGGGATATATAAGTAGGTGGCAAGTACTAGTGTAGTATGACTGAAGTATTACTTTAAGTTCTAGCCCTTCGGTATTAGTCCAATAAGTACTAGCCAAAACCGTACAGTACAGTATATGAAGTCCACGTACTGCAATATAATAGTATTTGGACTATCACTGTAGTACAGCAGTAGTATTAATTCTGAACTTGGACTAATGCGGCAGTACTAGTTCGAGAACTGCAGTATTGGTTCGAGTACGAGTACTGGAGTATTAATTCGAGTACTAGTAGTGCAGTATTGGTTCGAGTACTAGTACTGCAGTATTATTTCAAGTAATAGTACTGCGGTATTAATCACAGTTAATACTTGTGTACTTATAGTACTGGTACTCTTGTACTGATAGGTCAAAGTGCCACAGTACTGAGTACTGTAGTGCACTTGTACTTAGTAATAGTACTCTTCAACTTAGTACTAGTAATCTCGTACTCGGTACTAGTATTCTTTAAATCCGTACTAGTACTCATGTACTCAGTACTACTAGTTGCCTGTACTAAGTACTAGTAGTCTTGCACTAAGTACTACTAGTAGTCTACACTTGGTTCTAGTACTCTGCACTTAGTACTAGTACCCCTGTATTAAGTACTACTAGTTCTCTGTACTTAGTACTGTAGTGTTAGTACTAAGTACTGAAAATTCGTGTACTTAGTAGTGAGATTTGTGTACTAAGTACTGAGCTCTCAGTATTTTTTTTCCGTAAGGTATTAATTAAAAAAATTGGAAAATTCACCCACAACCCCTCATTTAGGGGTTGGAAATCAAAAATTTGCAAAAATAACCATCAGAATCGATTCTGCGTCCCCAAAAACCCCTATATTCATAGTTAATCGTATAATTTGTTTAGTTTATTGTCCTACCATTTTTGGCACGTACAGTAAAAAAGGCTGCACCAGTGAAAGGGTTAATTTTAGAATGATTATAATGACTTCAGTCATTGAATGATATCATTGATTTCGTATAATATCACGAAATGATTTCAGAAATGCATCGCAAAGGTAGTGATTTCACGTGATTTTTGAATTCTATTGATTTCTCATTATTTCGCGTGTCTAATGGTATGAGGACGTAAGCGCCATTATACGACTTTTTGCTTTTCGTAACGGCATAAGGTCATATATTTTTTTTTATGCGAAAAACAAAGATTTTCTGAGTGAATAGCCCCTCGATATAAATCGTCAATTCATACTCTAAATCTACTATGATGGACATTATTCCGAAAATCTTCAAAAGTATCTATCGCTGACCTACTGTGTCGTATGTTATTTTTTGCATTTTTCGGCATCTATCAATCTGCGGTCTTCCGGAGCGTGATCATATTGTTCACCAATTATTTATGTGAATAATTTTCCTTCTATTTCGTATCCTGTATAGAATTGCTGTGAGCCAACAAAACGATGGAGAAATTATTCGAGAAGTATTAACTTCAGAAGACCCCGTAACTGATGACGTTACTGAGTTCAATGAGGTTGTACTTCCCGATGAATTTCAAGATACCGATTTGTTCTGCTCAGAAACAATTCCTGATTCTCCGATACAATCTACGAGTGACGAACGCGAGATTCACTTCGAAGTCGATGACAGGGAATTCGTGAGTATCCAGCCCGCGATCGAAAGTGATGTTGTCGAAGACCGTAAATTGCATTTTGAAAAAGATCTCGGAACTGAAGCCGAGCCCAATTCTCCATTGGAGTTGACTGGTAGAAGGATAATAGATATCAGTCATTTTCTGAATAGTATCATGGATATAGGTTACCACGCCCCTTTTTCTTGTAGTTTTGCCGACATGCATCCTATATCCGAGAGCCGGACAGGATTCATTACAGTCATCACCTTTCAATGTAAAATGTGTAATTTAGTCAAATCAATAACTTCCGAAAAATCGACCTCAGGACCCTCTAGCGTCAATGCAGCTTTAGTTTCTGGAATTATGTCCACAGGTGGTGGCTTTTCTCAGCTCGCGGAAATCAGTGCCTCGATAGATATGCCCTGTATGGCCTCAGATACGTGGAGAAAATATCATAAAATAGTTAGCGACGCGTATCACGATATTTCAAGGGAACAGATGCTAGAGTCAGGTAGAGAAGAAGCTAGGTTGGCCCGTGAGGTGGGTGACGTCGACGAGGATGGGTACCCTTGCATAGCGGTTGTCGCAGATGGGTCTTGGGCAAAAAGATCGTATAGGACCAAATATGATTCACTTTCGGGTGTAGCAGCAATTGTGGGATTCAAAACCAAAAAAGTTTTATTCATTGGGGTAAGAAATAAATATTGTTCGATGTGTGATAGAAGGCGAGGCGATACCGAGGCATCTGTAGGGAAGCATGAATGCTCGAAAAATTGGACAGGTTCTAGTACCGCGATGGAGGCAGACATAATAGTTGAGGGTTTTAAGTGTAGCGTGGAGATGCACGGTATCAAATATAATAAATTAATTGGGGATGGAGATAGTAGCGTTCACCGGAAGCTCGTCGATGCGCTTCCGTATGGACCGGAAGCACTAGTCAAAAAAATAGAATGCCGTAACCATGTTCTCCGTAACTATGGCAATAGGCTTCGCGATATTTGTACCAATCGTAAGGTTGGTACAGTTATTTTGCGTAATAATTTGCGCAAAAACTTGAAACGGCTACGTTATGCTGTGACTTCTGCGATTCGTCATAGAAAAGCGCAAGTTGCTCAGCCATTATACGTCCGAGTCGAGGATTTGCGCAAAGATATTAAAAACGGCCCAAGTCATGTCTTTGGAGAACATGGATCGTGTGCTGAGAGGGGTTACTTTTGTGACGGTAACCCGAAGCCAGGTGAAATAAACCTGGTGGAAGACCTGAAGTTGACTGGTGTCTTCCAAGAGATTCAGTCGGCAATGCATCGACTCACTGAGCATGCATCTAGCCTCATATGGGACGTGGATAACAACGTAGCTGAGCTATACAACGCTCACGTTGCCAAGGCTATAGGTGGCAAGAGAGTCAACTTTGCCCTCCGCGAATCATACGAAGCTAGATGCGATTCCGCTGTCGTGAGAATGAACTCCGGTGGACAATTCCATAGATTAGTGCAGGAAAAATTGGCAGGTAGAGCAGGTAAATTCACTCAAATCTTCTGCAGTAGGAAGTCAGGGTCTCTAAAAATTAGGAAAAAGTATTTCAAGGGAAAGAAGAAGATTTTCGCGGCTCAGATTGCTGACACCGACTATGGCCCGGATGTTGCATGTCCGGGGCAATCAGACTTGTCAGCTGAGGATTTGGCAGTTGCTCAAAGAGTCTTCGTACAAGCCTTGTATTCGGAGGACCTATTTGAAATTGAACGGAAAACAATGGGGCAGAGTTCGTCCACTGAGTGGTACGAACAACGTCGAAAGAGATTGACTGCCTCAGTTTTTGGTGAGATTTGTAAAAGAAGGCCACAAACATCTTATGCCAAATTAGTAGAACGCATCCGCTATAGCGATTTTCATGGAAATTCGAATACAAGGTGGGGCATAGAAAAGGAGCCTTTGGCGATCGCACAGTTTGCAGCCGAACGGTCTCTTGCCGTGGACAGCAGTGGTCTAGTGGTGGACAAGGCGTTACCCTTCCTTGCGGCGTCGCCGGACGGGCTTGTAGGTAAAAACGCGGTAATTGAAGTAAAGTGCCCAGCATCTGCAAAACAGTCAACCCCAATGGAAGCCATAGAGTCAAAAAAAATAAAATTCATGAAGATTATTGGTGGAAAAGCCATCCTCAATGCTTCCCACAATTACATGTATCAGGTACAAGGTCTTCTACACATCACGAATAGAAAGTGGTGCTATTTCATAGTTTGGACACCGGAAGGTCTAGTTTATGACAAAATAAAACGTGACGATAAGTTTTGGACCGAAAAGATGGAAAATAAATTAGTAGATTTCTTTCACTTTTGTTTGTTACCGGAGATCGTAGATTCTAGACGTGCCCGACATCTGAAAATTCGCGAACCCCCTCACATCGTCGAAGCCCAAAAAGCCATGCGCAAGAGACAGTAAACTCATGACTGACGAATGACGAAAAGCCCGATTGTAAATATCTGTTATATATAGCTTTGTAAATAACTATCGTGCCATACTTTTCTGTGATTTAGATCTAGTTGTATTACTGTGCCAAATATTCGTTTCCTAATTTTTAAAATATTTCAGTTATGGACAAAATCCGACTGACGCTCCGAAAACTGTATAATATGTTGTATATATGTATATAAGCTATAGCCTCAAGTTTGAAATCTTCTGTGATGAGCCGTTACGTACTTTTTATTACTTTTATTTCAGATGTAATATTTATTTGCGGTGCAATATAAGTATAGTATAGTATAGTGTAGTGTGTGTATATATACCGTGAAGTTAAGGGGAAACCGAACGATGGCTGCACTATAGTTCGACCAACACACGCTCGCGTTGCGTACCTGAGTTTCTACTAGCTGCCAGTGACTGCCAACTCGATTCGCCCGACGCCTGTCACCGAGGCTCAAGGATACTCAACTATAGTTGAGTATCTTTGAGGCGCCGGGCGAATCGAGTTAGCAGTCACTAGCAGTGAGCAGAAGCTCACGTACGCAACGCGAGCGTGTGTTGGTCGAACTATAGTGCAGCCATCGTTCGGTTTCCCCTTAACTTCACGGTATATTATATATATATATTGATTATTGCGTAGTATGTACAATACCAATTTTTGTTGAAAATTATTATTTCGTTAGTTACTTGTGAGATCAGATTCATATTAGGTAATTTTCATAGAAATCGCAAAATTGTATGATTATGATTTCTTCAAAATTTTACTTTCACTGTCGAATTTCCTATTTTCCGTCATTTTATAATAGTTTCTTTTAGACCCGATAATGGTTGGGAGGTTGGGACGGGTTAGGTGGGTTTCTATCTAATAGCGACCTCCACGTGGTGAAACCTGGGAAATTGATGATATTTCAGTTACGTTATATATCATTGATTTGCTGACAGCTGCTTATTTCAATTTTGATTTTCAAGTAACGTACATCGACTTTTCGAGAGCACTTTCGTGCCAAGGAAATTTACGCTATTCAATGAATATGTATATATATATATATATTTAAAGTTTTAAATTAGATAAATATGTGTTTTTTATTTTTTTTATATATATTACTATATATATGAATATATTATAAATATTATATATCAATATATAATATATATTTATATATAATAATTATATAAATATATACACTCCCGCTCAAAAGTTTGGGTTCACCAGTCAAAATTTTCAGTCAAAGTAAAAGATCGATAGCTCAGTCAAAAATCGACGTAATCACATTTAATAAACGTCGTTTTGAAGGGGACAAATCGAGCTTTATTTTGCCACCTCAGAATATTTTTTACGATCTTTCTTTGAGCTGGCACGCACTTTGAAACACGACTGTTTTCCGACAATTTTTTGGTCTTCGAAAATGGGCTGCCTATCTAGTGGAAAATTTTTTCTCTAGTTTTCTCTAAGACAGCTTTGGAGGGGATAGCAAACGCGTCATTTTGTTTTTTAGAAAGTACCGTGCGATTTTTTCCCTCAAAGTTATTCTAATTTTCGCTAAAAACGAAGAGTTTTAGGAAATACGACGTATCTCAAAAACTGCGGGGGTTAAGAGGAAATGTCAGGAAAGTAAAAAGTTGCGTGAGTTCATAATAGACCTGCTGTAATTATTCCAGAATTATTTATTGACATTAATTTTTTTACTATTTTTGGTCGGAACTCGACTGACGAAAAGTGGTGTAACCTGGGAACCATGGGGTTTGTGATGAAATTTCAAGAGAGAAGAAGGTTTCAATTTATGATTTTGAACTCACTAACATTTTTTCAAATTTTTTTACGGCGTTTTTTTTTTTCTCCATACGGGCAAGGTATTTTTTTTTTCTAATTTTATCACAATCCTCACGTCATTTCAACACAAACTTCAATCTATTATTTATACGCCTTTTTCATCGAAAAAACCGCCTCTGGCTTTGAGGACCGCGTTGACGAGTCGTGGCATTCGCTCGATTAATTTAGTGATTTGCACTTGCTCCAGACTCGCCCACGCATCCTTGAGCTTTAGCCACAAATCGGGGGCAGATGAAGGGCACACCATTCTGACTTTCCGATCAAGCTCTTCCCACAAAAGCTCGATCGGATTTAGATCGGGAGATTGTGGTGGCCAAACCATATTGACAAGTATCCCATTTTTTTCCTTCGTCTCCAAGTATCCTCGGCAAAGGCGGGAGCTGTGTTTCGGATCGTTGTCTTGTTGCATTTCGAATCCGCGGCCGATAGTTCTGAGACCTGACGGAATCGCATGCCTAATAAGAATTTGGTGGTAGTTCTCTTTCTTCATAATTCCGTCGACTTTTATCAAGTCTCCAGTACCATGGCCAGAGAAACAGCCCCATACCATAATCGAACCACCCCCATGCTTTACTGTGGGCAGTAAGCATTGAGGTGCCATTTTTTCAGAGGCGGATCTCCTGACATAAACTCGTCGTCGAGAACCGAAAATCAAAAATTTTGACTCGTCCGTCCACAGAACATTCCTCCACTGATCCACCGTCCATTCGCGATGTTTTAGAGCCCACTGATACCTTTTTTTTTTATTCACTGAACGCAGTAGCGGTTTTCTCACGGCAACGCAACCCTTCAGTCCAGCACTTAGTAATCGTCGTTTTACTGTCGGCAGTGATATCGGGGTTTTAGTGATATCAGCGAATTTCGCCCGGATTTCGCTGGCAGTCAATCGTCGATTACGTTTACTCATAAGGACGATTTGTTTGTCTTCCTGTGGAGTCGTTATTTTGGGCCGCCCTGAACGATGACCATCCATATGGGAATTCGATTTTTGAAATCTCAAAATTGTTGTTCGAACTCCGTTGTATGAAACTTGCATTTCTTCGGCGATTTTTCGGTATGACATTCCTGTATTACGTAAGGCAATTATACCACCGCGTTTTTCTATTGAAATTTCTTTTTTTCGTGCCATTTATGGGTGATTTGATGGAAAACGAATTGATAAATTTTATTGCCACGTACTCACGTTGGAAATATTCACAGAACTGATTTACTTTCTGACAACGTTTGTAGCATTTCTGCGAAAATGTAAACAATGTAATTCTTTTAGCTCCACCGTATTGTTTATATTTTCAGGGAAATGCTACAAACGTGCAAATCACTAAATTAATCGAGCTAATGCCACGACTCGTCAACGCGGTCCTCAAAGCCAGAGGCGGTTTTTTCGATGAAAAAGACGTATAAATAATAGATTGAAGTTTGTGTTAAAATGACGTGAGGATTGTGATAAAATTAGAAAAAAAATACCTTGCCCGTATGGAGAAAAAAAAAACGCCGTAAAAAAATTTGAAAAAATGTTAGTGAGTTCAAAATCATAAATTGAAACCTTCTTCTCTCTTGAAATTTCATCACAAACCCCATAGTTCCCAGGTTACACCACTTTTCCTCAGTCGAGTTCCGACCAAAAATAGCAAAAAAATAAATGTCAATAAAGAATTCTGGAATAATTACAGCAGGTCTATTATGAACTCACGCAACTTTTTACTCTCTTGACATTTCCTCTAAACCGCCGCAGTTTTTGAGATACGCCGTATTTCCTAAAACTCTTCGTTTTTAGCGAAAATTAGAATAACTTTGAGGTAAAAAATTGCACGGTACTTTCTAAAAAACAAAATGACGCTTTTGCTATCCCCTTCAAAGCTGTCTTAGAGAAAACTAGAGAAAAAATTTTCCACTAGATAGGCAGCCCATTTTCGAAGACCAAAAAATTGTCGGAAAACAGTCGTGTTTCAAAGTGCGTGCCAGCTCAAAGAAAAATCGTAAAAAATATTCTAAGGTGGCAAAATGAAGCTCGATTTGTCCCCTTCAAAACGACTTTTATTAAATGTGATTACGTCGATTTTTGACTGAGCTATCGATCTTTTACTTTGGCTGAAAATTTTGACTGGTGAACCCAAACTTTTGAGCGGGAGTGTATATTCGTATGATTTTGAACCGAGCATGAATATACAGCTATTTTCTACAATGTATTTTAAACCTACGGCTGAGGAGTAGGGAGCCTAGCGTCCTCAGCCTACCCCCACCACAGTAGCAGCTATGATGCTTTGTCTTTCTTTTTCGTTTGCTGTCTCGCTCGACACAGTTCACGCGGGAAGCGGAGTAGCCCGCGCTTTTCAGCTAGTCAACACCCTTAAAGGTGCCATTTTGATGGCCGCCATGTTAAATTTTCAAATCTCACCTATGCCATCTTAAACTAGACACCTGTATGCCACAAAATTCATAGTTTAGTCCCCGATCTGATGATGATTCCATAGGAAAAAATGAGAATTATTTCGAAAAACAGTTAAAAAATTTTGCCGTTTTTTTAATAAAGCCGCTATATTGGAAAATGGTAAACTCCTAGAAAAAAAATAACAACGGATTCTGAAAGAGCACCCATAAAAACTACGGAATAATAAGTTTCAATTTTTTTGGATCAGTTTTACTATGTGAAATATCGAGGTGAAGAAAGCAAAAAATTTATGCCATTTTGGGCAAAAACGGGTTAAGGGGTATAGCGTAATACCGAATGCACTTCTTTGCTGAGATTCTATATAATTTGAGGCTGCACGAATAAGTGCCTGGCAATAGGGGCTGTTTCAGATTTCGAACCCTTGTTAGCTCAATGAAACTCACCGACAGATATACTACATTCAGTAGTGACCATATCGATGCGTTTGTTTCATCTCATGAAAATGTCGAGCTTAACGCCTAGACACTCTATTTATTCTAACTTTACGCTTGCGATAACTTCATAGCTATAATTTGTTCTACCTGCACAGCTATCATCGTAGATTGCAATTCAAAAAATAACTGTAACAGGTACCGAGGGCCTGTCTCTACCTTGTGAGAAATATTCAAGATGCCGGATTTTTTTCAGTTCACAGGCAGCTGATTTCATGAATGAAATTACCAAAAATAATTCTTCACGCCATAATAAATTTCTAGAATCTTATCAAACCATCAAGATTCGCGGCAGCGAATCGCCGCCAAGTACCTTTCGGCCGGCGAGCGCTAGCTGGGAATCATTTACCCGGGGCAACTACTTATACTTGTGATCGTTACATCATATCTCCCAAACTACTGCATCTTTTTCGATGGAATTCGTGAGACCATAAGTCCCAGTCTCCACGGCCCAGTTTCAAAAACCTGGACGGAATCGGTCAAGTGGTTGCTGAGATATTGCCACCCAAAGTTGATGAAAAACGTCACATTCTTCTTCTTCTTTTTCTTCGTCTACTTCTACGGTCAAGTTTTTCGCAGACACTTTCTTGCAACACCTATATCTCCCGATCCGATTGATAGATCAAGGTGAGATTCGAAAGGGAGATTATCTCCATCATCATATCGACCCCTATTGATTTTGACAAGAATCGTACCACGTAATACAAAGATTGACCCCAATTAATCTACGAGGTGATGGATGACGTCTCGATTATGAAAAAATCGATATGAACTATTATTTATAAATATGTCGGCGTATTGATAATTTTAGAAAAATTTTAGAAGAAACACCCTGTGCGGGAAAGGACAGAGTGATCCCTGCATGCTGGGATCGCTCGTACAGAGCCGTGCGATTGTTGTGGGTTGTTTTAGACGCAATGCGGTTGTTTTTCGGGAGATGGAATTTGAAATCAAAACACGGAACTGTTCGTCCTTTTCTGCATCAAAATATATAAATTAAATTAAAGAGATATTAATAGATAATTTGAAGAAAGTTGTTAAATAAATATTGTTCGTGTTCCAAATAGTTAATTTTGTGTTTGAGTTCATTTTATTAAAAAAATAAGAATGGACTCTCCGGGTCCATTCAGATATCTGTTCGACGATCCGTCATCAGAAGTGGGATACATGCCCAATGATGCAGAAATAAGAGGACGACCAGAAATTGCAGAACGGACATATCCAAACGCCAATGAAAATCGATGGCGAGCTTTGATGGATTCGCAGGATCGAAATATGAGAGATCTCATAGAGGCGATTCGGAGACCCGCAAAAGTTATTCTTCCTGAGTTTAATCCTGAAAAAGAAGGTACTGATGCAAGAGCATGGTGTAGAACTGCGGATCTATGCATGCAAGAGGAAATGCTTTTTGGGAGTGCTCTGATTATGGCAATCAGTCAAGCGATGAAGGGATCAGCAGCTTCATGGTTTCCTTCGGTCAGTTTTGTTGATATGACTTGGGACCAATTTAGGGATATCTTTCTTGCTCGATACGACGTTCTTGAGACTGCAGCGGCAACACTTCTACGAGTAAATTCTGGGAAGTTGAAGGAAGGAGAATGTATAGCTGCATATTGTGGGAGAATTTACAGCTCGCTGATAAGTCAGTGGCAGACAATGTCCATGGAGGAGATTGCTGTGTCGACGGTTCTTGCTCACGCAGCACAGATAGAACCAAGTACAGAATCTTGTCTTCACCAAAGACATCAAAACGCGAGCTAAGATGCAACAGGAATTATTGGCACATTCTTATCGAAAACGAGTTGCTCCTTCTCATTTGAACAAAGCAAGTTTCTCAAATAATGATTCGAAGAAACCAAGATTCAACGACCCCATGATAAAGTGTTTCGGTTGCGGGAAGATGGGACACAAGATTGCGGATTGTCGTAGTCAATCTTCAACATCGAGTACTAAAGAAAAATCACACAATGAAGGAAGGAATCAACAGAGGAAGAAACCACCACCTACGTGTTATAGCTGTGGAGAAGTGGGACACATTGCACCGAATTGTAAGAAGTCGAAATCTGGTCAAAGTACGACTCAAGTTGCACGACGAGTTGATACCTGTTCTATCAAACCAATTACAGGACAGATGATACACTCGGGTGAGGAGTTTTCATTTAATTTTGATTCGGGAGCTGAATGCTCTCTGATTAAGGAAAGTCTAGCGAGTAAATTTTCAGGCAAACGTCAGCATATTTCGGTTGTTTTATTCGGAATTGGGAAATCTAATGTATTCAGTACTACTCAAATTTTATCTAGCGTAGTTATTGATCAATATTGTATTGAAATTTTATTTCACGTGATTCCTGATGACCATCTTGCTTGTGGTATTTTAGTAGGTCGTGAAATTTTAGCTTTGGGATATCTCATTGAAATGACATCTGACAGTATAATTTTAAAAAGATTATCGACCATAAACATGTGTGGCGTTGGAATCAAATCTCGAAATTTTGATAGTATCGATACAGATGTTCTTTCAACTGATAAAAGTCGGCTTCTTTCTGTTTTGCAAAGTTTTGCTTCTTTTTTTGTGGAAGGAACACCTAGTGCAAAAGTAACTACCGGAGAAATGCATATTCAACTTATAGACCCTAATCGAACTGTACAAAGACGACCTTATAGACGTAGTCCGATTGAACGACAAATAGTACGTGACAAAATTACCGACTTAATAACAGCAAATATCATTCGACCAAGTTTTTCACCGTTTGCCAGTCCAATTTTATTAGTAAAAAAGAAAGACGGATCAGACCGTATGTGTGTCGATTATCGAGAGTTAAATAGTAACACTGTCCCTGACAGGTATCCGTTGCCTCTGATCGCTGACCAAATTGAAAGGTTAGGAGGAGCTCATTATTTCACGTCTGTAGATATGGCCAGTGGATTTCACCAAATCCCTGTCCATTGGGATTCAATAGAACGAACCGCGTTTGTAACGCCTGATGGACAATACGAGTACCTGTCTATGCCTTTTGGATTGCGAAATGCACCTTCCGTTTTTCAACGTGCTATAAATAAAGCTCTTGGTGATCTTGTACATACGTTTGCTATTTGTCATATTGATGATGTTTTAATAGCGTCACGTACTATTTCCGAAGGAATTGATAGGTTGGAAATCGTTTTAAAATCTTTAATGAAAGCAGGATCTTCGATAAATTTAAAGAAATGTGCATTTTTGAAAATTCGTGTAGAATACCTTGGGTATGAAGTTTCTGCTGGTGAAATTAGACCAAACTCGCGAAAAATTACAGCCTTGATCGATTTACCACCTCCTCAGACAGTTACGCAGTTAAGACAGTTTATTGGATTAGCCTCGTATTTTCGACAGTTTATTACGAAATTTTCTCAGCTTGCTAACCCTTTGTACAATTTAACTTCTGGTGAAGGAAAAATCGGCTGGAAACCACGGCATGAAAATATTCGTCAACAAATAATATCAAAATTAATAACTACTGCTATTTTGATGATTTTTGATCCAACTTATCCAATTGAGCTTCATACTGATGCCAGTGCAATTGGATACGGTGCTGTTTTCATACAGAAAATTGATAGCAAATCACATGTAGTGGCCTATTTCAGTAAGAGAACGACGGAAGTAGAGTCCAGATATCATTCTTATGAGCTAGAAACTCTAGCAGTAGTCAATGCTGTAAAGAATTTTCGACCACTTTTTTTGGGTAGAAATTTTACAGTCGTTACTGACTGTAATTCTCTCAAAGCCTCTCGGAGTAAAATAGATTTAACCCGTGGAGTACATAGGTGGTGGGCGTTTTTACAAGCATTTGATTTTGATATTGTTTATCGTGAAGGAAAACGTATGGCTCATGCTGATTTCTTTTCGCGGAATCCTTTACCCGAGGTACAGGTTGATCGACTTCTTGAATCATCTGTACAAAAACGCGTTGATTTGACTGAAATTTCGGATAATTGGTTACTTGCTGAACAACAGGAAGACGCGGAAATTACTAGTATTATTTCTTCATTAGAAAATAATGAACTAGACAATGATGTTTCACGCACATACGAGCTAAAGTTAGGAATTTTACATCGCAAAATACAGAGAGATAATTGTACTTGTTGTTTACCGATTGTACCGAGATCTTTTCAATGGTCGGTCATTAATCACGTACATAATGCAGTAATACATTTAGGCTGGAAGAAAACGTTAGAGAAGGTGTACGAGCATTATTGGTTTCCAAAAATGTCCAAATTTGTTCGTAACCCGAGAAAAAATGATTATATAGACACATATATCGACGCTGCTTACGAAGACTAGCACGTTTCAGATCTCTTACGAAAACTAGCACGTTGTGATATTAACCACGAAGACTAGCATGTTTCGATATTTACCACGAAGACTAGCACGTTTCGATATTTACCACGAAGACTAGCATGTTTCGATATTTACCACGAAGACTAGCATGTTTCGATATTACCCACGAAGACTAGCACGTTTCAGTTTTCACCGCGGAAACTAGCACTTTTCGGATTACGCATTAGTTTAGGTGAGGACTACTCGATATGAATATGTATAATAAAACTAATTGATATTTATATCCATAAGAAATCTGGAAGAAATTGAGAACATCTGTCAAAAACCTGTAAAAAAGCATCAATTTTTCTAATACCTGCATCGACATAACACAATTTCGAGAATATTTATAAGTTTATTTTGACGCAAAAGAAACGCATTTCTGCATCCACAACTTGGCTTTCGTTTCGATTATCGCACACCGCACAAATCTTCAGAAAATCTTCGTTGCAACAATTAAAACATGATAGTTTTCGCGGCGAAATCCGAAACGTGCTAGTTTTCGCGGGGAAAACCGAAACGTGCTAGTCTTCGCGGTGAAAACCGAAACGTGCTAGTTTTCGCGGGGAAAACCGAAACGTGCTAGTCTTCGTGGTAAATATCGAAACGTGCTAGTCTTCGCGGTGAAAACTGAAACGTGCTAGTCTTCGTGGTAAATATCGAAACGTGCTAGTTTTCGCGGCGAAAGCCGAAACATGCTAGTCTTCGTGAGAAGCCGAAACGTGCTAGTTTTCGTAAGAGATGTGAAACGTGCTAGTCTTCGTAAGCAGCGTCGATATGATCATATATAACTATATATTTGTATATATAATCGCATACAATGTTCAGATAGAATCATATATTATTATGTACAATTATATACCGGTATATATGACCATATATAATACTATATCCGAATGTATATAGTGTCCCATATGCCCATATATGAACATATGAGGTAACAAATGCACTATATCTAATCAGTTATGACCAGATATAATTATTTTTATTCGTTTACGACGCTCAGATACAATCATATACAAATATATGTATCCAAATATATTCAGATACAGTACTATATATCATCATATATAGTTATATACAGTTATATGTGACAATGTATAGTATTGTATCTGAATATATCTGGATTTCTATATGGTCATATACATATAATGTCTGTTATGGGCGGTGAAGGTGGAATAAAATCCGTTGTGTTGCTCTGAAAAGAGGTTATTTTATTTGACTTCGAACATCTTGAATTGAATTTGAACATCTGAGCTCTCGCTAATTTATCTAATTTATCTAATATTATCCGTACCTGAAAAGAGAAACAACAATTAAAGCTGTTACTCCCCTTCGTTCCTTTCCAACAAATTATTCAATGCGAATTCGCTAATTTATTTCGCTTTTATCGCTTAGTGTTTCTCTCTTTGTCCTAACCTCCTTTTCCTCCTGTCACGTGCCTTCTTCATGTTCCGTCGGCTAGCGCGGTAAATTCAATTTAAATGAAGCACCGGATCGGGCTTCATTTACATCTCCCCCCCTCAGAGGTTTACATTATTATCATCTCCATACTCCCGCACTGGGACCAGTTTTGTTATGTGAAAAAGATTCGATTCGCTCTTCTTATGCCCCGTGTTTATTCTCTAGATTGAGTTTGATGGTTTTTCTAAAACCTTATATGGTCCAATTTTCAATTCCTCCAGTTTTTTTCTGTTTAGCCGATTCCCGTTTTCGACATACACCAAATCTCCTATTTTTATGTCCCATTTTTGTCGGTTTTTGTCAAATCGTTGTTTATTATAATCGTGCGATTTTATAGAGTTTTCCAATGCGACTCTTCTATCCTGTAATAAGTCGTTTTGTGTGATTTCTTGTTTCAGTTCCTCTGGTATGAAATTTATATTTTTCCCTTCCATTAAGTATCTTGGAGAGAATCCCGTTACCGTGTGCTCCGTTTCGTTATATTTTTGCGTACATTCGTGAGCGATAGTTGTCCAGGCCAATTTTTCCTTCTTCTCATTCATCTTACACCTAATCTTGTTTACCAGCGTCTGGTTCAATCTCTCATTTAGCCCATTGGAAAACGGTGCGTTCACGGCTGTGAAGATGATGGGTATATTTTCCTTGTCTAAGAAGTTCTTAAAATCCTTTGAGTTTATACCTGGGTACTGGTCAGACAGAATCATTCCAATTTTATTTTCCGGTATAACTTTTTGAACCAGCTTTATGAAGTCACTCGAGTTTTGAGTCCTAGAAGTCGAAATGTAGGCATATCTTGTGAAATGGTCTACGAGAAGATGCAGGTATGTTTTCGTAGAACGTGAGCCACCAAAGCCGCCTATGGTATCAATAGATACTATCTCAAAGGGGTATGTAGCCGGTCCCAAATGAGACATTAGTCCATATTTGTATTTTCCTCTAGATTTGTTCTTTATACAAGTCTCGCAGTTATCGCAGATTTTCTTTATATTCCTTGCTAAGTTTTTTGCTGTATAGAATGGTTTAATTTTGTTCTCCGTTTGCCGTATTCCTATATGGCAGTAGTGGTGGTGTACATCTTCTATAATCTTCTTACTAAATTCTTCGGTTAGTACAATCTTCTCTTTTCTCCCAACCTTCTTATAGTATATTTTATTTGTTTCTTTTAGGTTATCTATGTTTTGTTTTATGTTTTCATTTCTTTCTTGATCCTTCAATATGTCTTCTAATTTGACGTAGTTGACAATCTTTAAAGTTTCATTTTCATTTTCATTTTCGCTTGGTTCCATTACTGGGTTCCTGCTTAGGCTATCGGCTTCTACGTTGTACTTTCCTGGAGCATATATCACCTCGAAATCAAATTGCGATAAATAATATGAGAGTTCTCCCAGTTCCTCATCCGTTCTCGCTTTTATATTCATTTTTTCAAGAGGTTTATGGTCCGAGAAAACCGTGAATTTTTTTCCTATCAGCCAATGTTGCCAATATTTGACTGCTTCTTTTATGGCTAGGCACTCGAGGTATATCGCTTTTCTTCTTTTCTGGCTATCGTTTAGCTTTCTCGAAAAATATGCGCAGGGTTTCTCTTGTCCAGTATGTTGTGGTTGCTTTAGGACAGCACCAATTCCCTGTATGCTAGCGTCCGTATAAATGTTTATCGGTAGATCCGGATCCCAGATTTCTAAGATCGGTTGTTGACAAAGTAGGTTTTTTATTTTTTCGAAGGATTCTTGGCATTCTCCGGTCCACTCGAATTTTTGTCCTTTTCTTAGCAATTTATGTAAAGGGTCTAATATTATTGCTATATTTGGTACATACTTTCCATAAAAGTTTATTTTTCCCAGAAACTGACGAACAGTTTTTTGTGTCTTCGGGGTCGGAAAATCCTTAATCGCAATTAAATTATCCTTCAGCGGGGTAATTGTGTTATTTTCAATTATGTGTCCTAGATACTTTACTGAATTCTGTGCAAAGTTACATTTTGAGAATTTCAGTCTAAAGCCTTCCTCTAAGATTGCCTCCAGTAACCTCGATAGATGCTCAATGTGTCCTTCGAACGTTTCCGAGAAGATCAAAATGTCATCGATGTAATTCACGGCGAAGTTTGATAGTCCATGTTTCCTTATAATGCTACTTAATATCCTCTGAAAGATTGCAGGAGATGTTTTTAAACCGAATGGCAAACAGGTCCACTGAAAATGGCCTTCTTGCGTCACAAATGCTGTTTTATGTCTGTCTTCGATCTTCAACGGGATTGACCAGAATGCCGAGTTTATATCCAGCGTTGAGAAATATTTACATTTTCTTGTCTTGACCATCAAATCTTCGATTAGTGGGAAGGGCTGTGATTGTGGGATTACAATCTTGTTCAGATCCCGGAAATCTATACACAGTCTCGATTTTTTTCCTTCTTCTTTTTTATACGCTAACGTGACTGGGGCCGCAAAAGGGCTGTACGACTCTTCAATCAGTCTTTTTTGTAATAGCTTTGATATCTGTTGTTCTATTTCTTTTTTATCTTCGATAGTGCACCGATATGGTCTTTTGCTGCAGTACCTATCGGTCACCAACTCAATGTGTGCTTCATAGCCCTTGACCGTCCCGATATCGTACTTATCTTTAGCAAAGAGCGTCCTGTACTTGCAGACTAGTTCGTCTATTCTTGACTGTTCTTGTATATCTAAATGATTCGTCACGACGTCAAAATTCTCCACATCTATGTGTTCATTAAAGTTTATTTTATATTCACTCTCTGTTTCAATTTTATTTTCCTGTTGGGTGCATAGCTCTTTGTCGAGTACTTTTCTTTTCTCTTCCAAGTGTCCACCTGCCGAGTCCGAAGTTATTTTTGAATTTGTCTCCTTTTGGGTATCTTCTTTTCTGTTCTTGTCGATCCTTTGAGTGATTTCTAGTTTCTCATTTTGACATAGGTGGAATTCTTCTATGCAGTCTAATCCGATCAGGAAATCGTAGTCGAAATTCTCTTGATCCACTACAAAAACATTCATATTTTTCTCCATTTCAAAAATTTTTATGTTTAAAGTTACCGTTCCTATAGGTTTCTTCACGCCATTAATCGTTTTTAATCCGGGGTTCTTCGTGGTATTGTTGCTTGGGTTATTTTTCCATGACAATAATTTCGAGTTTATTAGGGAGACATTTGATCCTGAGTCGTAAATCCCTGTGACATCTAAAGTTGCATTGATTCGTAATTTCGTTTTGATTAATGGCGTAATTTTTAGTTTTTTGGATCGATTTCATTTAATTCTGCTTCTAATTCCGAGTTGTTGACGCTTCTTATTTCCTCCCTTCGTGGCCTGTCCGTATTCTTGTTTTTGAACCAGCATGAGTCCTCCGGATGGTACCGGGTTCCTCTGTTTTCTCTTTCACAGATTCTGCACGGTCGGTCTCGTTCAATTTTTCCCTTCGTCTTATTCTCAATACCGGCATTAGAGCCCGGGGCCGTAAACGTCTTTCTTTCTGGAATTTTCTTATTTACAAAGTGTTCTAAACCTCTAATTTTGTTAAATAAGTCCTCTGTTTCTCTTAAATTAACCCTATCGATTTTATCCGCTATAAAGTTTGGCAGCCCTGTAGCGATCAGATCGATCACCGTGGTCCTGTCCATTGATTTATTTACTTCTAGCAGCAGTCTTTCTTTCTTTATAGCATATTCGAGTAATGAGCCCTGCCTATATTTGAACAGAATTGCGTACCTGACCGGCGACCAACCAACATCCGCGTATGTTTCACAGAAATTATTTTTCCATATTTCCCATGCGGAATTTATCGTATGCTTTATGAGCATGGAAGTGTACCAGTCCCGGCATGAATCGTCCAGGAATAGCCTCAGTGCTTCAATTTTCTGGGTATCCTCTTCGATCTCCTGTCGTGCGCACTCTGCTTCGAAGATTGTCATCCATTGGAATGCGTTCGGTGTTTTCCTCGTGAATTTTTCCAATACAAATTTTTCTGTCAGGTTCTTTATCTGCTGTGGCTTGGGCGCCTCCTTCTTTATTTCAGCGAAATTTTCCAATATTCTTGTCAGAGCATCTTCTGAAATTCCAGCGGTAGGGGCCTGTTGCTGTGCTTCTGTTGTGTTCTCTTGTAGAAGGTATCCCTCGAACTGCATATTTCCATCTTCATCTTTGTAGGCTTTTTCCATTTCTGGTGTCATAGTTATCCATACTTGTCTTCGATCATGTCTCCTTTGTAGTGTAGCTTTTACTCTTTGGAAAGCTTGAGTTTTTATAACCGTATCATGCCGTTTTACCGATTGGAACTGTTCCGGTATTATGAAGGTATTTTTTTCCGTGTCCGTAATTGAGGTTATGGCGATAATGTTCGTTTTTGGGTCGTCGCCTGATTTCACAACAAATTCAAACCTTAGCTTGTCCATTGTTGTTAAAACAGCTGTGCAATTGTTGTTTTATAATGTCTGTTATGGGCGGTGAAGGTGGAATAAAATCCGTTGTGTTGCTCTGAAAAGAGGTTATTTTATTTGACTTCGAACATCTTGAATTGAATTTGAACATCTGAGCTCTCGCTAATTTATCTAATTTATCTAATATTATCCGTACCTGAAAAGAGAAACAACAATTAAAGCTGTTACTCCCCTTCGTTCCTTTCCAACAAATTATTCAATGCGAATTCGCTAATTTATTTCGCTTTTATCGCTTAGTGTTTCTCTCTTTGTCCTAACCTCCTTTTCCTCCTGTCACGTGCCTTCTTCATGTTCCGTCGGCTAGCGCGGTAAATTCAATTTAAATGAAGCACCGGATCGGGCTTCATTTACATACACTCAGCCAAAAAATTAACGGACCACCTAGATTCGCCTGAAAAGCGGTCGGTTTACGAATCGCGGTAACTTAGTGAAAGAATATCACAAATTAATTGAGGGGGGTAGTTTTTTGAAGATCGAATCTTCATCTTCAAAATGGTTTTTAATAATTTTACCTGCGATTACTTTTCACCTGTCTGTGCAGGTTTAAATAACGGGTTGCGAAATGCATAAGAAATCCAAATATTCAAACTTCGCTGTGGTGGTAAGAAAAAATCGTATGAAATTTTTAACACAGTGGTTTTGTAGCCTGAAACCTTCTCTTTCCAAAACCATTCTTGAAACTTTTTTGTGAATTTTTGTAACAGAGTTATTGAATTTTGAGTAATGTCAGGCAATTTCGACGTTACCCAGGATTCATCACGTGGAGGTACAGTATACAAGCATTCTAAATTAATTAAGGAGTAGGTTTTTGAAAATCGAATCCTCATCTTCAAAATCGTTGCCGAAAATTTCACCTGCGATCATTTTTCACCTGTCTATACAGGTTTGAATGGAGGGTGGGAAATGCAAATGAAATTCAAGTTTTTAAACTTTGCTGTAGGGGTTCAAAAAAAATCGCATGACATTTTTAGCATAGTGGTTTTGTAGCCTCAAACCTTCTTTTTCCGAAACCATTTTTGAAATTTTTATTTCGAATTTTTGTAACAGAGTAATTGAATTTGGAGCAATGTCAGGCAATTTCGGCGTTACCCAGGATGCACCACGTGAAGAGATAGTACATAAGCATCCCGTGTGTATGTGTGCGTATGCATGTGTGTATGCGTCTGTTTCTGTCACTGTTTTTGGGAGATACACGCACACATACGCATGGGATGCTTGCAGACTGTACCTCGAGGTGGTGCATCCTGAGTAACGCCAAACTTCTCTGACATCACTCAAAATTCAATAACTCTGTCACAGAAATTCGCAAAAAAGTTTCAAAAATGGATTTTGAAAGAGAAGGGTTGAGGCTACACAACCACTTCGCTAAAAATTTCATGCGATTTTTTCCTCATCCCACAGCGAAGTTTGAAAATTTGACTTTCTTAAGCATTTTGCAGCCCGTTATTCAAACCTGCACAGACAGGTGAAAAGTGATCGCAGGTGAAATTTCTAGAAATCATTTTGAAGATGAAGATTCGATCTTCAAAAAACTACCCCCTCCGATTGATTTGAGATATTCTTCCACTAAGTTATAGCGAGTCGTAAACCAACCGCTTTTCAGAAAAATCTAGGTGGTCCGTTAATTTTTTGGCTGAGTGTATAAACATATAAGGTTCAAGATTAACTCTATAAAATCGCAGATATGACTTCAGATAGAATTATATATAATTATATATACAGTTATGTTTCATTAGGGTGTGTCGAAAATTGACTTTGATTTTTTTTTCTTGCTCATTCCACTCAAAACTTTAGGTTTTGACATTAAAGAGCTCCTCGTTCAAGGAGGGCGCTGTAGCTTCAGGTTTAGAGGTCGCTCAACGAAGCTTTAGGATTTCCATCTAATTAACACGTAAAAAATATTGTTCCTCGTTCAAAATGATGTCAGGCAACCAAAAAATGTCCGATGTCTGTCTTTCTCAGCTCATTTGAAAGCGTGACTCATCCCCTAAACGATGATAGGTCGGTTTTCGACATACCCTATTTTTCAATTTCATGATTTTCTTTCGTATTTCCATTTTTCACTTTCGTATTTCCGTATCTTTAATTTTATTTAAAAAAAAACACGTTTATTTTGAGATACTTTTTATGTTTTATCAATTTTCGGAATTGATCATTAAAATTCTAATCAACAATCAATACTTGTAGCAATTCATTTGAGACTCATTGATATGCTGGAAACTTTGTAAACTTGAAAAAGGTGACTATTGTGGTAAAAAAATCGCAAAAAAAAAAAATTGGACCAAGGTATGTCGAAAACCGACCTATCATCGTTTAGGGGATGAGTCACGCTTTCAAATGAGCTGAGAAAAACAGACATCGGACATTTTTTGGTTGCCTGACATCATTTTGAACGAGGAACAATATTTTTTACGTGTTAATTAGATGGAAATCCTAAAGCTTCGTTGAGCGACCTCTAAACCTGAAGCTACAGCGCCCTCCTTGAACGAGGAGCTCTTTAATGTCAAAACCTAAAGTTTTGAGTGGAATGAGCAAGAAAAAAAAATCAAAGTCAATTTTCGACACACCCTAATGTTTCATGGTATATGATGTGTCTGGATAATGGGTCCAATAGATTTGAATCGATTTTTCCCCGCAGACTATAAACTTTAATGAAATTGAATTTGCTTAATTCTCACCCTCTCATTACTGCAATGAAAAACGAAGAGATTTATGTACCAGTCACGGAGTCTCATTAAAACTGCAGCTTTCAGAACAATTTTACGAACAAGAAACATATGGGATAAATATTCACCCCGGTTTGTAGTTTCAAGGTAGAAAAAATGGGTTTGTAGTTCTGGGGTTAAAGTATTTTATACGCATACGAATGTATATTATCAAAATCAGTGATTACATATATTTTACACA
This sequence comes from Tenthredo notha, assembly GCA_914767705.2. Lineage (NCBI taxonomy): Eukaryota > Metazoa > Arthropoda > Insecta > Hymenoptera > Tenthredinidae > Tenthredo > Tenthredo notha. The sequence goes on along the minus strand of OU611910.1, from coordinate 14,137,737 downwards.
TGGTATAAGGCATTTTATTTCGACTTAACACTGTACATGCCATTTTATGTATATATGTAAGACAATTCGTTTTGCTGATTGGACTTGGTAACTTCGTTACAAGAATATTGTACAGCGGTTGATGCTAGTAATAACTGAAAATATATTTACAACTCAGAACATATATACAGAGCGATTCAATAATTGTGATATAAGATTTTACATTGGTTACCTGAATCAACAACATGTACGGCTTTACTTAATTGTAGTTGTTAATTCAACTTAATTGTAATGATTTATTTCAAACTTACATATATATTGTAACGTGGCAAAACGTTAAGACCTCCTCCTTCCCAGCCTTACGCGCGTACCGAGTATCCAAAAACCGATTTCCGCGGTTCAAACCCTTGCCGCCTTATCTCGCGGAGCCATATTGACTGTACTCGTCTGCTAACAGCCGACCGGCGACCGTCAGCGCTCGCCGGACAGGTGGTAATGAGGTGAACCACCGCTAGCGGAAAAATCGCCATTCCCACTCCGCCTACTAAAAGAGACACCTCGTGTGTAAAAAGTTGGCCGAGTGCGAGTTCGCGAGAGAGAGAGAGAGAGAGAGAGTGAAAGTGAGCGTAGTTTTTAAGTGAGAGTAAGTGAGTGAGTGAGCCCCTGCATCCACCGGACCTCGACTAGAAGTTTGGACTACCGGACAACCTACGACCCGTGCCTGTACTCGGACCTCCGTCGTCGCGTGATCGAGACCGAACCGAGCCACGCTAGAGCGCCGTACAGTAAGGTAGGATCCATCTGAATACTAGTCCTGCACCCGTGGATCACCCTAGAACCCCTAGAAGCCTCGAGCCGTTCACGTGTTCGAATTCAATCGTTCCAGCGAACCGTTGGATTCAAACGACAAGAACAGCGTCACGTGTTGTTTGTCGTGCGTAGAGCCGTGCCAGGATTGGTAACCGCTGCGCCGATATTCACCGAGATCGCGCCGACGCCATATCGCTACGGACTGCTGACGTCACGCACCGCACTCAGCTGCTGCGTGTCAGAGTACCGGCGCTTCCCCAGTCATCCCCACCACCTCTCCGCCGCCGCTTCACAGCGAGCCGCAGCAGTCCTCCGAGAGACATCGAGAGAGACACGCAATCTCGCTACAGTGACAGCAGACTGTCAAGTAGCCAGAGAGGGAGAGACCGCGACCGTCGAGAACGATCGTCGCCTTAGAATAGCAATTGGAAATAGTTCATTCGAAATATTGAAAATATAGATTAGAGTCACTATTATAAATCGTAATACGCCAGGTAGCGGGCGTGAACCAAATTCGCGACCTTTTCTTTTTTTCTTTTTTTTGAATAAATCTGAGTAAACTAAGATCACTGGTGTCGTTATTTCTCGCCCCCACGAAATCCCTCTACCACTAGTAGCTAGCCGGAGGGTCCCAGAGAGAGAGAGAGAGAGGACTTCCAACGAAGTCTGGCGCCCAACAACAACCCCTACCTACAAGTTGGGCCAGGTTTGTATTCGGCTTCAATTCCTCGGTACCCGAGCCCAGGAAAAACCCGTTACAATATATATATGGGGAATTCATACGAAACCGACCAATCCGTAACCTCGACAATTTTTGATTTTGTTGAAAAATTTCTATTTTTTTGTACCTACCGAAAGCAGTCTTCCGGATTTTTTTCAGATTTTCGTCCCAACTCATCCAAACACAATGAATTTTTCAAAATTTATAAACTTGGACCATTTTGATTTTATTGAAAAAATTCACCAATTTTCAAGAGACATTTTGACAAGTACTGACCAATTCGTAGCTTGTGATATTCATAACTTCTATTTTTTTTTAATTTTTTACCGCGTGTGAACCAAGAAATCGTGTTTCTTCCTTGAAATAATAACGCAAGTAGTGATTTGATCCCAAATTATTCTTCTTCATTTTATTAAAGTAGTTTGTACACATTTACATTTTTCCGTGAATATTATGACGTTTTCGGTTCGCTACACCGGGCTTCACTCGGTGTACCTAGCCCAACATTCCCGATCAGCTGAAAAATTTCCAGATAATTGCCGAATCTCCGAATTTTATTTTTAAAAAATAGCGCGCCTCTTGTTTTCTGCGTACCGTACAGCGCAGCATAATGAAATTCGGAGCTTCTTATCAAAAAATTTCGGAGCTGATCGAAATCTTCGGCTACACCGGTGTAGCGAACCGAAAACGTCATAATATTTATGAAAAAATTTGAATACGTGCAAACTACTTCAATAAAATGAAAAAGAATAATTCGGAATCAAATGACTACTTGCGTTATTATTTCAAGGAAAAAACACGATTCCTTGGTTCACACACGGTAAAAAATAGAAAAAAATAGAAGTTATGGATATCACAAGCTACGAATTGGTCAGTACTTGTAAAAATGTCTCTTGAAAATTGGTGATTTTTTTCAATAAAATCAAAATGGTCCAAGTTTATAAGTTTCGAAAAATTCATTGTGTTTGGATGGGTTGAGACAAAAAACTGAAAAAATTCCGGAAGACTGCTTTCGGTAGGTACGAAAAAATAGAAAATTTTGAACAAAATCAAAAATGGTCGGGGTTACGAATTGGTCGGTTTCGTATGGAATTCCCCATATACCGCGAGGACCAGGTGAAAGAGAATGGTCGGTCCGCCCAGACACCTTATATTTCGTATTTTCATGGGGATAGCCACTCGTTGCGCTGAAAAATATATCCTGGGGTCGAAGCTATCGACCACGCGCCAAAATCACCCTAAGGATTTTCTGCGCAACGAGTGGCTATCCCCATGAAAATACAAAATATTAGGTGTCTGGGCGGACGGACCATTCTCTTTCACCTGGTCCTCATGGTATTTATACTAGTAACCATAATAAATATCAAACTGTATTCATAAATCAAAAAAAGTTCCTAACTATCAATAAAACTCAAAGGTGAAAATATTTTTTGAATGTACGATGCATTCAAAAGCGACGGGTTGGCTCATATATAACCATATATGAATATCCCCATATATTATAATATATACCCTGTAACGTTCCGGCTGTCCTGGCCTCGCCAGTGCAGCCGGACCGCGTCCATCACGCATCCCGCGGTGCGCATCACGCGATTCCGCGGATCACGCGATTCCGCGGATCACCTGATTCCGCGGATCACTTCGATTCCGCTATAAAAGGGGTCCACCGCGCCGTGTGGTACCGATTGTGTGGCAAAGCGCCCGTCGAGTCACAACTCATTATTTCTCTAGACCGATTGTGTGGCAGAGCGCCCGTCGAGTCACTTCTGTTTATTTCTCTATTAGGCACGTAGCTAAAATAGTGCGTGACCTTTCTTGCTCTTAATTCGTATTTCTTCACTTGCTAAAATTGAAGTAGATAGAATCGCGAATTTTGATATTGAAATAATAAGTCTAATAAAATCTCACAATCTCACTCTTTAAAGTTTTACTAATTTTGAATTTACTTGAAAAATTAGACTGCAAGCGTAAAAGACGTCTAAATTAATTTAACGGCGCAATTTAATCGAATCGCGGCGGAAAACCGCGATTCATCAAATATAACTAATACCCGGATAAACAAACTCTCTAATCGGAAACATTGATTAAACTTTAAGTAATTTAGATTTAAAACTTTACTGTATCTTACTATCTTTTCTTGTATTCTTTAATTTCATTTGCTATTCCTTAATGTAAGTTTCTATTCTTTATAATTTTCTATTATAAAATCTCGTAGCTCAATGAGCAATATTTTCCTTCTTTTCTTTGTTAAATTCTACCTAAGTTAACCAGTTTTGATTAAACCTAATCTATTGTAAAACTGCATCTTTTTCTTTCAATTTCCTTTTCTTTTAATTATTCTTCTAAAATCTTTCAGCTTTCAAAAATTCATCGTCGTTAGCTATGGACAGCTACGGTGCGGATTATTAATCCAATCCCTAGTCTGATAGACAGGCTCGGTGCGCTTTGCGATCCCTAGCTCTGCAAAGACAGCTTCGGTTGATTCACTGATTGGCAGCACTGGCTAAACACCCGTGTCTGAAAATTCTTTATCTGTGAATTTAATCCAAGTCTGTCGCGCAGGCTCGGTTAGCGAGGCATATCCCAGCTCTGTAGGGAGGCAGCTCTGGTCGGCTAACACCCGATCCGAGTCTGTATTAGGGTTTTCGTGGTTTTTCACTTTTTCCACAAGAGGGGCTCCAAAACTATCACACCCGTGACAAAGATACTCACGCGGACTAGCACCGTATCTCCAGCCTTCAGCTGAGATATTGGTGCAGTAAGTTACAACCCATACATAGTGATATCTGATAAGATAAGCCCACATACAATGACCTGAGCATATAAGCGCATATATAATGATATCAGATTATATACAAGTCGATATATAATAATATATCGTTTTATATACTGATATATAATTATATATGTCCCGATCGGGCCAATTTTTGGATACAATTATATATGGTTGATTATATATGCTTATATCTGATTATATGCAACGATTTTTTCTCGGGAAATTCGTAGACAACTGTGTTACATGTAAAATGTCAAAGTCAGCTTCCGGTAAAGTTCAGGTCGAGTTACATCCGATTGCTAAAGTGAGCATACCGTGGCATACTGTGCATATGGATGTCACTGGAAAGCTCTCTGGGAAAAGTAATATCAAAGAATATGTTTTTGTATTAATTGACGCGTTCACAAAATTTGTTGTTCTTCGTCATTCTTTACATATTGATACCATAAATGCCATTCAAGCTTTGAAATTCTCTGTCTCTTTGTTTGGTGCACCTACACGTTTATTTGCAGATCGGGGTGGATGTTTTGCAAACAAAAATTTTCGTGAATTTTGTGAGACTCATAATATTGCTCTTCATTTAATTGCTACTGGTACTTCTCGTGGAAATGGTCAAGTAGAGCGCGTTATGGGAACGCTTAAAAATATGTTGACAGCCGTTGAAGTAGGTAGCGAATTATCGTGGCAAGATTCTTTACCCGATGTTCAATTGGCTACTAATTGTACTATGCAGAGAACAACTGGGGCTAGTCCTCTGGAACTTTTGATTGGAAGAGTCGCCAGACCTTTGAGTTTATTATCTTTCTCTGATACTGAGAGACAGGTGGACTTGACCGAGGTCAGAGAGCAGGCTGTTACCCGAATTGACAAAAGTGCTTTGGTGGAAAAAGCCAGATTTGACCAAGATAAAGCGAAAATTTGTAAATTTTCTTTAGGAGATTTTGTTTTGATTCAAAATCATGAACGGAATCAAACTAAATTAGATCCAAAATTTAAAGGCCCTTTCAAAATTGTTGAGGTTTTAGACAATGATAGGTATCTTTTGAGGAGTTCAAATTCAAGTCATATTTATAAATATGCTCATGATCGTCTTCGGGCTATGCCTAGATGTACTGTTCCCACTGATCTGGATGTGTGTGGTGATTTTGTAGAGGCGACTGGATCTGCCAGTGTCGGCGATTGATAATTTTAGAAAAGATTGAGATTGGAGGTTATAATGAAATTGATGAGTGTTAAGAGAATGAAATTGACAAGTTGACAATTGGAAGTTTGTTACAAATGAGCACTCAGTGTAACAATATGTTTTGTTTAGAAGACACATACTCACTGTGTATAGTCGCAAGTCATAAAGATCGAGACCCTCTATTTATAGTGGACGGAGACGGCGCGATGTAACGGCAAGTGGTATGGTGTGGTTACATGATCAGTAGACTTGGTTACATGGGTGATTGCAAGAGTGCAAGTCGCCGTGGTAACGGGTTGCTGATATGTTTCCTGAGGAAGTCAGCAGACTTGGTTACATGGGTGACTGCAAGAGTGCAGGTTGCCGTGGTAACAGGTTACCGCCGTGGTTCAAGAGAAACCACGAAGAGTGCTCAGTTTGTGTAGTGAAGAATGTCTGTTCATGAAAGGAAATTTGTAACTAGAATATGTAAAAAAAAGAAGAAGAATATTTTGGGAACAGGACATATATTCATTCGAAGAATTATGATGTTGAAATTCGTCACGCTAACGTAACAGAATATTCGTTGAAGAAGTGCAATATTTCGTGATTTAAATGTTGTTAGAATTGTAAAATATGTGAGATAAACATGTTTCACACAATTTGAGGAATTATGCACTGTTCTTGATCCATTTGAAACGTTCGAGCCTTGAATATCAGAATTTTTTGGCGAATATTTTGTTGCATTAACGTTACGAACTTCAACCTCATCTAAGAAACTCGATTCTCGCGGTCCGATCGTCGCAAATGATTCGTTCGATAGTTATGAATTTTTTAATTGCTTAATTCCCGAAAGCAAGGGTTAAGGGTGACTTCCGACAAGTCGATCGAGATGAATATTTTTTTCGGAGTTCCGGATCATCTAAGAAACTCGATTCTCGCGGTCTGATCGTCGCCAAATGATTCGTTCGATAGTTATGAATTTTTTAATTGTTAAATTCCCGAAAGCAAGGGTTAAGGCCGGCTTCCGACAAGTCGATCGAGATGAATATTTTTTTGGGAGTTCCGGGGCATCTAAGAAACTCGATTCTCGCGGTCCGATCGTCGCCAAATGATTCGTTCGATAGTTATGAATTTTTTAATTGTTTAATTTCCGAAAGCAAGGGTTAAGGGTGGCTTCCGACAAGTCGATCGGGATGAATATTTTTTTCGGAGTTCCGGGTCATCTAAGAAACTCGATTCTCGCGGTCCGATCGTCGCCAAATGATTCGTTCGATAGTTATGAATTTTTTAATTGTTAAATTCCCGAAAGCAAGGGTTAAGGGTGGCTTCCGACAAGTCGATCGAGATGAATATTTTTTTGGGAGTTCCGGGGCATCTAAGAAACTCGATTCTCGCGGTCCGATCGTCGCCAAATGATTCGTTCGATAGTTATGAATTTTTTAATTGTTAAATTCCCGAAAGCAAGGGTTAAGGGTGGCTTCCGACAAGTCGATCGAGATGAATAATTTTTTAGGAGTTCCGGGGCATCTAAGAAACTCGATTCTCGCGGTCCGATCGTCGCCAAATGATTCGTTCGATAATTATGAATTTTTTAATTGTTTAATTCCCGAAAGCAAGGGTTAAGGGTGGCTTCCGACAAGTCGATCGGGATGAATATTTTTTTCGGAGTTCCGGGTCATCTAAGAAACTCGATTCTCGCGGTCCGATCGTCGCCAAATGATTCGTTCGATAGTTATGAATTTTTTAATTGTTTAATTTCCGAAAGCAAGGGTTGAGGGTGACTTCCGACAAGTCGATCGAAATGAATATTTTTTTGGGAGTTCTGGGGCATCTAAGAAACTCGATTCTCGCGGTCCTATCGTCGCCAAATGATTCGTTCGATAGTTATGAATTTTTTAATTGTTTAATTTCCGAAAGCAAGGGTTGAGGGTGGCTTCCGACAAGTCGATCGAGATGAATATTTTTTTCGGAGTTCTGGGGCATCTAAGAAACTCGATGCTCGCGGTCCGATCGTCGCCAAATGATTCGTTCGATAGTTATGAATTTTTTAATTGTTTAATTCCCGAAAGCAAGGGTTAAGGGTGACTTCCGACAAGTCGATCGAGATGAATATTTTTTTCGGAGTTCTGGGGCATCTAAGAAACTCGATGCTCGCGGTCCGATCGCCGCCAAATGATTCGTTCGATAGTTATGAATTTTTTAATTGTTAAATTCCCGAAAGCAAGGGTTAAGGGTGGCTTCCGACAAGTCGATCGAGATGAATATTTTTTTGGGCGTTCCGAGACATCTAAGAAACTTGATTCTCGTGGTCCGATCGTCGCCAAATGATTCGTTCGATAGTTATGAATTTTTTAATTGTTAAATTCCCGAAAGCAAGGGTTAAGGGTGGCTTCCGACAAGTCGATCGAGATGAATATTTTTTTGGGAGTTCCGGGGCATCTAAGAAACTCGATTCTCGCGGTCCGATCGTCGCCAAATGATTCGTTCGATAGTGATGAATTTTTTAATTGTTTAATTCCCGAAAGCAAGGGTTAAGGGTGACTTCCGACAAGTCGATCGAGATGAATATTTTTTTCGGAGTTCTGGGGCATCTTAGAAACTCGATTCTCGCGGTCCGATCGTCGCCAAATGATTCGTTCGATAGTTATGAATTTTTTAATTGTTAAATTCCCGAAAGCAAGGGTTAAGGGTGGCTTCCGACAAGTCGATCGAGATGAATATTTTTTTGGGAGTTCCCAAAAGTTCTCCCGTCGCCAAATGATTTGTTCGATAGTTATGAATTTTTTAATCATTTTTTCACGTAAGGGTTGCAGATAAAGGGTTGTTTCCGATAAGTGCATCGGTATCAAATGTTCACTGCATGCTTGGAAACTTTTTTATGATGCTTGTGCAAAGTCAAGTCGTCGCCAAATGAACATCACGCTCCTATAACGTTGAATTGGATAAGGGTTATTTTAGGGGATGTTAGTCACTCAGTGAGTATGTTTCATCGATTTCAAGTTTGTAATCAATCGTTTTTCCAATTTTCCATGATGATTTATCGTGAGAAAGCGAAAAAAAAAAATCTTCGATTTGTTGCGTTAACGTTACGAACTTCAGCTTCATTTTCTTAGATGCCCCGGAACTCCCAAAAAAATATTCATCTCGATCGACTTGTCGGAAGCCACCCTTAACCCTTGCTTTCGGGAATTAAACAATTAAAAAATTCATAACTATCGAACGAATCATTTGGCGACGATCGGACCGCGAGAATCGAGTTTCTTAGATGCCCCGGAACTCCCAAAAAAATATTCATCTCGATCGACTTGTCGGAAGCCACCCTTAACCCTTGCTTTCGGGAATTTAACAATTAAAAAATTCATAACTATCGAACGAATCATTTGGCGACGATTGGACCGCGAGAATCGAGTTTCTTAGATGACCCGGAACTCCGAAAAAAATATTCATCCCGATCGACTTGTCGGAAGCCACCCTTAACCCTTGCTTTCGGGAATTAAACAATTAAAAAATTCATAACTATCGAACGAATCATTTGGCGACGATCGGACCGCGAGAATCGAGTTTCTTAGATGCCCCGGAACTCCCAAAAAAATATTCATCTCGATCGACTTGTCGGAAGCCACCCTTAACCCTTGCTTTCTGGAATTTAACAATTAAAAAATTCATAACTATCGAACGAATCATTTGGCGACGATCGGACCGCGAGAATCGAGTTTCTTAGATGACCCGGAACTCCGAAAAAAATATTCATCCCGATCGACTTGTCGGAAGCCACCCTTAACCCTTGCTTCCGGGAATTTAACAATTAAAAAATTCATAACTATCGAACGAATCATTTGGCGACGATAGGACCGCGAGAATCGAGTTTCTTAGATGCCCCGGAACTCCCAAAAAAATATTCATCTCGATCGACTTGTCGGAAGCCACCCCCACCGTACACATTACAATACCAGCTGTTGTTCGTCGATAGCACACATCCCGGTAACTGTTGACGGTGAGTGGTCATCAAGACGTTACAATTGCAGCCGCCAAACATCATCCATGCCACATATTTGTTATGAAACCATCGTTATTACAGTACTATTCGAGTGATCAGGCAGGAAATGAAAAGTATTAACGCCAGTAGAAACCCTTAAGGGGGTATCCACACCTTTGATTTAGTGAAAATTCTGAAGAGATTGATATTTTATAGCGAATTTCAGACTCTGATCAAATCCAAAAAAATCACGGACTTTGAGGAGGGTTTGACCCTTATTATCCATATTCAACATTAAATATTACTTTGAGTCTAATAGTAAGTTACGCTGAATATAGAAAAATACAAAATTACTCGGTTGTCGTAAAGAATCAAGAGCACTGATGGAACCGGTTCTGGAATTTTTGGTCTTCGATTGTTCAGAAGAGAGGCCTCTATCAGATGACCATACAACTTTTTGATATCGCGAAAATTGCCTGACCTATCTAGTTTTTACTAAGATTTTTTTAATTTTTCAATTTTTTTGCTCTATTTTTTCTATTATCTCAACTAAAAATGGTGATATCAAAAAGTTGTATGTTTATCTGATAGAGCCCTCGATTCCGAAAATTTGAAGACCAAAAACTCCAGAATCGGTCCAACGATGCTCCTGATTCGTTACGACAACCGGTCAAAATATTCATTTTCCAGAAATCAACTTTTAAACTTTTTTTTTTCTTTCCTTTATTTCCTAATTTTCACAGAGAAGAAAATGTAGTTACAGGAAATCAAGTTTCAAGATTTTGCTTATGATTAATATGCTGGATCCGCAGCTGCTCTCGTATCGATGTGTTTTGAGTCGAGTCAAGTCGAGACCCATGTGCCAGGCGGAGGTTTGTAGTGAGTTTTGACCTGTTCTGTCCAACAACAGTGTCCGGTAGGTATCTGGTAAGGCTGCTAGAAAAAGAATGAATTGCTCTAGAAAAAATCTGATCAAAATTTTTCAAAACATGAAAATTCTTCAGAATTCTTGATCTTCAATATTTTTGAGATTCAGAAGATGCTAGCACAATTTCTGTCAATATTCCGAAAATTCTTTCATCTTTCATCAATCATACCTGTTTTCTTATAATATATAATATCAAAATTTCACAATTATTATATTATAGAAATACTCATCTTTTTAGCAATCTAAACGTGTAGTCTCCTGGCATCGATTTCAAACGTAGTTTTTGATGAATCACCTTCTTTCGATTCCGAAGTCTCATGTCAGACATATATACACTGTGTTTGTTCAATAATGAAAATCACTATTGGCTTGAATTTGTCATGAAAGCACGACGATTTACAAACAAGTGGACACCTAACCTAAGGTAGGTCATCAGATACGGCTACAGTCGGTGATTGTATAAAAATTGAACAATTAATAAAAATCATCGATTTTATGTCTAAATCATTAATCTAGACTATAAAGTTAATCAATATAAGAATTATAAGATTTCTAAGTGACAACTGATCGAACAGACGTCGCCATGTCGATTTTGGTTCCCGTTTCTCGTCAATTTCTACTGATTATTGTTAATATGAACGGAACTGTACGGTGAATCGTCTTGAGATGAGCGTCGATATTTTTTATTATTTTTTTTCATTTTTTGAGTAAAAAATTCATATTTTAATCTTTATTCACAACAAAATTATGGATTTTCACATAAGACGTTGGGTTAAATCCTGATTTTTCCAAATTGATTTTTCGAAGAACTAAAACGTCAATTAAATCCAGCAAAAAATTAAGATTGAAAAACCCAATAATATTTCCGGCAATTCTTTGTAGTTTTCAAAAATCTTTGAATTTTATGGAGCTGATGAGCTACTTTAAATGTCGTATATGATCAAGGTTTGCTAAAGCGCAATGTTCGGGCTTGGCCAGCTTTGGTGACGCATATTTCATGAACTGTTCAACGCACGCTCTTTGGCTATCTATTCGAGAGCAGTAGATATTGGAACCAATGAGTCGCCAGGACATACAGGTTGGCGGAAGAAAAAAAATCATGAGCCGGTTGCAAGAGTCGTGCGTACGCGCGTCACATTCGGGGTAGAACGCTAACCGGTATAATCGAGGTGTATTGAATAATCTTGATGATATAGAAGGCATAGGGAATTCAAGGATGATAAAATAAAATGCAATATTCGAGGAATATCGTAATTCGAAGAAATATATTTAGATCTCGTGAAAATTCATGAAATCGTCGCTCTCTGCAAAAGACGTTAGATGATCTCGAAAATGCTGCATATTACGGTATTTTATGTGATTCAGGCAGGTTGTCGATGTAGACACGTGATTTTGTATAGGGCATACTTTTAGCCTTGTGCGCAATTCTGTCACGAAACTAGGATACATGGCACGTATCCTAGTGACGTATCCTCCTTCGTGGCAGTCATCTGCTCCCATAATGTCGTCTGCTCGTGTCGTGCTGCAAGATCTGAAAACTTTAACATCTGAACATTAAATACATCTGAATAATGTTGAAACACAAATGTAATTATCAATAAATATTTCGCGATGTCCAATAGGCCTTGCATAGTTTTACGTGCTTTATATCTGTGATAATCAATTAGAATCTCCGTGGTGTCGTAATCCCAGCCAAGAGCGGGTATAGTTCCAGCGGACGGTCGTGTGACAGGATCATCAAACATACCATTAGGCAGTTTGTAAGTTTAAAAATTTATGCCATGTGTAAGTTTGAAAATTTATGCCATGAACAGTAGTATTATCGTTTCTTGGAATATTCATTTCATATGTCAAGGCATGTTCACAAGAATTCATGATGGCCAATTACACTTAGTAATATTCATCTTAAATATTTCACAATCAATTTTAAAATAACTAAAAGTTGTACAGCATGCAGGTCAAATGTAACTACGTGTAGTCGGTATAACCAATCGGGAACGTGCGCTCAACCGAAGAGCATTCATTGATACGTCAATTCCGCGAAATAATTTTCATCTTAAATATTCCACAACTAAATACCTATGTTAAAGCTTAAGTTAGATGGTAACTTTATCTGAGATCTCACAGCATGCATCTATGATATATTGTGTTTATAATCATTTCTATTCTGCTCTGTTCGTGCATGGGGCGCATATAACGAATACCTGCACAACGATAAATGTACAATCCAGTTAACATCACAGGAGATTCAACACAAATTATTTTTACCTGGCTCACGACTGCCCGCCAGAACGATGTAACCCGATCTCTTGGCTGAGACTACAGACACCTGTGAGTAACTGTTATATTGTACATTTATTCAACGTGTGGCGTAAGTGAGCAATTACTTATCATTTTATATGAAATAGATACCAACATACAAGCTTTGATTTTTGTGTACTGTATTTGTCACGTTTTTACGCCGTTATCGTCAATTCGCGCCACGCACGAGCAAAAGCTAGCACTATAAACTATGTATTCGAAATGTTTTTAATTTCCTTTCTCATTACAATGCAAGGCCTATTTGGAAATATTATGCTTTTCATTTTTGCGACCAATTTATCGGTTCGCAATCAAACTTTATTCAATGGCTGCTAGATATTTATCTAACGTATGATTGCAGCTGCATCATCATTGTTCGAACACTTTCTATAAAATTTTGAAATATGTAGCTTCAATATCGTATAGTATCAATGCAGCTAGTATTACACCAAAATTTGCAAACATTTTCATAATATCGTATAATGAATGCCATATGCAGCTACAGTTTGTTGAGGCTAGGATGAAGTTCTTATATTTGCCTCGAATTGGGTCGTCTAAAAAAAAAATCTGTTATACTTTGTGGGGTGCATTAAGTAGAAAATAATTCAAAAAGTGAGAATTTTTTTTTTTCAAATGATAATTGCGAATGTTATAGGCAATCGAATTTCACTGATTTATATACATACATATAAATATACTTTAACATGGGTGACGTCATAAACTAGTTTTCAATTCATTATCTATACTGCAATTTTAGTTTTAACGAAAAACGTCACGATTATTCTTTCCCGAACTACTGGAATAAAAAAAAAAAAAAAAATTCGTGGACGACTCTAATATAATATGATACAATAATTATGTCAAGTTCGACCCATTATTTCGTCGGCAGAGCTTGCATGTGTATACTACATGCGGATCGATCGAAACTGTTGCTTTTTGTTGGGTCTCGCGGTCGTCTTCGACCTTTTTCTAAATCGTTTCAGCTGGTCATCCTCGTCTTCTTCCTTCTCAGATTCATAATCTCCCTTTTCTATACAATTTATGTGACACCAATGATGACATGTTCCACATATGATAACTTCATTCTCATATTGCTTGCCTAAACAGTACAGGCACATCTCTTTGACGCTACTCGATTTTTCAATTATGATCTTCGCCATGTGTTCTCTGAACTCCACTGGATCAAATTTTAGATCAAACGGTGTGTTTTTCGCCAAGCATTGTACGTAATACGATACATATGCCCCGCAATTAACCGCGTCATGAGAAGCCTGATGCGGCCGAAGTATGTACTCTTCGTTGACTTTCCATTGAATTCTCCGCAGTTGACCAAATGTCGAGTTGTTGTTGGTGGCTTCTAAGAAATTCTTGAAAGCTTCCATAACTCTGCCTTGATCGTTCGTTTTTTCTTACGGATCTAACAAAGTCAGCTGTTTCTGGTCCACATCTACAACAAACAAGCGCCAGTGGCCGTTGTACATATACGGCATCAATATTTGACCGCCCAAGGTGCGAGAAATATTGTATATTCCACAGGAGGGTGGCTTCCTTAGGTCCCAATTGTTTCCAAAAATGCTCCCTGTGTCGTCTGTAGACATATACATACTGTTTTCCCATGTATCAATATGTGTCATCGAATAGCTATCGATTACCAATCCATCGATCCACCTGTTTGGAGCCAAAGTATGGAATTGTCTCGCGGTTAATTGAAAACAATTAGATCTGATTGGGGGATTGTTTGCAGCCATAAAACATGCAATTCTCACATTATGGGATCTGGACTGCATTTAGTAATGGTAATTATTAAACAAGCCATTTTCCAAAACATCTGAATTTTCAACCAAGCCGCTTTTCATCAGGATATCACAGCTTTTCGGATCATGACTGTCGGACGTCTTCAGCTCAGATTTGCTGGCCTGATCTGCGCCTCGCAAATCAGTCAGAGGTATTTCCGTACTCTCAACGGCTTTTTTATCGATCCGGTTTGCCAGACGTCCAAGCACACTGCCTTGAAAGTGGCCTTTTGCATAGACACATTTTTTTGTATCTTTCCACATTTCGCCGATCAAGGGATCGGATGCTTCTTCAGAACAGAGATTATTCATCTGCATTGGTTCCTGCAGATCTAGGTCTTCCAAATATTCTTCTTGTGCAAGTCCTTTGATATCAACACTCTGTACCGAACTCTTGGGAATGTTATCGCATCTCATGGCTTTCGGAGCAATTATAACATTCGTCTTGGACGTCTTCGGATATTTTGGTTTTTCGCTCGGCCCTTTTGTTTTTAAGGTAACGTCCAACTTGGCTTCTGCGATCAAAGATCGTGTATATAATTCTGTTCTGCGAATGAAGTGGCCGACTTTCAGATTCTTTTGATAGTTCAATACCTGATGTTTTATCACTTTGTGGTAACTTTCCACGTAGGCATTGCTGAGACGCGATATATTTGGTTCAACTAGATCCAACATCATCGAAGTCCATATAGGAGCATATGGCAAATGTTTCCATGCCATCTGTCTAGCGAAACCAGGTACATAGTACCTATTTGTAATGGCCTTCTCCTTGTCAATTCCCGACTCGAATTGTTTGAGTTTTTCTTCAAAGTGTACGAAGAATGGAGAGTTCGCAAACATTGCTTTACTTTTTTTCAGAGAAGCGGAATCAACTCTTGGCTTCGGTATTTCTAATTGAACTTCTTCGCCACTCTGTTCATCGTAGTGCGTGACATCTGTCACCTCCACTTGTCGGTCTTTTATTATTTTTCCCAAAGCATGTAAGCCACTCTGAGCATCCTTTTCGTCCGGTGTCGACACTGATTTGACAAAATGTTCGAATACATTCTCAAGCTCATTCATATTCCGGCACAGCATCATGACAGCTATGCATTCCAATAAGAATGACTTAACATTCTCGTATTGAGCAAAGTCCTTTTTTATTATATTTGACATACGTTTCATGAAATGAGCGCAGCAAGTTTGCACAATTATCAAGTTCTTCGGTCTTTGGCCTTTTGTGAGATAATCATACGCAATATTCAAATAGTCACCGACAGACATTTGATTCCATTCGAAGAACAATGAATTCAGTAACGCCCAACTCCAGTCCACGACAATTGCTGATACGAACGGCCAATTGTTCCATTTTTCTTGAACGAAGAACTTGTACATCTTCAAGAACGCTGCAATAGATCGTATATTGTGCTCCGAAGTCACCATTTCAGCAATTGGGATCACAGATTCTCTATGTTTCGTCACAATCACGTAGTAATAAATCCGTTTACAGTCCAAGTGTGACGGTTTTCTAACAACGGACCCTGTAGCATCTAGATGCAGAACTATTTTCTTACAATGATCGAGAAGATTCAGCTGAGCCTCCGTAAACATTATTGCGGTTAACGGTAGGGATGCATGTCTTAGATAGGGATCTTGTTCATTAATTTGATTCAACCACAGTTGCATCAAGTCACTTAGATCTCCAGACTTGAGCACTAAATCGTTCTTGCAATTCTCTTCTGATTTAGCCTTTTGGTAAATATACAATCTTCTCAGTTCTTGCATATTACCATCAGCAGCTAAAGACGAATCAATGTTCTTCGCAACTTCCATTTGGTAATCTCGTGGCGGTCTGGTTTTCAAGGCGTTTTTTACTACGTCACGTTCGGCACCTCTTAATTGTGCGAAATTCCGCTTCTCATGCTTGAACGATATTTTAGCCGAGCTCGTCGAAAAAACAGTAGCCATCAATTCTTTCAAATCGATCAGAGTGAATTTGAAATATTGCGTATGTTCAACACTGATACATCTAGCGTAAGCCACACAGTCTGTTTCATTGAAACGTATTGTACTGAATCTCAAAGAACATGTGCCCCCGTACTCTGTCGCTAGTAAAATTTTGAGGCCCTTTCGAATTGTATTTTTTGTAACAATTCCATCGCTATCTTTAAACTTTGCAGAGTACAGATGTCTTTCACCGAGATCCACGCTATATTTTTCTTTTCGACTTTGCGGCTTTGGTGAAGGAATATTCTCTTCATTCTTTTCACTTTCGTCTTCACTATCAGTGAAATCGTAGATGGTAGGCGCCGCTGCATTTCTCGAAACTGACAATTCCTGATTTGTGAATTCTTTTCTTTCGTACTTTCTGGGAATTGTACTTCTTGTTAGGCTCGAATCGCAGAATTGGGAGTCGAATACTCTTGACACTTCAGGAGATTCTAAGCCTCCGGTATAGTCGCTATAATCGGTTGGTACGTCATCTACGGCAATCAACTCTTTATTATCAACACCATTCACGCTCAAGATATTTATATTCACATTTTCATCAACACTATCACAGTTTTCTGCCGATAAGTCCTGTAAATAAACACCTCCATCTCTTATTTCAAAACTGCCCGGATGATTCGATCCTATGATTGTTGCTTCGGTGACTTCAACTGTCATTGGAGTATCGCATCGTCCTTCACTTTCAACCTGTGAAAATTGTACAGCCGGATCTACAAGGGGCGTATCACTTACCGTATTACCATTGTTTCCGGGGTCATCGATTCTTCTGACCAAAGTCTCACCTTGGTTTTCACATGATGTGCTAGTCTTACCTGACAAAATTCTTTCAACTTCCTCACGTAAAGGAATAGACTTTTTCCATAATGACTGGAACTTGGACCTCATTTTTCTGTCCGGCTTTTTCTTCCATTCGCTTGCAAGCTGTGAATGAAATACATAATCATCTCTAAAATTTCTCACATACAAGGCAAAAAGTACTCAAAACAAATAGATTCAATGAAATTACCTGAAAAAATAAATAAAGGTCATAGGATGAACTGACCAATAGATGGACGCCTAAGAAAACTGCCCAGTAGATGAACGTTTCTTTTTTAGCAATTGAATTAAAAACTCGGTCAAAAAAAAAAACTGTCATTAGGGGATTAAAAATAACAATAGTTATTGAAGATTCAAAGCAACAGTTTACATTTTAGTATTCCTTCGCGTAATTTCCTATCCAAAAGCCGACCGTCCATTCTTAGGGTGGTGTCCATCTATTGGGTAGGTCACCCTACTATGTATGTTTGGTGTATCCGCTTTTTTACCAGCAACTTTTTTATTTTTTTTCATCACATTTATTAGTGGTACAAGGTCTTATATATTGGCGCATACGTCCTTATATCATTAGACACGCGATATTTTATCACCAAGGCCCGGACTTTCGTGCTGAATTCGTCACGGTAAGATCGCGAGCGCTCGGAAAAATGAGCGTTATTCAATTCTTTTTATGGACTTTGAAATATTTATTGATTCTAGGACATAGAGATCATTTTTACCTTGGAGGAACTTTTAAAAAAATTGCTCTACAGGGACATCGAAAAATTTTGCATCCAAGAAGTATAGAAAACATTTTCTGATTCTTCTAATTTTTTTAAAAGTTCCTTCAAGGCAAAAATATTCTACGTCCTAGAATCAGGAAGTATTTCAAAGTCCATAAAAAAATTGAACCACGCTCATTTTTCCGAGCGCTCGCGATCTTGCCGTGACGAATCCAGCACGAAAGTCCGGGCCTTGGTTATCACCATCCAATGCTCAATGAAATTTACTATCTGCTTGGGTTGTAAAAAAATCGCTAAGATGTACCTGTTTTTCCACGGTTCGACCGGGTATAACCCCAGGGGGTATGTAAATCTCGATTTCCATAAAACGGAAAGATTTTCAAAGTTGTGTGGCGTTGCGGGTATCGTAGGAAAGAAATATGTACTAGGTATGGTTTTGAATAATGAAATTTGAGCTTTAATATGAAAAATAAATTATCATTGTTGGATTAAAATTGTGATCGCTATGACCACCTGAGCCGGAGTCTGCAAGAAGCGGCGTTAAAACTTGCTGTCAAGAATTCTGCCAAACGGTGTATCTGGAAATCAAAAATCTGGAATCATTTGAGGGGCGAGGTCTCCCTTAAGCTTCTATGGAACATGTTTTTTTCTCGTCATTTCGTTTCTGATGTACAGAAGAAAACATTACTATGAATTTCAGAAAACGTTATCATCCAGTAAAAAGATTCACTCGTCTGTCAAATTGCAATTCAATAATAATCGTTTCCATAGAAGCTTAGAGGGCACCCTGAAGTTTAAAATTATCCCAGGCTTTTGATTTTCAGATACACCGCTTGGCTAAATTCTTGGCAGCAAGTTTCAATGCTGCTTTTTGAGGACTCCTGCTCAAGTGGCCCGGCCATCAAAATTTTAATACAACAAAGTTATTTTTTTTTTCATATCAAATCTGAAATTTCATTTCTTCAAAACCATATCTAGTACATATTTTTTCCTACGATACCCGTAGCGCCACACAGCTTCTAAAATTGTTGCCGTTTTATGGAGCTCGACACTGACATACCCCCTTAAGTTGACGAGGTAGTCTTCGACTCATCTTCAATTCGACAGAGCATGCATGCATGAAGAATTGGCGGCCTGCATGAATGTATGTAACATTGTATCCAGAATAGAAAGATAGAACTTATTTAATCCTTAATGGTCACACTGGGTCAATTTCACCCTACCAAACACTCTGAATAATTACTGAATGAAAATGAAACGTTGTATTGCAGAAGAAATAATGTTATCACATGTAATACCATAAGAGCTTCAAAATTATCGGGTATTTCCCGATAAGTTCGTTGCAAACAAATGAAGGAGTCAAGTTTTTCAGGTTGCAAAATTACGAGCGCGAAGCGCGAGTGATTTTTCTGAAAAACTTGACGACTTTGTTTGATTGCAGGGAACTTTGAGGGAAATACCCGATTAATTTTGAAGTTCGAGTGGTATTCGGCGGATGATTTTTCCATCCAAATTTCGGCCGATAGAATTGCACCATGAGACGAAATCCACAGTTAAGAATCAAAATTCAAAAGCCACAGAATTATAATTATAATTTAATCTGTCAGATTCGATGGAGGGTTAACTAGATTGGAGAATCTTTTGTTTTTTATATACATATATCAACATGAAAAATTACCGCGGTGAAAGCACATGTGAAATTACCAGTGGAATTATCAAAATTATCAGTTAAATATCATGTAGGCTATGCAAAATAACGTCGAATGGTGCAATTCTATTGGCTGAAATTTGTATGGGAAAAATAATCGACATAATTTTAACATAAGAAAATGTCGGAAAATGTGTTCTCATGGTTATAATCATGAAATTCTGTATCCTAAGTCCCGAAAAAAAATCGACGAATGAAAGGAGTTTGATAAAACGTACGGTTTCATTTCAAAATTAATGACTGTTGACTTGCAGTATTTTCTTGCAAAAATTCTAAGTATAACTCACGACACATAGTACTTTCAAGAAAAAAAAAATATATACTGGTACGAGCTCTTCCAAAAAGTATATTTCGAAGGTTAAGATAGTTGTCGTGCTACAAGTCCGCCCCAAAACGTAAAACCTATATATTTGTACTAGTCAGCGACAATGTATGGCTCTGTGAGAGTGAGAGCCACGAGATATCTACTCGAGAGCAAGAGAGATACGCGCCGCTTCATGTTTCAGTTTTAACTATAAAATCTAAACGAGACTGTCGAAAATATTTTAACAGGAGACGTATAATGCGTCAACATAAGGCGCATATAAGTTTTATCAATTCCTTAAGAAAAGTCTATTCGCACGACAGCTACCTTAAATTTGAGAATCACGGGTCAATTCGACCCACGGTGAGCATTAAGGGTTAACCCATCATACAAAGTAAGCACCCCGTATTCTAAATTATTTCGGAAAGCCTTCACGTGCAACTGGGACACAAATCATTCGAGTATTCTTTAAGATGATGAGTTGCATACGGTATCATTTCGGAAATAAAGTCGGATTTCGAGAATAGTTAACACATGGCGAGGTGATTTAGTTTACCCATTTTTCTATTGATATTCGTTCTTAGTTTAGTTAATGTAAATAAATAATTCTTACCTTATTTATTAATGCGGATTTGCTGAAATCCACTTCCTCCAACGATGACACGTGTTTCGAAATTGATTGAGCTAGCACTGTATAGTCACACTGAACACTTATGTTATCCATGGTGAAAATTGAATGGATTCTAAGTTCCAAAATATATAATCAAATAATGTTTTAAATTGAGTTTCAGTGACTTAATTTCGC
Organism: Tenthredo notha; assembly: GCA_914767705.2. NCBI lineage: Eukaryota > Metazoa > Arthropoda > Insecta > Hymenoptera > Tenthredinidae > Tenthredo > Tenthredo notha. The sequence goes on along the minus strand of OU611910.1, from coordinate 14,116,944 downwards.
GACTATGATAAGACTCTTCCGTTGCCTACGTGCATGAGGCCCTCGTGCGACTAGCAGTCTACCCGACTATCAGCGCGCTGTCATATTGCGGAAGCCTTGGGGGCTAGCCGTTGCCTATGCGAAACCAGCGCCACTTGAAATTTAAACATGTTGTTTTCGGCATAGCCATTGAAAAGTCACTTTTTGACGCCTGTTTTTGATCCGTAAAGTAGAACTTTATACGTTAATTTCATAACTGCTCTGTAAAGTATTTATACGGCAGTCTGGATGCGCAGTCTGACGTGCGCAATTCAAAGCTGGCGCATAAAGTCTTTATACCGTAGTTTTAATGCGCAGTTCGAAGTGCGCGACAGATCGCACCATACGTCGCTCGTCGTTGTATCAAGTGCGAACAGCGTTGCCAGATTGGGCGATTTATCGCCGTTTGGACTACCTCGGCAGCAGAAAAGCGACTAGAAATGGGAGTTGTATTAGATAAGTTCGTTAATTTTTTTGTCACATAATCAAGTGAAAATTGGTATTCTGGTAGGCATCGCCAGTCATAGATAGATGAAATTAGAGAAGACCCTACTGACAATTTCTCTGATGCAAATCTATATGAGTGCGTATGGTTTCAATTAGGATTGAGAACTGGAAATCTATGGTATCCTATATCAATTCTTATATCATGACATGTGTGAGGGAAGCCCCATAGACATTTCGGCTACACCAATCTTTTTTCTCTTAAACGATCAAAAAAGTTCAAATGAAAAATCGGTTCTCACAATTTCAACTAGACTGGATAAAAATATCTTCGACTGTTTCTCCTGAAATTTGTCATATTTTATGTGGATAAAATGAATTTGTGTGGACACAAATATGATGTATAATAGGACTATAAGGAACAGTAGGTTTTTGGTCATCAATACAAGCATTGAAATTCATTGCATTTGCGATTTATTATTAAATATATTATAAAAGAAAACAGTTATACCAGTTTAATTGTAGTGTGACGAATAACTCTTTTGCTGAATAACATTGGCAAAGTGAATGTATCCCTACTGAAAATGATTATGTGATAAATCACATGATGTTATGAACGAAATTGGCATGTATTTTTAATTTAACCTGTGATTACGACTTAATACATAACAAATCACGTCATAAATCATAAAGTACAGATTTTAAGATAAGATATGTAACAAATCATATGACAATTTCGGTATGTGATTTGTGATGTATTTTACCTCATAACTCGTATTTTATGATTTATCATGTGACTTGTTAATCATGAAGTCGTAGTCACATGTTAAATTACATGATAAAATACATACCAATTTCGTTCATAACATCATGTGATTTATCACATAATCATTTTCAGTAGGGATTTCTTGAATTCAAATGTACTGTTCTATAAAGAAAGACTTCGGTGAAAGGTTGATTTCAACGATTTTTTCGTTCTTCCATTTACTGAAAAAAATCTAATCGGAAATTACCCGCACCAACATTTATATTATGGTAGTATGTGTGTTTAAAAAAAAAATTTCAATCTTCTGAGATGAAAGTGCAGTATGCGAAGGAACCTTTCACAGAAGAGTTCCTACGCACCGCTGTGAAAAAGTCATTGCGCATAAACTTTCATCGCAGAAGCTTGAAATATTTTCTTAACTCACGTACTACTATAATTTAAAGCTTGGTGCAGGGAATTCACGATCATTTTTTTTTAGTGATTTAAAAAACGAAAAAATACTTTTCATCAAAATTTCATCGAGCTGCCCTGAACGCAGAGATGGGCACGTCTAATTACTTTCCAAGATCATTGTTTGATTAATTTTCTGAAATCTTCGTCGGTAATCATGATTCTGCAATCACAATTCGAAAAATCTGCAGCCTGTTGGTTTACCCTTTGGTACCAAACGAACAAAGACTGATTTTGGTTCGAAAAAGGATGAAAAAAGCCAGGAGAGCGAAAGTAATCAGGAAAAGTATTTAGCTAATTAATTTTGCCAATAACTTTCAATCTTCTGGTTTCGTTCATCCTTTTTGGAAACAAAATCAGTCTTCTTTCGTTTGGTACTAAAGGGCGAGACAATTGGCTACAGATTTCTAGAATTGTGAGAGAAAAATAATGATTATCGACAAATATATCAGGAGAATAATCTTTGAAAAAATAATTAGACGTGCCCATCTCTGTCCCGAAGTGAATGAAGTTATGCCGAGTTATTCGTCGTTGATAAACAAAAAAATATAAATGGAAACTTATAAACTAATAAACATAAAAAAAAATTAATATCGATAGAAGAAAAATTTGGCCCCATGGAAAGGGAATCCTCTCCCGCGCGTCCCCCGTGTACCGCGCCCGCGTGTGACGCCCCCGCTCCCACGTGTGCTACCGTGGTTACTTAGTCGCGACGAGGTACGCTCACTAAGTACCTGCCGCACAACTTCCGCTATCCGTTTCTGAAATCAACCAGACATTTCATCAGTAAAAATACAATTTTTTTTTTTTTTTTAATACCTTCTTTAGATGGCTGAAGAGAATATTTTTCATACGAACGCATATATACGAACCTCGAGGGTTGGGCTTTCAGCCCGATCAGACGCTGGTGTTACGGATCGTTCGGGCGGCTGATACTGCGACGGCTCAGGCACCGGCGTCGACGTCAAAAGAGGCCCCGTCTGAGCCTCGATATTAATCTGCTCATGAAAAACAAAAGCATAAGCATTTGGGTGGTCGTTAAAAAAAAAGTTATCTTGAATGGCGTCCAATCGGCTCCAAGTATGAAAAAAATTAATTCGCTAATATTTTCAGATTTTATTTTTGACTCCCTGTGGCGCTTATTTTCACATGAACTTTTTTTAATTCGTAAAAATCCTAATTTGAGTTGGGTATAATTTAAATAAGCGAGATTGCATCGGATACGTTTCATTGTTATATATTACACACAGCTCGAGTGAAAAAATTAGAATTATTATTGTACATATTTTAATACATCGATCAATTCATTATTTTCTATTGATTTTTTTTTTTTTCTTTGAAGATGTAATTTTCCATTTTATCATTTTTTAATACAGCTCATTTTCTGGTATTGGTAAAATTGATGTTACATCGGACCTCTGTTTCAGGTATTTCACATGAGTGCTTAATATTTCAATGCCACAGTTCTGCATCTGATTCTGTCATTCATTTTTGTTGTAAGTAGTTTTAAATTCTCGTGTATTATGTTGTACTCGATTTGATATTGTTTCATTCAAATATAGGCTTCTATATTTATAACTAAAAAAAAATGGATAGAAAATATGCAACTGAATTAAAACACGGATGATTCGTATGAAATACCCCATGTATACGATTTTTGACTGTTATACAGAAATATGAATATTATCGTTTATTATTCGATTCAGGTTTGTTGATTAGATTTTCAATCTAAAAATTACTGAAATTAAGATTTTTACGAATTAAATTAAGTTCATGTGAAAATAGGGCCCATAGGGAGTCAAAATAAAAATCTGAAATAATTAGAGAATAATTTTTTTTCATATTTGGAGCCGATTGAAAGCCATCCAAGATAACTTTTTTTAACGACCACTCTAATAAGCATGTGTGTGATTGACCCATACAAAATTTACTCACTGTCGGTCGCATCGGATATAGTTGGGGATCCCAGCGATGGTATCCGCTTTGTGCGGTCCCGGCCTGAGGCTGCACAAAATATATCGGTAGGTGCTGCCGTGGCACCCCTACATATTGCGGTGCTGCAGGACGCAAGTGCGGCGTTTCCTGTTGCCGCTGCGGCCCGAGTATCGTGCCTGGAGGCGGCGGCTGCTGCAGCATTGGGCGTGGGTGCCCGGTAACCGGATGGTTGATCGGATAGCCTTGGTTATTATCTTATAACAATGGAAAAAGTTGAAATTAGTAATACATGAGAGATTGTATGTATTCATCAATTGATGTGCCATTACCGTAAAGTGTAGATTGAATTCAAGAAACCCTATAGGTATATACAGGATGATTCATTTTAATCGCCCGGGGCCGATATTTCCGAAACTAAGCAAGATACGAAAAAAAGTTTGGTATAAAATATTTAGGGTTCAGAGGGGGACAAAACTTAGTGGTATTAGTATTTCCGTAAGTGGAGCCGCTGAGGCTGGGTGAAGGTCAACTCGGTTTTTTTCAATGGAATGACGTATTTTTTTTCTCCAGAATCTGAAAGAGCGTCACATCCTGCACCAAGAAGTACTCACATACATGACATCATGTCAACATCATTCCACAGGCGCGCATACGACGGTACATTAACATGCGCGAAAGACTTCAAGAAGTCGTGAGAAACCGCGGAGGTAACACGCGGTTTTAGCAGACATCTTATCGCGCACGTGAGAGGCAAGGGGACTCACGTGAAACAAGCACCCCGAAAGTGAGAGGCGAGGGGGCTCACTTGAAGCAAGCACCCCGAAAGTGAGAGGCAAGGGGAATCACTGAAAACAAACACCCCGAAGGGATCAGATTCCCGCTACGTCCACGTCGTTGATCCTGGGTAACGCCAAAAGCGGGAAGCATTCATACACAGGTCGGAAGGAGTTTCAAATTTTTGGAAATTTCGAATTAAAGTTTGATCTGATGATAAAGCACCTGGAGCACGTCCAAAATGGTCCGCAAGAAATTGTTCTACCATAAAATGTTCAGAAGTTATAGCAAATTGAAGATCTTTTGCAGTAGTCTACTTCAAACTGTCGTAACTCGGCGAAAAAAAATTGCACGGAGATCGACAGCTAGAGAATTTGAAAGAGAAGAGCTTGAGCTTTTTGAAAATCATAGCAGTTTTCAATTTCCGATAAGTTTGAATAGAGTTTTGGGGGTCGGATTTAACCCTAATTTTCAATGCATTTCAACCTATGCACTTCTGTGGTAAAAGTGAGCTGAACCCTTTAAAATTAAGAGAAAAATTGATTTGATACGAGCATCTTGAAGGAGATGAAATTACCTAAAAATCGGTGTGTAGAATATTGTTCTACCATGACTCTGTCGGAAGTTATGGTGATTTGAACATTTTTTCGAGTAGTTTGCTTGAAATGGACGTAGCTCTGCGAAAAAAAATCGTACGAAGATTTTGAAAAAAGGGTTTTGAAGCCAAGAAAATTTCCTAACTTTGACATGGAATGGATTTTTTGACGAAAAATTCCCGCTTCCCGTGTGCTACGTTGAAGTTTGCGTTAAGACGTGAATTTGCGCACCGATTGCTTCAGAGAGATGCAACTCAACAATGAAACGGAATAAAAAATATCCATTCAACAGGCGTAAAAGAAGACACTCCAAGCTTCAATTTGAACCCCACAAATTCCGAATATGATATCCAGATCAAAAGTTACAGTCGTTTTGAAATTCATCATTTTTCGACTCGTGATCAGGTGCTGCTTTAATTCTTTTCAGGAGTGTAATTCCAGTGCAGGCCACTGTTCGATTATCCTTGAAACGACCGCTTTCAAAGATAACCAACGCGTTTGTGCTGGGCGAAGAATTTTGTGAACGTCGATTGCTAAGAATGTTTGGAACTTTTGAAACAAATGTTGTCGTTTTGCGCTGTTTTTAAATTCACCATACACATTTCGGGCTAAATCTTCGCAACTCCTTGGTAATTTCTTGCATGCATTACTGGCACAAAGATGCAACGAGTGGCATAGACACTTGAAAATGTATATACCAGGGCACTTCTCGATAAATCTTGAAGCTACAGAATTACTCGTTCCCATCATTGTACTCGCTCCATCGGACGCGAATCCGATGATGTTCTCGAACGGGATCTCATACTCTTCAAAGGATTTTGTCAGTAGTCCGAACAAATGTTCCGCCGTAGCAACCTGGACATCTGAATTTCGTTCGAAAACTTGGCAAAGGTCCCAAAACTTGCTAACCACTCGGCCCTCTTCAGCATCAAAAAACCTGTTTCACAAAAGATACAATATTTACAAGGTGTACAAGATATAGGAATACGATAGACAATTTCGATCCATAAAAACTGAAAATCCTTCACCTTACAATGACGCACATCGTTTGAATACTCCCGATATTAGTAGATTCGTCTATCAAAACGCTGAACAGACTAGTCTCTAATTTTTTTTGTAGCTGTTCTTTTTCGGCCGCGGCGATAACATTTTTTTACTATCGCAGTTCCTTTTGTTGACCTTAATTGCATATTTTTGATGATGTCGGAGTCAGGCACAGCACTTTTTAAAATTGTTGTCAGGTGAGTCAATGTGGTGAACGAGATATTATGTTCAGCCACGAACCCGCGCAACTTTACTTCGAGCGCTCGAGTTGCTTTGGCTTTCGTGCCGATTTCGTCGCTTTTTTTTATAAACTTGGAAATGCTTGGCTGAGCTTCTAGAGGCTTGCGACGATTTGTGTGAGCTTTCGAAGCCATGTGGTTTTCAATTACAGTCAGCTCCGCATTTATTATGACGTTGCACGTACGACACTTAGCTTCGTGCTGATCTGCATGCACCTTACTAAGCCATTGTTTATAGTCCTCATGTTGAAGCCAGGCGTCTCTGAATTTTTGTTGGCGATGTTTATTGCTGATTTTCGCGATTTTCCTCGGGGGTGTGATGTGCAAATCTTCGCAATCTTCGAGATCTTCGTCTTCGCATAAAGAACTCATTTTTTACTCTACAGCTAGTAAAAATGATAGGTTATATACAGGGTGACCCAAGACCCCCGGACCGGAAGGAATGGGTAAATTCCTCGTTGGATTTTAAGACGAAATTTCCCTTCCGAAAACTTCGTCCGATCAACGGTGTCCAAGTTATTAAAGATAAAGAGTAGCCAATCGCGCAGCGCCTCGCTTTAGGTCCGTGCCAGTGCCGGGTCAATAGTGAACGGCGGGCAGGGCCCGTGGTTTATTTTACATTTGGCTACTTTCTTCTTCACTTTACGATCGACGCGTATTATTATCATTATTATTATTATTATTATTATTATTATTATTATTATTTTTATTATTATTATTATTATTTTTTTTTTTTTTTTTCTTCTACCGGACCGTAGTTTTACGTGTCCAGGTTGACCGGACCGTAGTTTTCCGTGTCCAGGTCGACCGCACCGTAGTTTTCGGTGTCCAGGTCGACCGCACCGTAGTTTTCCGTGCCCAGGTCGACCGCACCGTAGTTTTCGGTGTCCAGGTCGACCGCACCGTAGTTTTCGGTGTCCAGGTCGACTGCACCGTAGTTTTCCGTGTCCAGGTCGACTGCACCGTAGGTTTCCGTGTCCAGGTCGACTGCACCGTAGTTTTCGATGTCCAGGTCGACTGCACCGTACAAATTCAAAATTTATCGGTGCGGTCGACCTGGACATCGCAAACTACGGTGCAGTCGACCTGGACACGGAAAACTACGGTGCGGTCGACCTGGACACCGAAAACTACGGTGCGGTCGACCTGGACACGGAAAACTACGGTGCGGTCGACCTGGACACCGAAAACTACGGTGCGGTCGACCTGGACACGGAAAACTACGGTCCGGTCAACCTGGACACGTAGAACTACGGTCCGGTAGAAAAAAAAAAAAAAATAATAATAATAAAAATAATAATAATAATAATAATAATAATAATAATAATAATAATAATAATAATAATCATAATAATACGCGGCGATCGTAAAGTGAAGAAGTGGAGAAAGTTAAGAAAGTAGCCAAATGTAAAATAAACCACGGGCCCTGCCCGCCGTTCACTATTGACCCGGCACTGACACGGACCTAAAGCGAGGTGCTGATTGGCTACTCTTTATCTTTAATAACTTGGACACCGTTGATCGGACGAAGTTTTCGAAAAGGAAATTTCGTCTCAAAATCCAACGAGGAATCCACCCATTCCTTCCGGTCCGGGGGTCTTGGGTCACCCTGTATAGTTCACAGCTAATGAATTAAGGTATTTGATAGATATACTTACTTGTTAATATCAAAGCATAATCACACTGAGTGTCCAGTCACAAATTTGTTTTCTCAGAATATCGCTGCCTTTGAATCACTATTTTGAATCTTGAACGCCAGCGCCACTACCCACGTGATAACTTTGTAATCTCTAATACAATGAAGAGAATAACTGCCAACATTCGAACACAAAATACGGAAAACGTGTGAAGTGTGAACATAACCGAAATATCGAAATCGAACGACGCGCGATATCGATATCGTCGTTCGATATCATATATATAATATTTCTTCGCTGATTATTGGCAGACATTATACAACCAATGAAATGATTGACACATTAGTCGGCAATACGGCACTCGTTACTTGTTACCTAAGGAAGGAATGAGCCAACAGATAGCGCTGTGGCAAAAAAAAAAGAAAGAAACACCGCGCTATTGGCGATCAGGGTAGGAATAAAATGAATTCTCAAAATTTCCATCATAATGGAAATTATCGTATAATCTGCGTACGATACTAATATGCTATCGTACATCGTACGTAGGCATAAAATTATCGTACATGAACGATAATTATCGTACGGTTCCGAACGCTGTCCACAAAGTACTCACTCCTCACTAGCGGCACGGGAGGATTTCCGAGATATGATTAACGAGTGCGAAAGGCTCGGTCGGGTTTCATTACCGGGGCTCCCGATCACAAGTAGGTACCACGATTCCGAATAAATAGAAAAATCCACATGCGACAGCTGAAGATCCAACATCGAGTCCACCTCAGTGCTTGGAAAACACTGGCGAAACCACGCAAGACCGCTCTGCTGTTCAACAGAACACACGTATGGCTTGCGTACTGCCTGTTAAGGCAGCACGGGGTTTCCACAAGGTCCTCACTCCTTACTAGCTGCACGGGCGGAATTCCCAGATATCATCAAGGTATACATATAGGAAGACTTTACGTGTCTACCGAGTTGTTTCGACAATTAATCTGTTTCTCCTCGGATTCTGAAGTAGACTTGAATACGTTTGATAAGAATCTGAATATCATTGATAGTACGCGTGCATATTAATAACATCTACATTGCATCATTATGTTACAGATTGGTTTGTCATAATTGTGATCCTTAGAATTTTACATCTCCTTACTCCCGTGAACAAAGCCAATATGACGCTTGAATAATTAAGTGTACTTATTGCTATTGCATACCCATATCGAACTATTGAATTTGACGGTGAAAATACTACAAATTTGAAACCGTATGAAAGTCTTACTGTTCTTCGTCTGTACTCATGTAACGACGACATTATAAAAATTAAGTGACATGTAAGAGTAAAAATATCATCATAGATTCCAAATAGGTTATTACAATATTCTTTTTCCAATAACTGACTACTGTGGTAGAACGTTGACAGTTATATTACTAAAGGCATATGATGTTGAAATTCGTCACGCTAACGTAACAGAATATTCGTTGAAGAAGTGCAATATTTCGTGATTTAAATGTTGTTAGAATTGTAAAATATGTGAGATAAACATGTTTCACACAATTTGAGGAATTATGCACTGTTCTTGATCCATTTGAAACGTTCGAGCCTTGAATATCAGAATTTTTTGGCGAATATTTTGTTGCATTAACGTTACGAACTTCAACCTCATAAAGGCATCGGAAACTCAGCTCAAACTTTGAGATAGTATGTACATATATGAGCCGTTCGCTCGAAGAATAACCTAAGTCAATTTCGGTCGTTTCGAGAAAAAGCGATTTAAAAGTTCAGCATCGCACAGTAATATCATAAGCGCGCATAGCTTTGACCACTTGCGAAAAGGTCAAAAGTTGATGAAATGTTACGAATTTTACATCCATGTTCCTAGGGGTAATGTCTACGAATTGACAAGTGAATCCAAAAAACGACCTAAATCGACTTAGGTTATTGTTTGTGCGAACGGCTCATATACATATATGTATTTCGACTGGTCAGCTGTTAGTATTTTCACTAATTATCATCGATGGTCAACTGAAACACTATCAGAATGTGCATCACAATGATGCAATTCTATTTTCTGGTTTTCATTCTGAATAAATTATGGCAAGGCAACGTTTGGAGTATTATATTCTGGTGAACGAAATTCACAACGCTTCTCGTGAAAGATCATGAGCGCGAAAATTCGGTTTTCGTACCATTTTAATGAACAATATGAATAATTCATTTCTATCAAACATTCGAATTTCATCATGTGTCGACTATTTCACTCACGTTGGAATAGCATTGAATTCATTCAATCTTTTTACATATATATTTGACGAATAACATTTAGAGCTCTGATGCTCCTCAATTCGGCGAATTTCTACCAGGGTCCAGCAATATTTCATAGAATCAATGGAATTAGATGATATTTTTACCTTTCGGGTTCACGCTGCGACGTTTACGCCGCATACGAGGTACAGCGTCAAGTGCCTGTCCGGGGACGACATTGCGTCGTCTCGAGTTGCGCGAACCTTTCGAACATTTCGGTACATACAATATTAACGGACATTCGTGAGATTTATTCAGATAGTTATACTTCGTAGCCCTTCGGATTTCAACACACGCTTCAATATTTAGCTTACTGTCAGTTACCAGCTCGAAAATATCAAATTCATTCTGATAATCTGAATGATAAATTGAATCGTCATATCATTTTCAGCTTTCCAAAGCCAATTCCAACTTGACACTTAAACAACAAATAAATTAAAAAAATTTTTTTTTGATGTAAGCTTGTGACATGAACAACCGTCACTCTGATGACTGTGATAGAATCAATTATTGCAGTTCTCTACTTAACTTGTTCTGATTATCGCGTATTATACATCAAAGAAACTATTTATTAGATAATACGTGCCAATCGACGAGCGGTAATTGAAATAACATAGAGTCATAAATATTGGTTTGAACTTTCCCATACGTGAACAGCAAAAAAGGAAAAGATATTCACCAGCAGCTGCTTCTCTTCCTTCTGCTTCCGGGGCTTGGGCTTGTGGGCAATATGGCTCAAGGACTTCTACACATTTTGGGTCAGAAAAATGTATGATTTTTATCATTGTCACCTGAATATAGTGATAAAAATTAGGCATAGGCAAATGTAAGATACTTTTCACTCATGAGCTACACGAAAATGAAAACTTCATCAAAACTATTTCAAGTGAGGATCCCTCATATTAGTATATAAATAGGTCTGGAAAAATGTACCATTGTCACGAATAATAGGCGGTGGGTTCGGAGGAGCTTCGCCGTGTATTTCGAAGCCTATGTCTGCAAAGCACGTTTATAACATTATTATAGAAAATATATAACATCAACCAGAAAAACTATTAGCACAGAACAATAATAACCCGGTTACCTTTCTCACTGTGCACCTCTTCCTCACTGTGCACCTCTTCCTCACTTTGCACCTCTTCCCAAGCTGGCGTATGAGAACGTTCGGCCATTGGATCATCTTCGTTAACAGAATGAAATACTTTATCAAGAGACTCGGTAGAGTCTCGCGCCAAGTACATTAAAAAGAATTTTTAAGCGCGCGGCGTGAGGCTCGACCGAGTCTCTATACCCGCATGAGAGCTCTTCGGCCTATACGGCGACTATATTATCCTTATTTTCTTCTGACTTGGGTTAAACACGAGATTCAAATATTTATCTCAGAATCCGGTTTCAAACAGCTTTCATTCAAGCCCAACTTTTATGCAATCGGTGCACGGAGAGCTGAGATCTGATATTCCGATTCATAGAAATGCTCAGTTTGATCAAGAATTTTCTTGGTCGTCTCCGTCTCCACGATGACGTCACGAAGCAGTTGTATGGGTATATAAATAACATAGAGAGGCGTCCCTTCGTTTCTTGGCCCCACGGAAAGACTTAGGCTAGGCGGACGGGAAATCAAGAGCGTTTGCCCGTCTAGCCACGAACAATATAGTCTATTGCCGTTAGTGAACGCTTCGTCGTACCTCCGATACCGGATAAAGCATACGGATCTTTTCCTTCGCATTTTCGAAGTTTCAGTTTCATCATTCTTGTTTTATTTTTTTTTTTTTATTGCTTTTTTATGCCACTATAAATTTTTCCAAAAATAGGTTTTTTGTGTAAAAAAATCTCAGCGTTCAAAAAAAAATATTTTTTTCTCGTTCATGGTTGTGGTAATCTCTTAAAATTGAGCTCAACATTTGAAAAGCTGTTTATTTGCCGTTGCCCAAATTTTGAAAAAGTTTTCATCATTTTTTTTTCGCAAGACTGGGAAAATTTCACATTATATACGTAATTTTCAAAGTGGGATCTCGATAAATCGTTTTTTCATTTAATTCTCAGACTTTCTACATAATTATAACATAAAATGTATGAAATAAATTTGAAATTTTCTTCAAACTCTGTTCTTTTATTCATTTCTTGAACGAGAGAGTGAGAGAAATAGAAAAATAGTTTATTAGAAAGAAAGAGAGAAAAAAGAATTTTTATTGAATGCATACAATGAATTGAAAATTTTCTTCAATTTTTGTTCATTAATTCATTTCTCGTGTGTTTATCGTGATCTCTCTTTGAAAATTACGTGCACCAGGTAAAATTTTGTTAGCTTTTCGAAAAAAATATCGAAATTTGTTTAAAAATTTGGGCGATGGCAAAAAAACAGCTCTTTAGATTTTGAGCTCAATTTTGAGAGCTTTTCACACAAATTAACAAGAAAAAACATTTTTTTTTGTGAAGCTGAGATTTTTTTCACACGAAAAAACCTATTTTTTGTAAAACAGTTCAAAGTGGTAAAAGAATGCAAAAAAAAAAAAAAGAATAAAACAAGAATTAGAAAACTATATGGAATACTCCGTGCAATAACTTCGAAAATAGAAGGTAAAAGGATCTGAAAAAATTTGGAATGCTGTTTTTCGATGATCTAACATGTAGATAAGAGATCGCGTACTGTTGACGCATGAGCTAATACATAGGGGTGAAACAGAAGTAGTAGATATTCAACTCTACCTATATTATACATTTACAGTAAGGAAATAATTTTTACAATTCATTACGAACGAGAATAATTAATCAAATTCTACAAAAAGTAGTGAGATCCCCAAAAAAGCACCTCTGGTGCAAAAACCTTTCGCCAAGTACATTAATGTGATATACATCCCCCAAAAAGCACCTCCCAGGTAAAAAAAAAAAGAATCCCAAATCAGTTGCTACTGCCAAGTACCTACTTCTATTGGTGTAAAGAGATAAACAAAAAACATGGAAAAATGAAAATGAAGAGATAAAAAAAAAAAATTTTGGAGGTAGTGGTACTTGGCGGGCCTTTTGTAGAAAAGTACGAGGTAACAGCATAAAGTAGTGGCCCGCCAAGTACCACGTACTCCAAAATTTTTTTTTTTTATCTCTTCATTTTCATTTTTCCATGTTTTTTGTTTATCTCTTTACACCAATAGAAGTAGGTACTTGGCAGTAGCAACTGATTTGGGATTCTTTTTTTTTTTACCTGGGAGGTGCTTTTTGGGGGATGTATATCACATTAATGTACTTGGCGAAAGGTTTTTGCACCAGAGGTGCTTTTTTGGGGATATATTTTACTCGTCATACATTGATTCGGTTAGAAACTCATTTCCATTAAAATTGGATGTCTGATCATGAAGTGAGGAAAAAATAGGCAGACAGTGCGAATTGGCAACTATAATCATTGTCAGTCCCTCACAGTCTATTAACTAATTTTCGAGCTACAAGCATGCAAATTTGATTACCCAATAAATCAGCCTGTTCTTGCCGTTCCGGCGACGGAGCACGCGCTGGTATGATAGCAGGTTCACCTTTATAAAAGAAAAATAAGTAATTAACGTTTAGGAATAAATTTTTTCAATCCTAACATTTGAAGGTCGTTTTAAACTGCAAATTTAACTATACCTAATACTTGGTCTCGTTCGGTTTGTCTATCAGGCACAGGAGGGCGTTCCAGCAACGAGCAACTATTCATTCGAGGGAAAAAAATTATTCATTGTTTTTCACGCAACTCATAATTTATCAAATCGCTAACAATAAGCCAAGATAAAAGTGTTTCTAACAAAATTGTTCCATTGTTGGTGAAATAAATGTCCATAAACACAACAAAAAACAATTGAATACCTAATCTGTCTTCTTCCTCTGCACGCCTTACTGGCGTGCAGAGGACGCTCGTGAATAGCAGCTGCTCTATTTTTATGAAAATAAAGGAATAATATGGTACGCTCGCATTATATTTCCTTTGATTCAGATTCGAACGATTTCTAATAGCTTATTTACTCAATTGATTACCATCTGCACGTTGTTCTGGCCATACTTGGGCGATGTCCCTCATAAAAGGGCCAGGCAAAACCCCACGGAATAGCTCAGCGTCGTAATCAGGATCGGTTTCTTGTGAAACATACAGCGAAAATGAATTTCGGATATCTTGATGAGGAATACGTATTTCAACGAAAAAATCCGCTCCAATGCAAGTGACAGATTTTGGTACACCCATATCTCATTTAAATTAAACATTTTAAGTTTTACTGACAATCAAAAAGTCACGATGATATCTTCATACATTCAAAAATCTGATTGGACCGTGATTGGTAAATGACCCACGGTCAGGACTTTTATACCTAACATTATTAGGGAAAAGGTGAGTAGCCCCATCTGGCAGGTACCCCCGGTCACATCAAGTTTTGGACACTTACGCACAAATAAATTTGGAAAAAGAAAACGTCAAAATTAGGGCAACGATCTCGGTCAAATTTTCGCATTTTATTTTTCAAATTTATTTCTGCGTAAGTGTCCAAAACTTGAGGTGACCGGGGGTGCCCGCCAGACGGGGCTACCTTTCCCCTAAGAAATGAAAATGAGCCATCTCGACGGGCCAGTTAGAAAAGAGCCAACTCGCTGTCCGGTTAGAAAAGAGCCAAGAACTTGCCGAAATCTATAGAAATTTCCATTGTCTTTCAGCGAGTTGGTCTTTTCTAACTGGCCCGGCGAGACTCCATTCTCTATGCGCAGATTGATGGGTTATTTTCAAAAAATATCCTTCATGTTATCGATTATTTACCTAACCGTAGTTGCCTTGGGGTCGCAATAATTTCAAATGCTTCTCCTTCCCGTCCGTTTGACTCGTTTGTCATTTTCTGGATAATATTGCCTTTCAAGTGAGTTGCTCTGATCATGATCTCATTGACTGTTATGGTCTGAGAGTACAGCTCTTTCCATGCTACAAAAGAACAAAATGAGACTCGTGATACCAAGAGAACACGTAGTATTTCCGTCGTAACAAAAGATGGGGTGTTAAGGCGAATTTCCCAAGTTACTTTACACATGTCTTCTCGACGGCAACGCGTCATGTACGAACTTGAGAATTAGGTTTGATTGCATATTTACATACTATATTGTACAATAGATATAGGAGAAGGTGGGGCAAAGGCCGGCGGAGCATAACCGGCTACCAAAATGCGTCTCAATCATTCTTGAATCTGGCTGGGCTTGCACACACATATTTGAGGATGCGTAAGCCACAAACCCACGTCGGTCTTTAGAGATTGCTGCGATACTTTGATTTTGACACTTTTTTTATGAAAAGAAAAATTATATAATTTCAATTATTTTTCCTAAAATCCGTAATTTTGTCTCGATTTCCAAAATCTGACGTGAATTTGTAGCTAGTGTGTGTAGGAGTGTACCCTGGGAATTTCAGAAGTCTCTGACAAAAACTCAGACGCATGGGACTTTTTCAATTGGCAAAAACCTACTTCCGAGGTAAATCGCTTTGAAGTTTTTTTTTTTCAAATATGGCATGATCGCCGAAGAAAGTAAAATCATGCAATTATTTGTAGAATAAGTTCTTTTCAGAACCGCCTTACCCAAACCATTTATGTAAACTGACCATTTGGCAGTTCGTTGTTTTTGTACCCTGTCGAATACCGTGCGTGACGAGTGCTGCCGCCTGGACGCCATTTTAAACGTTCTATGTCGCATTTCGCATGGTTCTGTAGCTTGAGAAGTTTGTCTATCGAACGAATTTCAAAATTCAGTGAAATCACATGATTTTTTGCTTACTACGCTAAAACGCGAAACCCCAGCTGCCAGGATTTCATAGAATTAAAGTTTACATGCCGAGCAACGTTCGATTAATCAGGTGGATCATAAACTTGTGTCACCGTTATAAACATAAGGCTTTATCGACACACCTGCATCAAGGTCGTCGGTAACTTATTTTCGGAAATTTAGAACAAATCACAGGTTGCTGTGGTACGCCGGCAGAAGCTATGCTAGAGGACTCATTTTCATGTTAAAATCGAAAGATGAAATGCCTACAAGTAAATCAAAGGCTTCAGTGACATGAGTTTCTGCAAATTGATATACCTATAATAGATAACTCGCAAGCATCAAGTGTCTGATCAAAAAAAAGCAAATAATTGAGATAACCTGGATAATGCTGGCCCTTTGAACGGTAGTAATACTCACCAATAAAATACCATGGCGAAAGACGCGCTTGTAAGTGGTACCCCAATTTGCTGTTGTAAGATTCCAATATATTATTGGTCCGTTTAGAGAAACCGAATACACTGAAGCCAGAGGGTGAGACGATTCTCAGCCAATACCGCTCATAGAAAGTGAAGAACTTGCGAAAACGTCTCCTCATATTAGCAGGCAAATCAGCTTTTATTTCGAAGTACTGGTGTTCGATTAGTTCGGCTGGCAAATACGCCAGTACCAAATTTTTTTTCGTGAGGAACCTTGCATCCTCATTATCATTGATGAATCTTTGCAATCCGAGAGATTTTAGTTTTTGTAGAATCGTCTGAAATGAAAAGTACGATGTATTAGTGTTAGATAGATAATTAAGCAAATGAAAGTACGAAAAAGATTATTAAAACTCATACAACATACATGAACGTTATTCACTGATTGTAGCATGTTATCGAGAAAATAGCATGAAATACATGGCAAATTTCAAGCAACGGACGAAATAATGGTTTCAAATGGCATGTTATCATAATGAATATACTGTAAACGCCGCGATTTAAAGTGAGTTATGAACCAAAATGAATTCAGAGCTGTTGTACATCTCAAAAGGTATCAGACGTCTCTAATTTTCACTTTTTCAACAAGGCATAACGAAACAGCATTCCGCGGAATGTAAAACTGTTCGCTCTGTGTTTTTTGTGCATGAAATGACATCTTAAAATGAGAAACAAATCAAGATTCGTTTCATTTATAGAGACTATTCGAACTTTCACGTAATGGCGTATAACTCATCAAGTTTACCCGATAATTGCACAAATTTACAATGAAACTATTCTATGTAATCTTCCACGGATCTTAAGTATTACTCGAATGCGATGACCACGTCCACTAACTTTGAATTTGTGCACAACCCACAAAATGAAGCTTTTTAATATTTATCAATAAACTGAAACATGTGTAATCAATTTATAGAAAACTCACTCTATCGTAGTGTACATTACAGCCGGTGCAATGCGCTCGTGGAAACACTTGATTCGATACGTTTCGGATTGCTGCCTCGAAGTCACTCATGATGAGATCTATCCGTGCTTCGCGTAAGATGTTGTCCCGAATGTATTAAAACACGCACAAGTATGACAGCTCTAGTTTGCGCGACATAATCACCCATATGAAGGGTATACCCTGTGATTAGTTGACATTCATCTGGCTCTAATGGGCAATCCTTGATATGAAGAAAATAGCAAGTGATTCTAAAAAAATATCTAGACGAAAAATGATGTCAACATCCGACAAACCTGAGAGTAATAAACGTTAGAGCGTCTCGCGTTTTAATACTGTCAGAGTTAATAGCATTACTTGGTCCTGATTTCAATTCGATTGCTCGATACGCGCGTTCAAACGCTAATTATTACACTATTGAAAATGATAACAGTATCATTGGAATCGTTACATTGACTTCTTCGCAATAAATAACAACTGTTCTCCATGAAGACAAATTACTGTATAATATGTTCAATTAAGAATAATAGCGGCAGAATATGTATACGCATTGAGGTGTCCGTTAAAAAACTTAATTCTGAATCGGACTGACGCACCCCCTGCAATGATTGCAAGAAAAATAAAAATAATTTCAGGCGCAATTTGATCCTTCTATCTCAATTAGAAGGAATGCCTAAGTGTCCAAATAATTTCATATTTGAATAACATTGAATTTTTTGATTTTTCCCATTCCAACTCTTTACGTTACCAACAGAAGATAGAAAAAATCATTAGATAGTTGAAATGACTCTCATATAAATGGAAGTACGTGGAAAAAAATACTGGCCGTTGCAAATCGTCTCGTATGTACAAAAAAATAAATTTTTCAAATGAGATGAAGAACTCATCCTTTCATAACGAAATGGACAAGGAACTAAAACTGGTCCAGAAACACTGCTTTTACTGCGACTATGTACTTCTACTTATGTGAGAGACGTTACAACTATCGAATGATTTTTTCTCTTCTCTGTTGGCTACGTAAAAAATTGGAATTGGAAAAATGAAAAAATTCAATGTTTTTTAAATGGGAAATTATTTGGACACCTAGGCACGCCTTCTCATTGAGATAGAAGAATCAAATTGCGGTTGAAAATTTTTCTATTTCTTTTTGCAATCATTGTAGGTGGTGCGTCTAATCCGATTCAGAATTTGCGTTTTTTAACGGACACCTTAAGGGGACTGGAGAGATTTGAAATTTTGAAAAAATTGAATTCCTGTTTTTATCCTAGTTTGATAGTGTGATTCTTTAAGAATATTTTCCCGTTTGATTTTTAAAAAAATTCGCAAAATTGAGGTCAGGAGAGCAAAAACAGTAGAACTGTGCGCTCACAGCCCAGTACAGATAGTCGCGCTGCCGTATCGTCACAGGGAGTCGTGCGACCGCTCACTGTCTGTAGCCGCCTGTTATTTAGTTTACTCCGTGTTATACCAAACTAGGGTAGCACGAGCGTTTGGCATACGATTATATTTTTGTTGATATTGTTTTGATGTTCTCCTTTAAAAATGCCTCGTAAAGCAACCGACAACACAATTCCGCAAAAGCGTATACGTCCAGGGCGGCCGAAAAAATTTCGATTCCACGGTAATCAAAGAGTGGATAAGAATTTTCTGAAACGGGACGATAATAATAATTCACAGCCATGTACCTCATCAAAGCGAAAATTAAGTACCGATAGTAATATAAGTACGATTCAGAATGATAATATCGCGTACGAAATCATAAACTTTCGTAGTGTTTTTGATTCGCTAAGTGAGTTCGTTCGCTGTAAAGATTGCGGCAAAGAAATAACCTTCGATACAGTGGATCATGTTGGCTTAGCTTTCCGAATTAAATTGCAGTGCCAGAACTGTGAACCCCGTTACATAGATTCGTGCCCTCAAATAAGCCACAAAAACTCTGATTTGAATACACGCATTGTATATGCAATGAGAGTCTTGGGCATTGGATTTTCAGGAATACAAAAGTTTTGTGGATTGATGGACCTTCCAGATTTTCTGACTCGTTGTCCATACAACGGAATAGTGAAATGTATTCAAACAGCGGCTTCAGAAGTAGCTGAACTATCAATGATGAGAGCGGCGGCTGAAGAAGTCGATTTGACTGGTGATGCGGACAGCATTGTTATTTCGGGTGATGGCAGTTGGAGAAAGCGAGGATTCCAGTCTTTACATGGCCTTGTTGCGATCATCGGAAACTCAACAGGAAAAGTACTTGATGTCAACATAAAATCGTCGTATTGTGCGGCATGCAAGGCATGGGAGGCGCGTAGTGGTACACAGGAATATTTAGATTGGTTGGATAAACATGGAGCAGAATGTACGCAGAACTATCAAGGAACTGCCGGTAAAATGGAAGTGGATGCCACGTGCGAAATATTCCAACGATCAGTTGAGAAGTACAACGTCAAATATAAGCACTATGTTGGTGACGGGGATTCGAAAACGTTTTCAGCCGTACAAAAAATGGAACCTTATGGGCCCGACTTTCAAATGTTCAAAGAAGAGTGCGTCGGTCACGTACAGAAACGTTTGGGTACCAGGCTGCGTAACGTCAAAAAAGCGGGAAAAGGCCTTGGCGGTAGAGGCAAATTAACAGACGTTCTTATAAAAGAACTGACACAATACTACGGTAACGCTATAAGAAGTAACAATTCTGTAGAACACATGCATTCAGCGATATGGGCAACGTATCATCACAAATGTTCCACGGATGCTGTGCCGCAACATGACACCTGCCCCGCTGGATCAGATAGCTGGTGCACATGGCAGAAAGCCAAAGAGTCAGGTACATTGGAAGAATACAAACACAAGCCCGCACTTCATGCGGATGTACAAAAAGCAATCAAGCCAGTCTACGACGCTTTATCAAAAACGGAATTATTGGAGAGGTGTGTGGGACACTTTACACAAAATTCCAACGAAAGCCTCCACTCGGTCGTGTGGAAAATGGCTCCAAAAGAATACTTTAGTGGTTCTGAAACCGTTGAAATCGCAGCATATACGGCAGTTGCGACATTCAATGGAGGTTCCGTTCGAATGCTGGACATAATGAGCAAATTGGTATTGAATATGGGACCACGTGCTTTCGCGAGGTGCAAGGAGCAAGACCGTAGTCGGTTGCAGGACGCAGATAAAAAGGCGCTCGGAAGCACGAAACAGGCTCGAAAGGAGAAGAACCGACGCTCTGCGGCTAATGCCGAAGCAGATCGTGATTTAGAGACTGCATTTTACAGCGCTGGAGCTTTTTAAATTTTGTAAGTACAACTCTTATAAAGTTAATATTGTTCTGTGAATGTGTGTAAACCTTCATGAACTTTTCCTCATTTAGTTGACCGAGAAATTTGCAAAATTTTGGTACGCAGAGTCGAGACTGTAGTGCGACACGCAGCCAGCCGAACGCCAGAACACCCTAAACTTCAAACCCGTTTTTCTCGAAACTACATTTTTAGATGTTATGACCACGATATCTCGAGAACCGTTCAAGATATCAACATGAAATTTGAACGAAAAGTTGCAGAATTCTCTGGCCTATCTATCCCACCTGAAATATTTTCGCTAAAAAATTTTGCAACGATTTTATAATAACAAATTTCCCTATTTTTTTTTCAAATTTTGCGTTTTTTGGTCGCCATTTTTGTAATTTTTATCGATTTTTCTATTTTTCAGGTGGGATCGATAAAGCGGCGTCAAACGAAGAGATCAAGACCAAAAAACTCTAGATCAGATCATCCGTTCAGCCGGAATCGTGGTCAAACCACTATTTCTATTGTTCGACTACTAACGTTGGACAGCTTATATTATTGACCTAGGCACCATGTATATAGCATATTTTCACACACAAACATGCCAATAAAGGATAGTGAAAGTACAAATCCATTGAATTCATTAGTACCCTTGATATGCGCAATCAAAGTCACGTAACATATACAAATTTCAAACCTCTCCAGTCCCCTTAATACGTATGAATTCCAACAGTATTCACAATGAAATGCGAGATATTACGCCATTCCGTATTGAGGCCGTAATATTATTTTCATAACATCTGCTCTGAAACTGCAATTTTCGTTGCCTGTTTGGTCAGTTGAAAGAGGCTGATTTCAAGCTAATGCCGGGAAAAGTTGTCACACATATGCGCAAGTATCAAATTCAATGAATCAGCGGTGTGAATTGGTGTTTTTCACTCCCTTGGGATTGCAAAATTGGTCTTTCACATCCCTTGGGATTGCAAAGAGAAATAACTGCCCTGATGCAAATGTCAGACTATTGAAATTGACAGTTGAAGTTCCAGAGCAAATGTTATGAAAAACATAGTGTGTGACACGGGATGAAACATGAATGCAGGCACGGGTGATGTCAGCCCTCGCCTTCGGCTTCGGGCTGACAACTTCACCCTGGCCTGCATTCACCTTGTTTTATCCCTTGTTACACAATATACTAATCTCTTGAAAGTGGTTGCTCACATGATTAAATTTAATTCCCATGATGGTCATTAAGGTAGTTGTTCACGTACAGTCCCACCAAATGTGGGTTTCAGACAAGATTTTGAATACTTCTCGATGGGGAAAAAATCTGAAAAAAATCCAGCATGTAGGAGATCCTCGGGAGAATGATTTTGCATAATAATAATTCAAAAAAGTTAATAACAAATTGATGGAAAAAAAAACTGTTCAAGAAATTAGCGGTGACCCAACTTTTTTTTCAGGTGAAAATGATTTGTCAATTTTACTGAATACGTATGAATTTTTTGAGAATTTTGGTGATATTTTGAAAATTGAGGTTTTTCATACCTGACAAATCTCAATTTTCAAAATATCACCAAAATTCTCAAAAAATTCATACGTATTCAGTAAAATTGACAAATCATTTTCACCTGAAAAAAAAGTTGGGTCACCGCTAATTTCTTGAACAGTTTTTTTTTCCATCAATTTGTTATTAACTTTTTTGAATTATTATTATGCAAAATCATTCTCCCGAGGATCTCCTACATGCTGGATTTTTTTCAGATTTTTTCCCCATCGAGAAGTATTCAAAATCTTGTCTGAAACCCACGTTTGGTGGGACTGTACGTGAACAACTACCTTAATTGATACGCATCGTCTAAGTTCGGCGTCGACCGGAAAGTTGCATCGATGAACAGTTTTTTTACATCCCGCACGATTTCAGTCAGAATGAACTGTTCGTCATATATGACTAGATGCTTATTGCCATCGTCATCCACGAGAAGCTGCGTTGTAAAGCGACCGGTGGCGTATTCAAGTATTCGTCGGTTTTCCCGAGCGTCCAATTGTTCAAAGAACTCCTGTATATCCGGTGGACGTCCCGGATAGGATATTTCCCTGCATCTCAGCATATAGCTTTTCAGAGATTTATATGTTACGAGTAGTGCGGCCTCAGGGTACCTATATCGCAAATAGTTAGACATCGACTGAAAATTTAAATACTCATGTCTTATAGATAGATCCACGAAGCTCCTTCAAAAATCATCGATAAAGTATCAAAGCTACCGAATTATATCCGAAAGTAGATAATAAACAAAGGAAGACCCCCGCTTACAAATATTATTAAGATGCAGTACTATAAAATAAATAAGTAAGAAGTCAAAATGAGAACCAAACTACTTACAGTAATGATGTTTGGTCAAATAAATCACGCAACTTGTAGCAATGTGCGGCCAAAGAATCTTTCAATGATTTCTTGAAATCTGCTATCATCACAGATCTTTCGTCCGGCAAACAATCCTCTGAGTGAGGACGGACATGCACTATGTTACCATTTTCAAATTTGGCAGTCCCGAAGCAAAACGTGCTATTATGACACCGTAAATAACTATAACATAATGAAATCAAGAAAAGTTAAATGACTGAGAAAAACCGGATCGAAAAACAATCTTTGTGCAAAGCAGATCTCATCTTCGCAGCTTTTTTGATTTTTAATTTCTTTATTCCTCGGAGAGTTAGCTATACTTTCCCGAACTCAGAACGCGTCTTCAAAGTGAAATTATCCTTTTGGTACGTAAGACGTTCTTCAAGCAATCTATGACAGCTTTCTAATTAATTTTACACGTAAAATTATATATGAGATTTTTTTTCCAATACGTTAAGTGTGAAGAATAAAGGATTGCCGTCAACAAGGGCTTCTTCTGGCCCGGGACGTATATTGACCCTCATTCACTGAACCTTGTTAAAAGCTTCTTACCGATACAAAGACCAACATAGAACAAGATGGTTCATAAAAACACAGAAAGAACCGACTGTTTTAAATTTTTTGATATGTTCATCATTCGAATTACTATGTAACTAAGACGGTTGAAAAAAAACGGAAATACACGTAAAGTATTGAAAAAAAAAAGATCGGTAGTTTCATTTTTTAACCTACAAAAATGTAAAATAATGACGTATTACTAATTATTTTGAAGTACGAATTAAGCTGTAAATCAACACCTATCCAACCGCATAAACAGATCATTTTGACCCACATTAGTCACATTAAAAAAAAAAATACCGTAAAGTCACCGATCTTTGCGCCATTCGAAAAAGGGATGTTCAAGAATAATCAATTGATCGATACATTGATTATTTTGTTCCGATTAATCGAGTATAATCGATTAATCTTTGAACTCGATTATTCGACTAAACCGATTATTTTTCCTCACAATCGGTTTTATGTCGATAATATAAGAATTATTATCATTGTCTTATTATTTACTGACTACCTCTTTCATACAATGAGTGAAAAATGAACGAATATTTTTACCTGAAATTCAAAAATATTTCGCATTAGACTGAAAACTGTTGAAAAACTTTTCCCCAATTAAGACTAGATACTGAAATGTTCAAAGTTTTGGTTTCAAATTCACCCTTTTAAAAATATCTGAAATAATCGATTGATCCATAGGCTGTGATATAAGTCGAAATCCGATTAAACGTACCACGTTGAACTCATCACTTGTCAAACATCAGCTGCCAGAAGGACAAGTCGATTGATAGCCCCGTTTGAATGACGTCTATAACAATAATAATAATGATAATATGATACTATAATAATCAATAATAGTCGAGTATCGATTATTTATCGAAGTTCAATCAGGGTACTTATTCACTAACTTTTGCGTTATGCATAACTGCAAAAATAACTACAGTCCTATCCGAAACAGCCAATAAGCTGACTGTTTATCATGGAGTGAAATAGATGCCGAGATAGATGCGAAATAACGCTAATTGTATTTCTAGTCTAGAACTGTGCGATTAATCGATTCATCGAGGTGATCATCATCGATAACAAAACTAACTTTGACAAGCTCGGAGAAAAAAAAAAATTCAAGAAAATTCAAATATTCAAGAGGGGCTTATACTGAAATTTGGACAAAAAATAGTCTTTCATTTTTCAAAGGTGTAGAAAAGATCATATTAAAAAAATCCAATCAAGTTGTAAATGATAGTAGTATCTATGCATAAAAAAAAACAATCATATACTATGAAAGTCTAGGCGCAAGGAACCTTTTGCGGAAACTTTCCTTCGCTGCGCTGCAAGATTCTGCAAAAGGTTCCTTGCATCTACACTTTCATCGCAGAAGATTGGATCTTCTTCTACAGAGCGACTCTGTGGAAAATCACGCACCTAACGCACGCAGCAAACATCGACGATTGGGTTTTATTTATTCCGTGGGAAATAGAACCCAATCGTCGATGTTTGATCTGCTCAATTCAGGCGTTTCCCGTTAGCCTACCTTTCAGGCGCGTGATTTTCCACAGAATCGCTCTGTATATATAGTGTGACGTGGATTTTTATTGACCCTCGGATCTGGACCGGATAGCCAGCCTCCGAGGTCAATCCAGTCGACAATTTGCTACAACCTGGAAATTAAACAAGATGTTGGGCGCCTGGCGGCTACCCGCCTATTTCAAAAATCTAAACCAAATCTAAACAGACTATACTGAAGCGTCGGCTAGCAACAGTACCGCGGAGAGGGGTCAGGATTAAATGAAGGATTAGCTGGGCGTTAAGTAACGACTCGAAGTTTGAATTTAATAACGAAAAATAGAATTTATTCAATAAACGCAATATGGAAAATATAAATAACAAATCGTGTACCCGGGGGTACTTCCCCGCGGGTATAAAACGGCTACAGGTCGTGTAAAGGCGACCTGCCCGCGATTTGCGAGTTTTACAATACTAAATAAACTACTAGCTTCCACGTAGGAGAGCAATAACAAGGAAAAATAAATCAAAAAGAAAGAACTCGACAAATCAAGTCCTCGTGAGACAATAAATTAGCTAAAACACTAATTTTCGTAACACGTGCACCGAAAGTGGGGTTATTTTGTCCTCATTTGAGAGCGGAAAATAAGTCTTTTTGAGTCAGGATCTGATTCGTTAGTTTTTTAGGTCCGAGGACAAAAATGCTGGTCAAAAATGAAAATATTCGTCCTCCAGTTCTGAACGCCGCCACCATGCTGCGACGTCGATTTTGGTCGATTTTGGCAGATCGGCTAGCCAGTTAGAATATATATCAGTAGGTTGATTGAATCCTGACTCAAAGACTCATTTTCCGCTTCTAAATGAGGACAAACCCCACTTTCGGTGCACTTGTTACGAAAAATATGGTATGCAGCATGGACAGATTGACAGTAATTTTTGACGCGGGTGAAGTTGGCTGCACTCGACTGTGGCTCGGGCTTCGCCCTCGCCGTCGTCTCGTGCAGCCAACTTCACCCTGGTCAAAAATTACTGTCGTTCGGTCCTTGCAGCATAATATACTATACTTCCACGAGGAAAATAAATTTACAAATAATTAACAAACTTACAACTAACGAAAGTACAGTCTTTGACTCAAAACAATAACAAAATTCTAATAGACTGCCGGAATAAATTATTATTTACAATTTTTACTAAAACTAACTTAACCTAACTCTGCGCCTAACGCCATCAATAATTTAAATAATTACCCGAAAAACAAATATGAAAAATTTACTCGAACCCGAAATAAATAGAGGCTCTCGGCTAAGCCTTGAGCTTCGTCTCTCCCCGCAGGAGGAAGAGAGAGCGACAGCGACCGACTATCTATCTCTGTCGCACTCAGGTGCGACGAGTATCGATCCGGCTTACTCTAGATCACAAAATAATTTCCAATAATTATCGACTCGAACTCTAACTTAAGTGCAGAGGGACACTGGTGACGGCCTACCCGTCGGAGATCGGCTTAATTCGAATCTCAAAAATACTAAAGAGCCTCGTGGCTGAATAAAGGCAAGATGGCAGACGGCCGTTGCCGAATTCGAATTAGTATGGACAGAATG
This sequence comes from Tenthredo notha, assembly GCA_914767705.2. Classification (NCBI taxonomy): domain Eukaryota; kingdom Metazoa; phylum Arthropoda; class Insecta; order Hymenoptera; family Tenthredinidae; genus Tenthredo; species Tenthredo notha. Next base: position 14,090,228 of record OU611910.1, on the reverse strand, counting down.
GCTAACGCTTACCGTTTTCCAGCCACCTGACGAAGAGGACTTTTTCCCTCCCGTAATTCATCCTCAGCCCTTCAGCCGTTATCAATCGTCCACGCACACACACACAAAGAAAAAGACTAAGAAAATTATTATAAATGACCCACAGGGCTCGAACGCAAAACGCTAATAATCTCCAGAAAAAAATAACAGAAATCGGCACTCGTGTGCTCGGGACACTAGTCTAACGCAGAGTGACTCGACCGCATGGCGCCGGTACTCAGCGCCCTCATTACCCGGTCGAATATTGATTTTTCGTATCGAGCGCAGGATCCTTTAACATGGCGACCTATTGTCGCAACGCGCGAAATTTCGAAATTCGCTACGGTGATTATTATTCGGAGGAACACGGGTTGCAGGCTCTTCTTGGTGGTGGGAATCTCTTCCACCACCGATATCCCGCGTTGTAGAGTGCCCTCGGCACTCCCCCGTGCTCTCTCTCTCGTTGGTGTTCGTCGAAAGGATCCAAACGCCCGGTATGCAGTCTCTTGTGTCTGTCGAGTGGCGTATTGGTCTCAGTTTTGGCCGTCGGATAGGTCTCGGCTCCCCACATGTTAGAGAAAAGTCGTAAAACAAAACAAAAGAATAAATAATATGATCTATGGTTTTTAGTCGGTCACGGTCGCCTCTCGGAATTATGGTCAGACCTCGGGGTCACTCTACTCATTTACTCGTAATCATACATTCCGCTAAGGTCGTTCAAGGGGTAAGGAGTCTGCTGCAACATGCAATGTTACAATAGATACTAGCATCATTCACAACGTAACGCAGGCTTTTTATTAGATGGACCTTTTCTACACCTTTAAGAAATGAAAAACTATTTTCAATTCAACAACTTGAATCGAAGGACCATTTTCGTAGATCATAAAATTCTTTACAAAACCGTATATTAACTTCATTCTTCCCAGACAGCACAAAACATATCAAGAATATCTGAAAATGTCTGAAAATGTCTGAAAATATGTGACATATCTATATAATATTTTTGTAACACCCACATCAAAAGTCCTGTTTTATGCACCATCTATAGGCACTTAAAATGTCTTTTAAACACTAGTGCGAGAAAACATTCTCGCACTATGTTTAAAAGCGTACCAGTGTCCAAAAGACTTTTGCGATGCCCATAGACGGCATAAGCCAGAACTCTCGATGTAGGTGTTGCAAAAAATAGTGTTCGACACACGTGCTAAACACGGCAATGCCACTCGTGTGGAGGCCCATAGCATGAGCCCGAAGTCTCGTCTTCGGCTCGCCTCCGACTCGACGTCGGGCTCGTCCTACGCCTTCACACTCGGTGTGCGGCATTGCCGCCTTTATGCACTTGTATCGAAAAATACTATTCCAGCATATTTACAAAACAATATTCATAGTTGAATATACATGAATGTTTTGTGACGTGGTATTTTAAATTCCCCGCCACAAGGTGATACGATCAATGATATGACGATGCGTGGCGTAGACAGGGACTCCAGGAAAAGGAAAAATTAGGGAAAAATGATTAGGATTAACTAACACTATTGTATTTTTTGTAAATTATGTAATCTCGAGCTCGATACTCCACGAGACGTCTGCCGTCGTGGGATCTACGGATGGAAAATCGACTCTACCGAACGTAACGAAGCCTCCACTATCGTCAAGGACGAATCTGTCGGCGTGCAAGCCATGGTTGGTCCAGTCGACCCGAAGGTCAGCGCCTCCACTCAAGTGGGGAATCTACTACCTCCAAACTACCGGATTGACGGCGTACAGGGATGTACGAGAAGTACAACAAATCCTCCCGTCATCTGGGGAAGCTACCGCCTATGGGAAAATGCACTGCTGCTGTGAGGGTGGCGTACAGGGTTAAGTGCAGGTGCACCCCAAAACCTCCCACCTGATGAGCAAGCAGTCAGCGCAAATAATATCGACGCTGTCTCCAAAACTGTTACCGCGGCCGTGGTTGGTCCAGTCGACCCCCGGATCAGCGTTCCAACCTAGAGAATTCTTTAGCCTGGCGCACAGACTTCTACGATACGGCGATCCGAACACGCTACACAGATAGGCGCACACACGTCTATTGGCCAATCAGGGCCGCATTTTGTAGTCGGCACGGACCGATCGTACCGTGCGACGATCCGTCCGACGCGAAGCTGGTGGCGCCACTACGCGCAGCGGTTGGAACGTTATTTGCGGCGTTGCCACGAAACGTTTCGTAGTCAGCTGTGTGTTCAGACTTTTCCATACTTTTTACGAACTTTCATTGAAGAAAACGACCAAGAAGACATCGTCGAAAATCATTCTCATAAAAGGTAAGTGCATACCGACGCATACTTTATCATTTATATCAGCATTCTCCATGATTCTGAATCTACATTGAAACTTTCACAACCTTCAAAATATATATTATTACATCGATCATAACCTCAATTCCCATGGCAAGTTGTCAAAATTTACATACTTACAGAGTAAGATATTCAACCTGAAAATATATTCAAATTCCACTAGCGGAGATGAATCCAATTGACATGCAGGAAAATACTCCTCCAAACGCACAAGATGTTGAGGAAGGATTGCCAGCAATGGACTATGGTCTGCTCATAAATTTAGTTTCGAAATACCCAATTTTATATGATATGAGCTTGAAGGACTACAAGAACACACAATTAAAAGATAGTTGTTGGCAAACAATAGGGCAAATAATGGGCCAATCAGGTAACTTTTTTTGTGCCTTTTGTTTTGTCCCGCATCATACTTTAGATATAGTGAGGGTAATTTTCATTGAAAATAAGGCATGTAGACGAATTTAGATAAGTAATAACTGTATAGTGTATATTTACAAACTGATATTTGAAGTTGATAACCAAGGTTACGCATAATAATTTTTGTAGTTTGTAAGTTGATAGTTAGAGTATTTATAAGTTGAAGTCTATAGTTAGAGTAGTTTATCAGTTGATAGAGAATTTAGGCAAATATAGTGTGTTAGTTTGAAATAGATGTTTGTTTGACAGATTTGAAGACTTGATGACTTGGTAGAGTTAGTTGGATAGATGTTATAGATTCGAAGAGTGAGTCGTACTCGTTTCTTGTTAGATAGGTGTTGTCAATTTGAGGAGTAGATCTCTTTTTGTTCTAATGTTTTTGACAACATCCTTACTGAGCTTATTTGGTTTCTTCTGAATGAACCATGCTATTGCACATTTAAATGTTCAAGCTGCTGACTGCTCGGCTCGGTGGCAGAAACTGAAAGATTGTTATAGGCGAGAAAAAAATAAACGTGCTGCAGAAACAAAAAGCGGCAGTGGCGCAACACAGAGGAAAGGATTTGCTTTCTATCAGAGCATGTCTTTTATTGAGAATTGTCCAAACAAGAGAAAGTGAGACTTTTTATACAGCTGTTTTTTTTTATTTCGAATGATATGAAAACTTAGGTAGCTTGGCGTGTTTGATGTTGACCGGTATGAAGTTGCACCACAGTTTTCTGTCTCTTTCCTTGCCTATGTAACCAAGAAGCATAGAAGAAGACAGAAGATTGTGGTGCAACTTCATACCGGTCAACATCAAACACGCCAAGCGTACAAGTTTTATATTTAAAACTTTTTGCAATTTTGATAGGATTATAATTTATGAATGATCTAAATCTGTGTGATGTTTAATAGGAGTCACACCAATGTTTCATATTCCCGTACGCCTATGGGTGCAAAAAGGCAGTTTCATGGATATCAGATGCCGCGACCTTACTCATCAATGAGCACTCCCTCTTTCCTGTTGAATGATGCCAATGAACTGATAATGCCGAGTCCTACCTCTGCTACACCCATCTCATCTTACGGTGCTGCAACACATACAACTAGACCCTTGTTGACAATTCCGAATGCTTCGCAAATAGTGGCGTCATTCTTTCAAAGTCCATCTATGATTTCTGCACCACCGGAGTTATGTTCGAGTCCGATAACAAATCTAAGTCCAGCCTCTTCAATATCACCCACTGATCCACAAGATCAAGGTACGCCAACTCTTACATTGGCTGTAACATTACCAATTTCACTCACAAATAATATACAATTGTTATAGGTGCACCTCTTTTAACTACATCTGCTACGTTGCTATCTGAGACTGTAAGTGCACCAGCTCCAGGGCCAATTTCTGTGACACCGGTGTCGAGTTCAAATGGGACAATTTGTGAAACTTCTTACGAAATTGCAAATCCTTCTCTGACACCACCTGTTATAGAAACAATCAATCAAGATACAGCTCCTGCTATGTCCTTTGCCATACCTGAAGTATGTAGAGGATTACTAACACCTTTATCGGCACCTATTCCGAGCACACTGACAAATGCAGCACAAAGAAATTCGGACAGGGAAATATCGAGACCACCTCTGCCACTAACACCAAACTCGTCACGGACACCTACGCCAACATCAAATTATGAGTATTTCGAATTGCCGAGTGCATCGGTGTGTTCTACTCCGGGACCTACTTCACCGATGAGTTCATCTTCTTCCTCTGACTTTAGTACACCGAAATCTTGTTTTAATACATATGGTATGAAAACCAAAAAAATTGATCCTCTCGAGGCATCGTTTATGAACTTATCCTCTGACTTTAGTACACCGAAATCTTGTTTTAATACATATGGTATGAAAACCAAAAAAATTGATCCTCTCGAGGCATCGTTTATGAACTTATCATCGGTAATGCAAAAACGATTACAAAATCCTGTACGCGTAGAAACCGAGAAAAATTTAACCTCTGATCAGATATTCGGAAACTTGATTGCCTCAGAACTGAACAACATGACACCAGATCAAAAACTAAAGAAAAAGAGTCGTATCTTGGAAATTTTGTTTTCAAAAGACTAAGACTGAAAAGTGATGGCTTCTTCTGACTAAATATTATAACATACATATCTCATTCTTTTTTGAGCATTGATGTGATTTCAATAATATCAAAGATGATAAGGTCATGTAAAATTGACGCTGAACCGAAGTTACCTATTGTCTATTGTATATGACATTGAAGTTTGCATCGTCGGAACGCAATGAAATTCGACGTAAATTCAAAAGAAATATACATATTATAAGAATGAGTTATTTCAAGTCGTGTTCACTTTTCAAACATATAGCAGGATCATTTTTAGTAAATTAATATATTTGAATTATTTTTTTTCGGATTTCGTTGCGTTCCAACGATGCAGACTTCAATCTCATTATTGTATTAAGTTGAGTGATATCTTTTTCGTCCGATTATTATTATTTACAGGATTCTCATAGGAATGGACTGTTATTGTTACGATTTAAACGAACAGCTGATTGTCCATTTCTATGTTTGTTGTTTTAGTGGATTAGGATTTTATTGAAGAAGTGGAGATCTTTATGTGATATTGGTTCGTATTTTATTCAGCACAGGGTAATTTGAAAACTAAACTATATGTTATAATTAATTATATTCCTATATTTTCAAATGTAATGGTAGTTTATATCGGTACGTGAGTCGAAGAGTATGACACCTCAGATTGACGCAAGAAACTATGACACCTCCATCTAACTTAACATGGAGGTGTCATAGTTTCTGGCGTTAATCTGAGGTGTCATACTCTTCGACTCACGTACCGATATATAGTATTGGAAAATTAAACAAAATGCGAAATATTATTCTGACCTTTTTTAATTTGTTACCAACAATCAGATATCAAGATTATCTTGAGGGACCCTAGTCAAATTTAAAAAAAAAAACCTAGTTTTCCAAATCAGCAAAACAGGTTTGAACAAAAAATGCATCCACAACTATTAGGTTCTGGCAGCCTGTGCTCTGCAACAAAAATTACAACGTTCTGCGATGAAAGTGTGGTCGTAGGGACTTACCACTTGCAAAATGTCTCCTTAGGGTGGTTCAAAAAAGACCTAAGTTCTCAGATTTTGCTGCTCATCCGTGAATATGTTGCTTGTGATTTTTCAAAATTATTCCATTTTTTTGAGCTCTATAGGACAATATTTACTACTGCCTCATTAAAGTTAAAATTTCGAAATTTCGCCATTTTTGGCAATTTCAAAGTTCGCAGATCAAAGTGCTCATCCGACTACCTCTAAATTCTCATTCAATTAGCATTCTGGTTCAAGATGAGACTCGTACGATAATATTTAGTACTGCCTCAGAGCAGTTGAAGTTTTTTCACTATTTAGGGTTTTTCCTTGAGATTGGATCGTCAGGTGTTGCTCATGAGACAGTCTCTTATTGCTATTTTATGGAAGATATACAAGAAGTTTGCGGTCTGTGGGACCATTTTTACTACTGCCTCACTGGGGGTCAACTTTCCTCCAAGTGAACTTAGCAAAATTATTGAAATTTTGGATCTATCTCGTGAAAAAAGGATTTTAGGAGAAAATGCCATTAAGCTTTTTCGTAGAGGAGAACATTTTACGCAAAAAATGTCTCTAGATATTTTTCGCTAATGTGGCTTGTTATTGAGATAATTCAATAATTTAGCGGTTAATGTTGTCATTATGGAGAAATGATGAAAATCTCCAATAATTAAGTAATTTTCTGGGAAAGTGGAGACTTTTGGAGTAAGTGACATGAGATAATTCTATAGAAAAAGCAGTTTTATTATATGGACAATGTCTCGAGATGATTTTCTCTGCCATAGATTGTTATTGAGATAATGCAATAATCGTTCCACTCTATACAGGTTGATTCAGAATTCGTGACGATTCTCTTGAGGGGTTAATCCTCGTAAAAACTGTAAAAATTCAGCTAGTATTTACGCATACCTTTTTATTATCATCAAATATGAAAAACTTTAGCAGACAATAGAGAAAATCTGAATGATTTCCTCGTAACGACAAAATGATTCTTCGATTATTGAATTATCTCAATAACAAGCCACATTAGCGAAAAATATCTGGAGACATTTTTTGCGTAAAATGTTCTCCTCTACGAAAAAGCTTAATGGCATTTTCTCCTAAAATCCTTTTTTCACGAGATAGATCCAAAATTTCAATAATTTTGCTAAGTTCACTTGGAGGAAAGTTGACCCCCAGTGAGGCAGTAGTAAAAATGGTCCCACAGACCGCAAACTTCTTGTATATCTTCCATAAAATAGCAATAAGAGACTGTCTCATGAGCAACACCTGACGATCCAATCTCAAGGAAAAACCCTAAATAGTGAAAAAACTTCAACTGCTCTGAGGCAGTACTAAATATTATCGTACGAGTCTCATCTTGAACCAGAATGCTAATTGAATGAGAATTTAGAGGTAGTCGGATGAGCACTTTGATCTGCGAACTTTGAAATTGCCAAAAATGGCGAAATTTCGAAATTTTAACTTTAATGAGGCAGTAGTAAATATTGTCCTATAGAGCTCAAAAAAATGGAATAATTTTGAAAAATCACAAGCAACATATTCACGGATGAGCAGTAAAATCTGAGAACTTAGGTCTTTTTTGAACCACCCTAATGTCTCCTACATCTAAATTTTCATCGTAGAAAATAGAAACTTTTTTTCAGAGCATGTGTTTTCTGTTCAGACCTGTTTTGTTCGTCATGAAAATTAAAATTGGTTTTATTGAAATTTGAGTCAGGTCTTCTGTGAATTTAAAAAAGTTTGAACTTGGGTACAATTATTTAATCTTCAACGACAGCTCTGCATCGGATGTGGTCAAACTGCCATGGTACAGCTCCTTCTGGCGTCATGAAGTACTCAGCTATTGAGTTTCTCAAACTAACAGCGTTCGCTGGAAGATTGTTTAATGGATCAGGCGGCAAATGTCGGAGACGACAATCTTCCTCTAGTCGCCATCTACCTAGTCGCACAATTCCATTCCTGTCTTCCGTATCAACAAAATTAGGTGGACAATATAATCTTCTTCCTGGTGCTAACACTTCATCTTTTGTCTTCAAATAATTGTGAAGGCAGATTGTTGCCAGGATTATTTTGTCGACGGAGTCTGGATGCAAAGCAATTGGTTTTCTAAAAACTCTCCATCTCGATGCTAATATTCCGAACGCATTTTCAATCACCCTGCGAGCTCTTGAAAGTCTATAATTGAATATCTTCTGCACTTCAGTTAAACCACGACCAGGATATGGCTTCAACATCGTCATAGACATGGGAAAAGCATCATCGCCAATAAAAAAACAAGGAGCCCGTATATTACTTCCCGGGAGCTCAGCAGTACCCTCTGGCAAATTGAGTTGGTGTTCTTTTATAAGATCGGAAATTAGACTATTTGCATATATCCCCGCATCACTGTTGCTTCCCATATCTCCGACTTGCACTAGGGTGAATTTATAATTGTGGTCGCATATAGCGAGTAAGACGATGCTAAATGCTTTTTTATAATTATAAAACAAACTCCCAGAGTTGGGCGGTGCTTGTATGGAAAAATGCTTTCCATCAACTGCGCCGACGCAATTGGGGAAGTTCCACTGTTCCAAAAATCCACCTGCAATATTTCTCCACTGTCCTTCGGTGGGATTTTGAAGATAAATTGGTTCAAGAATACGCACAATCACGTCGCAAACTTCTTTTATTATCATCCTTGCGGTTGACTCCCCAATTCTGTACGCAAGAGCTATAGATATTATTTGATCGCCTGTAGCTAAGTACCTGAAATGAGAAATCAATATGTTCCACTATTTTTTTCATTCAATCGGTGAAGTTGATATGTATATTTAACACACATTTTTTGTGCATAATACATAAAGAACCTAACATAATGTTCCAGGAGGTTTATTGAATTCCAGTGTTGACTTCATTTGAACATTCTGTTACTCGATATAACATATTCTCTATGGTTTTGACATTTAATTTGTGGTACAAGCTTTCATATTATTTGATACCTAATATGGATCGCCAGTACGAAATTTGATAAAATCAAGAATTGACAAAAATTCGATTGTACCTCTTCGAATACCTTGCTCTCGTTTCTAATATTATTCGTATACCTCAATGTTATTGCAAGCCGTAATTCTGGACGCAGGGCTCTGGGATGAGTCTTTATTAAATGCGGTTGAACCATATTCAATAAGTCATTGAATGTACGAACATCCATTCTCGTGTATTTGAAAAACATTGTTGCATCCTCTTTCAGCTCTTGGAACAATTGATTATGATCGCCTAGAACTGTTCGATTTCTATTTATCGGCCTCACCCACCAACGTCGGTTTCTCCATCTATTAGGTCGCCTTCTTCTCATACGCAGGATTATGAACATCATCGTCCATAGAATTCCAAGCTCTAATAACTCATCATGGTCCATGAGTCCCCTGTTGTTAGCAATTTTGAAACGTTAATAATTACAAAGATACTGAATCCTTCATAAACAAGAAATTTCTTCATTGGCGTGTTTTATTTTAGGTACGTAGGATTTTTATAATCAGTTAGATGATTGATGTTTTCAAGGGTATAAAAATGGAAATCTCACGCGAATAATCAAACGCTTGTCTTCTTCGAATCCTGTTGCTTATACCCGAAAGTGGAGTGTCAAATCAAACGGTTGGTCACCTCAATAAAATTTCGTAAAAAGTATGGAAAAGTCTGAACACACAGCTGACTACGAAACGTTTCGTGGCAACGCCGCAAATAACGTTCCAACCGCTGCGCGTAGTGGCGCCACCAGCTTCGTGTCGGACGGATCGTCGCACGGTACGATCGGTCCGTGCCGACTACAAAATGCGGCCCTGATTGGCCAATAGACGTGTGTGCGCCTATCTGTGTAGCGTGTTCGGATCGCCGTATCGTAGAAGTCTGTGCGCCAGGCTTTTCGTGGGTGAAGCTCTCGTATGCCGAAACACGAAACTACCACCAATCTCCTTGTGGATCGGCGAATGAGGCCAGGACCTAGGAGAAATACCGGGTAGCCGGACGAATGAGGCCCCATGGTAGCTTCATAATCTGGGGATTCAAAAGGAAGGCGGGAATAGGAGCGGTATTAGCAGCGGCAGGGGTGAGATAGATTTCTCCTATTTTACGTCGGTACAACTATCGTTACGCGGACCAATTAGCGGACCGATACGTCACGTGATTACGCTAAACCCGAAGGATGAGCGGGTGGAAGAGAATACCGATACTATATAAGGAGGCTATTCGGCCTATTCTTCGCTCCAGTCTACGACTCACCTATCGTACCAGCTAGGGATGAGCGATATCAACGAAACATCGATGTTGACATCGATGTTAACATCGGTAACTAAACATCGATAACCGATTATTATCGAACCCGAATCATCGATATTCGTCAACATCGACGATGTTCCCGAAACTGATTAAGGTGCTTTCCTACGCAATTCCACCAGACCTGAAAACATTGGGAAAAAAGGTGTTACTAAACGGAATATCTCTGCCTGGGCACCGAAATCAATGAAACAAACTTCGTCGCGCAATTCTATGTACGATTTCGAACACGTACGGCCAAAAAAATGTTTTTTTTACGCGAAAATAGAGAAGATATCCATGTAAAACGTTTTCAAAGCCGTTTTACATGAATATCTTATCTATTTTCATTTTTTTATTTACATTTTTTTGGCCGTACGTGTTCGAAATCGTACATAGAATTGCGCGACGAAGTTTGTTTCATTGATTTCGGAGCCCAGGCAGAGATATTCCGTTTGATAACACCTTTTTTCCCAATGTTTTCAGGTCTGGTGGAATTGCGTAGGGGAGCACCTTAAAGATAATAAAGGAGAGAAACGACATACTAACAAATTTTTGACTATCGTATTTATTGATTGATAATGAGCATCATTCATGTATCCCACAAATTCTTGTCTATCGACTGCAAAAATAACATTTTAGAAAGAAGTTTTCCCTTTAGCCTATTACGCTGTTGACAAAGGGTATACCCAGCCTTTGAGAACAGTCTTTCAGAAGCTGTTGATGTGGCTATGCCACTTAAATACTTGAGTGCAATTTTTTTCAACTGAGGGTAAGTAGTGCCTATTATGTGGTTCCATACTTCCAACGGGTCCTGTTTCAGATCAGTTAGAGGATTTTTTAGATAATAGCTCAATTCTGATGGCAGATCTGTTTCTGTTCGTGCTGGTGAATTATTCTTCTCTTGGACTAGTTTGTAATGATCGCTCCATAAATCGAGTTCAGCTTCAGTATTTTTCTGTGATGGGTCGACCCGTTCATCATTCTCACTGACTAGGGTTTCAACAGATATGAGTAAATCCTTGATACTCTTGATTGCCTTCGAACAGGCTAAAGCATCTTGAAAATGTATATTTTCAAATCTGGGATCCAGTAGCGTTGAGACGGCTAGAATATTGACATGTTCCGTGGGCAATAAGCGTTTTTGTATTTCTGATATAATGCTACTTTTCAAATTTTCTCCAATGATTTGTTTTGGTTGTAACCCGGAAATTTTTATATTTAACATTCGGGTTAGTGGGATTACTTTGCTGCTATTAACGTATTTTTCGCCGCAAACTTCACGCGTTGCGATTTCAATAGGGAGCAAAATGTCGCAAACCTCTGTCAAATCTATTATGTCTCTGGCAGTTAACATTGGGGGTGCACTAGGATGGCAATTTATGATATTATTTATGGCTGGACGTAATTTCAGAAATCTTTCGATCATGTAGAATGTTGAATTCCAACGAGTGGATACCTCTTGAATCAGCTTGAGAACTGATTCTTTTCTCAGTTCGTCACTTGCTACCACACTTTGCTTGAACCAGGTAACAATCCTTTTCACAGATGCAATCAAATCGGGTAATCTGTCAGTCCTCTCAATCGATTTTGGTGCTACTAAATTGAGCATGTGGGCAAAACACGGTATGTGGCTTCTTCTTCCAAATGCTATTTCAACCGCTTTTACCATATTCGCGCCAGCATCTGTCACCACTGCCAGTACTTTGCCGGTATCTATTCCCCATTCGTCACAAGTCTGTAAAAGCGTGCTTGCAATGTATTGGCCAGTGTGAGATTCTGATAGTTCATAGACACCAAGAGTAGCTGTTTCCATTTTATCACCCTCGACAAAATGAACAGTCACTCCTAAAAAACTTTTAGATTGCATTGTGTCGGTCCAAACATCAGTAGTGAGAGTGAGACTGTTCACTGTCTTAAGTTTGTCTTCGAAATAGTTTTGAGTTACTTCGAATTTATTTTCCAGCATCCTCTTGAAAGTGAACCTTGAGGGTACTTTATACAAGAGTGCAGTTACTTTGAGCAAATTTAAAAACCCTTCATTCTCAACTATTTGAAAAGGTTGTGAATCTTTACAAATCATATACAAAATTGCATTAGATAAGCGAACACCTTTTTGACCGGTGTGCGCATATTTCGTAATATTTCGAAAACTTGAATTCAATGTTTGTTGAAAGGATTTTTTGAAAGTTGCAGCAGAATAATCACTTTTATCAGATTCAGTTTCACTTTCAATCTCAACATCAACCACTTCAGATGACGCAGAGCTCGTGGAGGGCTTTGGACAAGGTTGTTTGAATGTTTGAGATAAACTAGTTTTGTGGACTGTCCGTGATACTGGTGATTCTTCGGTGTGGGTAATGCTACTTCCATTTTTCTTCAATAAATGATGATGCATTTTTGCAACATACAGTTTTAAATTTGTTGTATTCCCAGAAGTTTCTATAATTTTCGAGCAAGAGCGGCATCTTGCCAGTGAATTATCGATTTTTTCAAAATACTCCCAATATATACTTTTTGGTGCCATCGTAAGAACCCTGGTAACAAAAGAAAGTTAAATTGCATTTTTATTCATAACTTATTCACGAATACAGGAAATATCTAATACAGAAAAATGAAACAGTCACCTCGTAAAATAAAGCACTTGATTGGAAGTTTTTTGAATTTGCTGTAGCAGGTAACACTAACGAGTTATTGGTTGTTTAATCTATCGTGACTGGTGGTCGACGAGAAGTAAGAGAAGCAAAGGAGGCACGAGGCAAGCATAGCAAGCTATTCAAACACACTCAGCAGTACATAACCTCAAACCATAACCTAAAACCATAACAAAAATTTTGCATATCACTTATTCATGCATTATTCTGTGATCAAAGTCTGTTTTTTTTTATCAATTGCAATCATGTCAAAGTTTATAACCGACAAATATCACCGACTTTGTTTAAAGGCAACCTTGTTTACATTATAAAAAAACGTACGTTCTGAATGCCCCTTGATTTTAGTTATGGATACATGTTGCAATAAAAAAAAGGGATTTTAGGTTTATGTTATGAAAAAATGTACTCACCTACTTCGAAGTAGCATTTTTACAAAAATTCTGCGCTTATACGTTACGAAACACGTGCCAACCAGCATATTCGAATTAAGGCGTAATCGCATGATATCGAGGGTCGAAATATCGATATCTCGATATTTCACATACTTCATTATCGATGTTGAAACATCGATGTTCAGTCTCTCAATATCGATGTTTCGTGAACATCGATGAATATCGCTCATCCCTAGTACCAGCTATCGTCTCACCTATCGTCATCTATCGTATATCGTATCACCTATCGTCATCTATCGTATATCGTATCACCTATCGTATCACCTATCGTTCATCTATCGTATATTATCGTCATCAATAGTGCTATATCGAGTATTATTCAAATAGTGTTGTGTTACATCTGAAATCAACTTAAGGTAAGGTCTTAATTCTTTCTGTGAAGGCACGAGGTAGTTCGGATAAAAGTCTGTTAATTATTCTGGTTATTGAGTCACGAGGCTCGTTTTTGTCTATTGAGCTGAGAAGCTCGTCTTTCGTCTTTGGTCTATTAATTTATCGAATAACCTCGAGTCTGGCTGAGTTACGTAGATCTTTACTGTTTTTTGGCTATAATTTATTGCTATCGCTTCTCGTATGGCTTTGTTTCTGATTTAGTATGTTAAATTTATCTTGTGCATGAAATACTGTAGAAAATTACCTTTCCTGGAGTACCCTGAGCGAAGTTAGCCGCTAAGGCTTAGGCCTGGCGTTACAGTTTAGTTGTTATCGTTGAGTTTTGTTAATAATTTATTGATTGAGTTAAATATGGTCACTTTCGTATAATTTATTACCGTATGTAAAATCTAGTATGGTTCAGTAATGTTTAATATCGTTCTTGGATAATTTAACATCACAACTATCGTTATAATATCGTCAGAATTTAGTTAAAGATCAAATACTATTATAGTTTAGTCTGTTATCGTTGAACCTGTGATTCGCGTCTTTCGAATGACCGCGTGGTCTCTATCTAACAGTAGATCTCGAATTATTGTGAATCGTATGGCCAAGCGTGGCTGATCTTTCGTAGTTTGTTACCGATTTTTCATAATTAAATCTTTAGCTTAATACGTTGATCTGAGAGTGTGTTAAGAAATATAATTTTGCATTCGGGTACGATGTATCGCTCTGTCATACCGAGTCTGGAGTCCAGTTAAATTGTTTTATATCGAGTCACCTCTGACACATGTCTTAGATTCAATCGTGCCGTAATTGCGTAGATTCTCTGTCGATCAATTAAGTAATCTCTGGTAATAAACCGTTAGGTAAAATCAAATTCTGTATCGATCTCAGTGCGTTATCTAATTTCGTAAATAAATAAATAATTGATTGATGTGATCTCAAACATTCTCAAAGAAGTAACTTGTTTTATATGGTGTACCCTGCCCCTCTATCTAAGGCTTTGTTATCTGAGCAAGTCGAGTTATAGCTCGTCGCATTTCCGTTAGTTTTTGGCTTTACGTAATTTGTTCTGGTATGGTATGGAAACGACGCATCAGCGTCTGGCGCCCAACATTTTGGTAATTCAGTAAGTTATAACACGGAAAGGTGCCGAATTGTAGGCGGAGTCGTATAGGTTTCCTCGCCTAAACGAAAACTGCGTTACAGTTTATAGTATATCTGCGACCGATATGATATATTTTCAGGACATACTTAGACAATATAAATACAACATTAATAAATTCACGTTCCAAAAATATTCACAGTGTGTATCGACATAAATCTCACAATTACGTCGACTACAAACGCGATAATTATACAGGAAGGCTTTCAATTAATCATACAAACCTACATAGGGCGATTTTTCTTTGAAATAGAAAACGATTTTTTGCGATAAAAAAAATAGAAAAAACAAAAAAAAAAGAACTGAGAACTTAGTTCGCTTCTTATATTATTTAACGTTGTTCTCGGAAAAAAACTGTAAACATCATAGAAGCGAACGTCTGCTCACTCTGAGTGAAGGCTTGAAAATGTTTATAAACGAAGCAGGATTTTTCAGGATTTTTTCAGACTTCGCAATTCAGGCTATCGATGTGGTCATTTAAAAAAATCATAAGTCAATCGGACGGTTTCCAAAAAATATGAAAAAAATTGAAAAAAATATTAACACTTATTTCAAGACGATTCACAGTACCGTTCATATTAACAATAATCAGTAGAAATTGACGAGAAACGGGAACCGAAATTGACATGGCGACGTCTGCTCGATCAGCTATCACTTAAAAATCTTATAATTCTTATATTGTGTGTATATACAGAGATGTTCTGTGGAAAGTGGTCTAATGGCGGCACAATTATTTTTTTTCGCGAATGACAACGCTGCCGCTCGATCACAGACAAGCGATCTACTGATATTTTATATGTCTGTGACTGATAATAAACGACGTAGCGGTAGCTGTCACATCGTAGGTTATAATGAACTGTCATATTACAATATTGTGTAATTAAATTGTAATATCGTTCATAATACGACGGTATACGATACTATTTCATAAATAAGTAGTACTGAATTGTTAAATTAATTACAGATGTCAATTTCTGTTTATTTATAACATTAGGTTATAAATAACTGTCTTGGTGAAATTTAAAAAATTTAATAAAGTTAATTAGGCAATAGCATACGAAATTGATTCTTTATGAATTCATTTCAGGTGTGGATTTCTGTTTATTTGCTACATTATTTACAACCGTGCATTTCGTCGGTGACTGACTGATCCGCTGCATCTCTTGGACAAGTAGGGTTACGAACATAGCGATGTGAATATCATTCATCGAGCAATATAATATGCAATATTATGTAATTAAATTGTGATATCGTTCCTAATACAACGGTTATCTATTTCATAAATAAGTAGTCATGAATTTTTGCTTTATTCTACACAGCAATCAAATACACAATTAAATAGATTTACAATAAGAACAATAATTTCAATTAATTTATTACTCGATGAAACTTGAACACGCATTGATGGACTAACACATCACTCACGCAGGACTATTTTCGCACTTATTAGGCTGAGCAGACATGTAGAGTATTGTTTTATTCAGCAAAGATGCCTCGTAGGATGGAACACTTTCACTGAATCAAGGCGAATATTGCTCGTTGAATGATATTCACATCGCTTTGTTCGTAACCCTACCTGTCGAAGAGATGCAACGGATGCAACGGGTCAGTCAGTCATCGAAGAAATTCACGGATGTAAATAATGTAGCAAATAAACAGAAATCCACACCTGAAATGAATTCATAAAGAATCAATTTCGTATGCTATCGCCTAATTAACTTTATTATTCCGAGATGCGTGAATTTCACCAAGACAGTTATTTATAACCTAATGTTATAAATAAACAGAAATTGACATCTGTAATTAATTTAACAATTCAGTACTACTTATTTATGAAATAGTATCGTATACCGTCGTATTATGAACGATATTACAATTTAATTACACAATATTGTAATATGACAGTTTATTATAACCTACGACGTGACAGCTACCGCTTCACTCCAAGGAAGTGAATTTTCACTTTCTTAGATTGAAAATCGTGCAACTCCGAGAAAAGGAGTGAATTTTTCACTCCCAAAAATTTAGAGAGTACGTCGTCTATTATCAGTCACAGACATATGAAATATCAGTAGATCGCTTGTCTGTGATCGAGCGGCAGCGTTGTCATTCGCGAAAAAAAATAATTGTGCCGCCATTAGACTGACCACTTTCCATAGAACATCTCTGTATATCTTATAATTATGACCTTCATAATTCATATTAATGATTTAGAAATGAAAACAATAATTTTTAGGAATTGTTTAATTTTTATACACTCCACGACTTTAGCCGTATTTGATGAGCTACCTTCATCGCACAGCCCTGATTTTTACCGTATTGTCCAACGTTTTTCATGAAGCTGTTGTCATGAGCAACCAATAACATGAAAAATTAGATAGTTACGCATCACCGAAGAACGAATAATTGACGTAAAACACACGAATTTCAGTTGTCTTCGCCGTCATTTTAACAGGCGATATTTTTCGACGCTATCACATTGCAGTTATAAAGAGTCGGATCATGTCAAGTGGACCCCCCATTTTCCACTTGATTATGGAATACTTGCTGAAATATATTAATCGAAAGTAGTCATCACTAATAATCATCCATTAAAATAGTTTTTGAAAATTTTGAAATTAACAACAATTTTTTTGACAGTAAAAATTTCGGTACTTTTAATTAACAAATCAATTGTAAAAAAACTGTTGACGATAACTTAACAAAATTTTCAGAGCTTGTAGTAAAATATTCATAATTTCATGAAAAAATTTTTAAAAAAAATTTATTCATTCATTATCATACTTTTTATCAACTTTTAAACAAACAAATAGAAGTCGAGCGGGTATCGTTTCTACAGAGTTCGTTCCTACATGGTTCGTTTCTACAGAGTTCGGTCCTACAGAGTTCGGTCCTACAGAGTTTTGTTTCTACAGAGGTTCATTTCTACAGAATGATTTTCAGACCAATTCTACAGAGCTGTCCGAGAGGTTCGTTTCTACAGGAAAATTATGCCTGATTGCTCGTTTCTACAGAGTTT
Organism: Tenthredo notha; assembly: GCA_914767705.2. Lineage (NCBI taxonomy): Eukaryota > Metazoa > Arthropoda > Insecta > Hymenoptera > Tenthredinidae > Tenthredo > Tenthredo notha. The sequence goes on along the minus strand of OU611910.1, from coordinate 14,072,394 downwards.
GTTTTTGAAGAGTTCGTGCCTCAGGTTCGTTTCTACAGGTTCTCTTTTCTACAGAGTTCGTTTCTACAGAAGAATTATCTGCCACCTGTCCGTTTCTGTTGGAATTGACATTACCGACATGGTAATCATATTATTAGTGCGTAGACATAAGTTATGGTAAGTAGTTAGACACAAAAGCATAGTGAGCCATCTATATGAAATGTTTGTTACCTATGGTCTTTTTTCGTCTCTCACGCTCTCAACAAAAGTGACGCCAAGCGGGCTCAACGCTACTTTTTCAATAAAACTGTTAAACAACAAATATACACGTTTCTGCTTAATTTCAAAACCCATAATCTAACAGTTTCTACAGAATTCGTACTCGGAGGCCCGTTTCTACAGAATTCGTACTTGGAGGTTCGTTTCTACAGAATACGTACTTGGAGGTTCGTTTCTACAGAATACGTACCCGAAAGTTCGTTTCTACAGAATTCGTACTTAGAGGTTCGTTTCTACAGAATACGTACTCGGAGGTTCGTTTCTACGGAATAATCATTATACATCAACAGGTTCTACAGAATGAATCTGACAATGAAATTATCTATACCTGTGTACACTATAGGCTAAGCTGGACAGTCTCAATTGAAAATTTAGTTCAATGACTCAGGATTTTCTGAGTTAGTTTGAATTGACCCCTTAGTCGAAAAACATGCAACCCGAGAGTCTGCTTGAAAAATATACTACGCGAGAACAAGACAACATGCCACCTGAAAATTCGCTCCAAAAATATGATATCTGAAAATGAGCTTGGGAAACGACCCACCCGAGAATGTGCTCCAAAAACATGATAGATGAGAATAAGTTTCAAGAACATACTATCTCACGTCTGGAACTTTTTTGTGGAAAATTTGGTTAGTAAGACTGCTGCGCGCAAGAAGACGAACGAAGCGATCTTTGTTTCAATTGTTACATACGAAATTTACTAGTGACAGCAAAGATATTCACATAAGGTCGTCATTATCATGATGACAAGGAATTCTATAAGCTTCATTATACATATCTAATACAGTATGGTAACAACTCTTCAATCTCAAGTTCCCAATTTTCGGTGTCAACCTTAAGGGTAGGAGATACTGAAATTTGAGTGTGAAAATTTCAAAAAAATCGATTTTAGGATTTTTACGGAAATGTGTTCTTTGAACCTTTATCTTCACGTACACAAATCCTTGAACCGAAAAAAAAATTATTATGCCCCGTTCACCCAATAAAGCGTATAATGTTCCAGCAGCAGTTTTCAATTTTCCTATATTTCGGTTATTTCTTTTTCAATTTGTAAAAGAAAGTAACTTGAGATGCATTTTTCCATAGAGCTACAATGCTGAGGTGTTTTACATAAGATGCTGCTAGTAATGCGTTTCCTGAATCTATCATTCTTGTTGATGGCGCGAGATGGCACTCGTGTTCGACAGGCACACGGTGTGTGTGTGTATATACACCTTAGAAATAATTTTTTTTCAAATCACTGCTACGCTCTGAGGAAACATTCTAGTGACTCAGTGTCTTTACAGTTGATTAGTGACATTTTTTTTCATGATTTTTCTAGATTTTATGTCCTTCGCTGAACAAAAATTGAGTCCACCGAAGAAAAAGTAGTTGTCATAGGTCACAGGCTACTGCGTTGCATGAAATTTCTTCAAATTTGGAGAAAATATTCTGTATGAATGTAATTTAGGAGCAAACCAATAATATTTCATGTATTTGAGTTTTAGGCATAGAAATTTTTAATTGTAAAATATTTTTCCCAGAACTATGGAAAAAAAGTGTTACAATCACAAAGTTCTATGTCTACAACTTGAATTCATGAAATATTATTTGTTTGCCGCTAAATTACATTCATACAGAATATTTCTCCAAATTTGGAGAAATTTCATGCAACGCAGTGACCTGTACCCTACGACAACTACTTTTTCTTCGATGAACTAAATTTTTGTTCAGCGGGGGACATAAAATCTGGAAAAATCATAAACTATGTATCAAAATAGCACTTATCAACTGTAAAAGAACTGAGTCACGAGAATGTTCTCTCGGAGCTTAGCAGTGATTTGTAAAAAATCACTTTCAAGGTGTGTATACCCCCATAAGAAAACAACTCCAAAATGTGGGTGGGGGTCGAAAAACCGAAAGACCAAAATTCATAACGACCGAAATTCCGAAAATCGGAATCCCGAATACCATTTTCACCGAACAGTCAATTAATCCTAATTCACATATTCCGAAGGACCATAATTCCGAAGTGTGTTTTCACAATTCTTGAAAATATGCGAAGCACGGTAATACCAAAAAACCTTCTTCCTAATTTCAAAATCTCGAACGTAGCGAAATGCAGATTGTATTAAAACAGAAAGTTCAAAAACCCGAAAATCAGACTTCCGAACAGCCGTTACCTCGATGAAGCAAAGTTCCGAAAATCAATACATCCGATACTAAAAGATCAGATGTGTCAAAATACCGAAACTCAAAATTCCGAAAAATCAAAATCCCGAAAATGCCACCGCAGAAATGCTCGTTCATTTAATCAGCGGCAGTCCTATAATTGCGATATTCGTAATATTTTTATAGATATATCTTGCAAAAAAGCTAGGCAAATATCTCCAAGTCACATACGCAAGTTTGTGAAAAAAAATTGAATCGAAAGAGTTACGGTACAGCAAGGGATATTGTAAAGACTCTATGACTCAATACATATCGATGACTTTGAACTTTCTGAGTGGTTATTTCCAATTAGTGCAAATTTGTTGCAATGTTCTGCACAAAGAATATCAACATGCTCTATCAAAAATCACTGAAATTGAATCAGGGTCATAGACATCTCACACTTTTAAGAATATTATAACGTAACTATCGATGATTAATCTTAATCTGAACACGGAGAGAAAAAAAATTCTCGTTTCAGGAAAAAAAATTCTTGTTTCGAGAAACTGTAATTTCTTGAATGTTTTTCGATTGAATCAAGGAAATATGTTCTTAATTCGAATTAGGAACATATTTCCTTGATTTAATCAAAAAACATTCAAGAAACTACAGTTCCTCAAAACAAGAAATCTTTTTCTTGAAACGAGGAATTTTTTTTCTTTGTGAAGTAGGAAAGGGTATAAAATGAAGAAAGCAAATACTTTTTTCCAGAAATTTAATAATCTCTTTTGACTTCTAAACAACGCGTTCAGAATCATATGAAATATCATTTAACTATTATCACAACAGTCATGAAACTTAACGGTAGTGTAACATACATCGTCGCTTTATTTGTCTTGATATTTTTTTCATATGAATAAAACTGGTTGTATGTCTATATAAAAGCAAGAGTTTTCACTCTCATTTCTCTTTGGTTAAAATAGGTATAATAACCCAGGTATACAACGAATTTGATTAAAGCTTATTTTCCTGGTTATCCTGAATATCTATGTCTATAATTATATTTGAATAACATTTTGCGAACGTCTAATCGGCAGTATCATAGCTAGATTCATGTATACATCTAATTTATGAAACTCGGTAATACATAAAACCTATCAGTTCCAGAAAGCAATATCTAACGAGTTCTTCTTGTCTCAATTACTTCACTGTACGTTTCATTAAAAATATTTCGCTTCGTGCATACCGTGCGTCTAAAAAAACTATCGTGATACACAACGGATGAACTCGGCCACGCTATTGAGGTTTATCAATCATCAAATGTATTACTTAGGTAGTACATGGCAATGAAATATCGCACTTGAATAGATGGATGAAAATGTTTGCAATGTCCATTGAACTTGCACATGATTCGTGTTTCTCAATATATAAATAGTGGCTATCATGGTGAACTATAAGGGTGCTATGAAATAATAACGTTTTTTTTTTTGACTGGCTCTTCATCCCTTTTCTTCAGCGGGATGCTCTTATATTCTTTGTGAATGTTGATCAGATCAATGCCTTGATATTATCAGTAGAAAAGAGAAAGTATATACCAGCCTGTATAGGATGGAGATTATTCCAAAGAATATCCCCATTCGCACATCCGCGTCGAACTCAATATTAATATTCTAACTTAAGAGTTCGGAGATCGGTAAATTTTTAGACACTTTCGTGTAAATCGCCTCAGACCGGGTGTGCAAATGAAAGTAGTGCAGCTATTTAAAACAAAGAACTGACGGAGTGTTGTAGCTTACGGATCCAAAAACATGTGCATATAATCCCAACATGATTAAAGAAGAGTTTGACCTAAGGTAAGTCTCCAAATTAAGGCTATCTGCAGAAGCGTTATGAGGAATAACTATGTACCCCAAATGATTTCAAATATTCACAAAGTCTATCTTTTGAGATACGAAACGGGTGTGTAAAACCTCATTTCTAGATGAGAATTTTTTAAAACTTCGCAGATTTCAGTATCTCCTACCCTCAATTGCCAAACAGCTAAACTATGTACAGCTATACTACAAAACTATACTCAACATCTCGACTATCAAGAGACTCGGTAGAGTCTCGCGCTAAGTATATACACTTAACAGCTAAACTATGTACAGCTATACTACAAGACTAGGCTAACTAGTATGTACAACTAAATTACACACTAAATACTTGACTATATACAGCTATACTACAAGACTATAGACTAAAGAGCTTAACTATGTACAAGACTATAGACTAAAGAGCTTAACTATGTACAAGACTATAGACTAAAGAGCTTAACTATGTACAAGACTATAGACTAAAGAGCTTAACTATGTACAACTAAACTAAACAACTAAACTATACGGACTAAACTATAAGGACTAAACAAAAATCCGGACCGGCGACCTTTCCAATGCCACGCGACATGTTGGGCATGTCCTTAGGTCCTCGTCGCAATAAATGCGGGTGCTGCACGCCTCGCAGCAGTTGCGATGCCCGCATGGTAAAAAGGCGTGCGTAATTGGCAGCGCCAAGCAAACGACGCATAATCCAGTCGGTGCTGTAAAAGTTTTTAAAATAAAATTAAGTACAGGTCACTCGAGAGATTTAAAAATTCAACGAGTAATGACGTCGTCATGGGTACAAACAGTCAGAACTAAAGAATACAATGACCGAATATGGCTCATCTACGAGTTTAAAAATTATAATTACTTTGACATCAGAAATCAATCTGGATGATGAGGCTTATGTAACGATGACTCAAATTTTAAAATACACTTTTGCCATGTTCTTGAGAATGTGTGTGCACGATTGAATGTACGTCTTGTCCTTAACAAACAAAGATACAACGGATTACCAAGAATCTTAACGAACAAATTAACTAGCGTTCGTTATCGCGGACAAACATTTCTCGCGTAATCAGTAGTATAATACCGAGGCATCTTTGCAGCTCGTTCCGATTCACGAGAGGTTAAGTAAAGTCAATCGTTGCTAAAAATCATGCAAGGCGAATGGTGAAGACTAGTACTTGAGGACTCTGTACGCTAGTGGGTGTGTGTGTGTGGGGGGATAAGCTGAGAAGGATGAGGAGACGTCGAACAGTACGTGCGCGAGTCCGATATCATCAGAAATGATCAAAATCTAAACGATAGCTACAAATCTGAAATCAACGTTATTGACCGAGGAAAAATAGCACTGTTATTAGTGTGAGTGTAGGCGTGTGCGCGAATGAATTTGCTGTGACGGTAACAGGTGTATTATCATTCCTTACTAGCCATACGGCTGGATTTCCAAATGATCGCACACGTCGTGTGTGCAAGGATGACCGAGTCGCGTTTAATCACCGAAATTTCTGTCACGAGCGCACACGATTGCGAATAATTCAAAAAAATCCTCATCCAGCAGCCGAAGTTTCGACCTATAGTCCACCTCAGCGTTTAGAAAACGCTGGCGAAGCCATCGCGAGACCGCTCCGAGGTTCAAAAGAGCACACCGCATGACTTCGCGTACCGCCTGCAAAGGCAGCACAGGATATCACCAAGGTAGTCACTCCTTACTGGCCACACGGCTGGATTTCCAAGTGATCGCGTACATTGTGTGTGCAAGGATGACCGAGTCGCGTTTAATCACCGAGATTTTTGTCACGAGCGCACACGATTGCGAATAATTCAAAAAAATCCTCATCCGGCGCCGAAGTTTCGACCTATAGTCCACCTCAGCGCTTAGAAAACGCTGGCGAAGCCATCGCGAGACCGCTCCGAGGTTCAAAAGAGCACACCGCATGACTTCGCGTACCGCCTGCAAAGGCAGCACAGGGTATCACCAAGGTAGTCACTCCTTACTGGCCATACGGCTGGATTTCCAAGTGAACGCGTACATCGTGTGTGCAAGGATGGCCGAGTCTCGTTCTCCAAGGATTTGAAGTAGACTTAAATATGTTCAATAAGAATCTCATATATAATATAATAGTGTGGATCGGAATTGAAATGCCTGTTCGTATCGCCGGATTACCAAGCTTTTATCTTTCGCAATAAGAGCACTGCAGGCGGTATACTCTGGCGGGTCTGTGATTAGGCCTTATTTCATTTGAACTTTCGCGCCGTAAAGTCTAACAGAAAACGACATTCAAAGATTTTGAAACTCTATTAAGTGATACACGACGATGTATATAGGGTATCAATTTATAGGCGGAAATATTTCTATTACATGGCAAAAAATGTAACATTCATGAGGCGTAAGGCTTGATCTATTAGAAATTGCACGTGTGAATTCAAAACACGTTAATCTATTGGTTTATTCGTGATTGACTTTGAAATGATAATTCTTTGTAGTCCACATCTCATCATTTTATTGGACATCCCAGTAAATGATTTCGGAGGTAATGTAACAAGGATGCGACGGTCATGCTGAAATGTCTGCACATTGAGAAATCAGCTACATATCTGGTACTTTGACGTCTCAGTGACGTCCCTGCGACGCCAAAGTACCAGATATGTAGCTGATTTCTCAATGTGCAGACATTCCAGCATGACCGTCACATCCTTGTTACATTACCTCCGAAATCGTTTACTGGGATCGTTTACTTCAAGCTACTATAAATCAATGTATATGTTTATATTTACCCTTCTATTGGTACGACATATAATAAACCGTTGAATCACATTGCTCTAACCAAATGGTTCGTAAAAAAATGTCAGACAGCTATGGTTGGTCAGTATGTTCATACAATACCCATATGCGACGACGTCTTTGTGAAATACAAGTGACGTGTACAGGTAAAAACATTATCATTCTTATCAAAAATGGCTTTTATAATATTACTTCTTTAAATAATGATTCACCCTTTATGAAATTACACAATTATGAAGAAAATAGTTCATAACATTTTAGCGGTAATTGGTCGATTTTTTTCGCTACCATTCGCCGACCCTCTAAAACACTATCATAATATGCACCTCGCAAGATGTGAACCTCGTTAGTTTTCTAATTCTGGGTATCTTTCGAAATAAAATTGCTTAGGGATGTGAAGGTTTAAGTATTGCACGCGGCTACATTTTGCTCCTCGAAAATCCAGATCATGTACATACCATTTGAAGACATAATGTTACAAACAATGCTATGGTGGAATTGAACATTTTTATCTAATCAGTGGCGAACAGTATCGAATACGCGTTTCGCGCATGTCCATTAGTATTACTTCATACACGTTCCAAGAGAATCGGATTTATTCATTTAATTCACACAATAAAAATCATATTCAGAGCTCCGATGCTTCTCAATGTACCGAATTTCTGCCGGGGTGAATCATTTTGCCATAGAACGAATGGAAGATAATGTTCTTACCTTCTCCGGTTGTCCTACGACGTTTACGCCTGTTTTTCGGGCGGCGCGGGCGTACCGCTGCCTGGTCAGGCGCATCCACGACCGCCACTGAATTTTGTCGCCTTTGCCGCTGCCTTTTGCGACGTCTCGTCCGCCGTGACTCTATTGTGCATAATGAAGTGAAACCAAAGTAAACATATATACATTTGCAAGAATGATTTGGATAGTGAATGGAGGTATGTAGCACATTGCGATTTCAATGAGATTTCTCAACATCGTTTAAGAAGTTTCTCAGGTAAAAGAAGAAACGCATTTACCAGTAGCTTCTTCTCCTGCTGCCATTGCCGGTGGTAGTAGGTGATCCTCGGCGTGATCGGCTCCGATAGCTTCTACAGTATTTGGGCAAGAAAGATTTGTGTTACTTCTCGTATCGCATGTATTCTAATTATAACAACAGTTACGATTGATATTCAGGTCAATTTGAAACCAAGATGAAACGAAAAACGACGACTTCGAATGAACGTATGACAATAGTATCGTCATCATGCGATATTGCTTGAAAAAATTACCATTCTCCACGATGATAGGTTCTGGCGTCGGAGGGCCTCCATCCAATATTATCTCAGTATCTGCAAAACACGTCCCGCAATAAAAATTCATACCAAGAAAAAAACAATTTTTTACTGATGGCCACACTAAAATTGTTATACTTGTAATTCAATTACCAGCGTCACTTAATGTTTGTACCGACTGTGGCGTATCTGGGCGTCCAGGCATTAGAGGAGCTGCGAGAAGCAAATAAGAAATATCATGCATCTTAAGTTTCATACGACGGTCCATCAAGTGGTTAAGCTCAAGTAGCAAATAATGTTTGATAAAAATGTGCGTGAGGTAAAAGTACTAGAGAGGAAGAATTTGCAACTTCTCAATGCTCGCAGGCTGATTCAAGGAATACGCAACTTAAAGGGATTTGATTACCTTGCACTACGGCTACCTGCTCTTCTCTTTCGGGCGTTGGAGAATGAGCTGGCCTAGCATCATCTTCGTATTCACACAAGCAAAAAACAAAAACCATTAACTAAACTGTAATTTATCTGTCCTTGATGTGAAATGGAAATCAACTTACTGAGTAGAAAGTCTTCTTCAGACGCACTGTCCGGCGTGAAAGCACGTGCCAGTATCGGATCAACTATTGGGTTTGAAAAAGATCTTTTGGTAATAGTACAAGAATATTTATTGGTAATACCTAAAGTGTATACCGTATAGGAATGTGAGCAATAACTGAACGAAAGCTGTTGATTTCCTGAGTTTTGGTTATTAATTTCGGAAAACAGAATGATCATAAAATTCTGACATCCTATTACCTATTATATGTGCCTCTTCTAATTCCCTTTCTGGGATAGGAAGACGCTGAGGAATGGGAGCCGCTTGGTCTGTAATGGTCCCAAAGAAATGTGTCAATGCTCTATACTTTATGCTAGGCCGCACTGTGTCTCAGTCACACATACCCAAACAAGTTTGAATAAATAGATCAATTCATTACCATTTGCAAGTTGTGCCAGAGGCTGTTCGGCATCGTCCCGCATGAAAGGACCCGGAACAACGCCACGAAAAAGCTCGACGTCGTAATCAGGGTCGATTTCTTGTCAAACAAATGAACAAAATAAATTCCATATGTCTTGATGCAGACTACGTGCGCTTCGACAAAAAGCCAGTGATACATTAACATAAGCGACAAAAATTTCATTCCATGACCGATTCACTCGAAGCAAGATGAAACAAAAATTCAAACTATATTCCTTCAACTACTTCTACAAAATTTACACCCACTTCAATTGTTGTGCTAGAATGTTCGGTTCAAAAGAGAGAGTCCGTTAGAAAGACGGGATACAAACCGTTGTCAAATCAACTGACAATGACAATGACACGTGTATGACACAACTCAATGATTCGAAATCTTGCATGAATTATATGAATTATATGAATCAGCGTTAAGGAAGACGTTTTCACAATGCAATAATCATAAATATATTTGTGAGAGAGAAACTTCTATATGTCATTCAAGATTCGCACATATGCCCCCCCCCCCCCCCCCCCCCCCCCCGCGGAATTACGTACTAAAATTGGCCATTTCCAAGTCTTCATAGTTAATTACCTAACGGCAATGGCCTTGGGGTCACCGTCATCTCGAAATCTTCCCCTTCGCGTGCGTTCAAGTCCCTGAAATTTTTTTCCGCAATGTTGCCTTTAAGGTGCGTAGCTCGGATGACGAATTCGTTGACCGTTATCTGGCGAAAATAGAGCTCTTGCCATGCTAGAAAAGTTGAAGGGAAGATGCGAGTCTCATAACAAATGTATCTATTTCACTCCGTCGGAACGATATCCACGGAAGGAAATCTTTTAATATAAATAGAACGATATTTGCTTCTAACAATGGATACATGAAATATGGAACAAGGGGAATCAGCAGAATATCAACAAAAAAAAAAAAATACGAAGAGAGATCGTCAAAAGGTGAAGGCAAAAATAACGTGCAAATGTTTAAAAGAAAGAGACGAATACTGACTAGGGAAAGAAAGAGGAACATTCCTACCATGCGAATGAAGCAGAGGGATGCTCGAACATGTAAGAGACTACGAATAGATGCAGAATTTGAGTAAAAAAAGAAAGTAAAACAGATATGAGTTGAAAAGGATGTAGCATATTATACCTTATCCGCATCTACGAATACTGACCTTTTTGCAGGTGTTTGTTTTTGTACACCGTTTAATATCTCGCGTGTCGGGTAATACCTCCTGAATGTCGCTTCAAGCGTTCCACGTCGCATTTGGCATGATTTTGGAAAATCAGTAGTTTGCCTGATATAAGTTATAAAAAGCATTTTTAAACTACACCCAGAAAAAAAGTTTCTTGATTCATACCGGGAATCACCGACTGGACATGAGTCGGGATGAATCAAGTCGGGAGCCGACACAAATCAAGTCGCTGACGGTTTGAATTATTATTTATTATACTTATCGAGTCATGCTGCAGCTGAATTAGTTATGGATTTATAGAAATCTCAACAAGGATGTTACTTTTCAAATGGTATATTTCAGATTTGAAACTAGATATGAGATATCGTATTTGGACAATATAACGAGTTTTTCACGACGGAAGCTATAGTGACAGGAAAACTTATTTTCATGTTCATATCAAGTTATAGAATGCCTACCGAACCAGAAATAGCAACTCTTAGCTAAGCAGAATCTAGAAAATGAGAATAATTGGCCAGTCAAGAAAAAAAAATACCAGATGGAAACTAGTCAAGCGCGCAGAAGTCAGAAGCACGATAGGATGTGATACAGTATAATAAGAATCGGACGTATTCATGGAGGTTTGAAACGTGTTCTATTCACTTATGTCATCCGGGGGCGACGACTCGTTCAACATGATCGTTACTCACCTATGAATTCCCATGGTGAAGGTCGCGCTTGGAGATGGTATCCCAATTTACTATTATACGATTCCAACACGTTATTCGTTCTTCGAGATAAGCCGAAGACACTGTATCCCGAAGGTGTAATTATTCGCAGCCAATATCTTTCATAATAGGCAAAGAACCCGGAGAATCGCCTTTTTAGGTAGACGGGCAAATCGTTTTTTATTTCTAAATACTGCTGTTCGATCAGCTCGGCGGGTAAGAATGCCAGGACTAAGATTTTCTTCGTCAAGATCTTTGCATCCTCGTCTTCGCGAATCAGTCCTTGCAAGCTCAGTGTCTTTAGCTTTTGTAGAATCGCCTCCAATGAAAAGTAACACGTATTATTGACGGTCGATAATTTCAAATATTGTAACGACAAATGCAAAATTTATCAGAGAAGGCTAATAAAATCTTCATTCACTTGTAAAAGTCATTGAAAAATGCTCAACAATTATAGATTGTTCTCAAGGCAATATTGTTCAATACCGAGCTGCAGAGTGTCTGCGCCATGCAACCGACTACTATAGGCATTTCACACTGTTATCAAGAGCTACAAATCATCGAAATGGCTGCTACTTCAATCTCATTTTACTCTATAGTCTCGGCTAACTCTTCTACCCTCGGCAAAGTAAATTACGTTGGAAAAAAGAATTCTCCAATTATATTTTGCATTATATATCGCGGGAATATGTTAGTCTACGGCAAGGCCCCAACTTGCCACGAATCCCCCACAAAATTCAGAAACTAATTTATAATATTTGTCCAAATGAATTGAAAAAACACGTAAATTATTCGTAGAAAAATCTCACTCTGTCATGGTGTGTATTACATCCGACGCAATGGGCTTCCGGGAACACAACGTTAGATGCGTTTCGGATAGCTGCCTCAAAATCGCTCATTATCAAGTCCACATGTGCCTCTGGTAAAAGGATGTCGCGAATATATTGAAGTACAGATTTGTACGACGACTGCAGTTTTCTGGACATGATAATCCATACGAATGGTATACCCTGTATTTGGTAAAACACGAGTGTCATTCAAAAAGTGTACGTAATGGCAGGAGAACTGCAACGGACTTTGACAAAACAGATAGCCGAAATAATCAAGACATAGGGCTCATGATAATATTTAAAATAATGGGAAAATTGAAGGCGTAATTATTTTCGCAGCGGATGAACGACAATGTTTAGGCGAATGTTTGTAATCGAAGGTGCGTAACATATTTCGATTTAAATTAATCTTTCGTCCACCAAGATAAATTACGGTATACACGTTATTGATCAACCTATATCGGGTCGGCTGCTTTATGAATATTGATTTTTGTTTCTCATTAAATATATTATATTTCGTTGAAAAAAGTGATCAGACAATTTTGTATAATATCGGCATCCCATAATATTTCACACAATAATCGATCGAATCTTAATAGAAATCTTTGAGTATACCAGCATGGATCGATATAGGTTGGAACTGAGCGTCGAAAACTGATTGACGATCAAGTTATCTTCAAATTATTATTATTTTTTTAGTATTTCCTTGTCATAGCAAAATGGCTGCATTTGTTTCAATTTCATTTTCAATGGAATATTCGAAAACCGGCTATCTGTTATCAATTCCTCAAGAATTATCGTTAGAAGCGTAATGTCTCACGTGATTAAATTTTATGCCCATTATCGTCATCAACTGATAGGCGTCTTCGAGATTCGGTGTCGAACGGAACGTGGCGTCAATGAAAATTTTCTTGACATCCCGCATTATTTCGTTGCGAACAAAGTCTGCATCATAGATGACAATATGTCTGTTTTCATCATCATCCACAATGATTCTGGTCGTGAACCGACCACTGGCGTATTCAAGCCACCTCTGATTGCACGGAGTATTTAACTGCTGGCTGAACTCCTGCAGATTTAATGGACGCGGAGGATATGAAGCCCGCCTACATCTCATCATATAACTTCGCATACTTCGAAACGTGACTAATTGTGCGGCTTCGGGATACCTGTGTTGGAAAGAGTCAGAAATCGACAAAAATGATGAGGAGCACACGGCAGTGTCAGAATAATCTAGCTCCGATAAATCATTGCGGAAATAATATTATTTTTTATCTAAATCGTCAGAGCTTGTTTGCAAAGCACGAAGATCAGGCAGCAATTTGATTGAGTCATTGAAAAAATATATATAGGGTAACACGGGGCAGAACGGGCACGGGGACGAGACGGGCACCAAATAAAAAAAAAAAAAATCCATCGGAAATGATTTTTCATGATACGGCGACGTATTATGGTAGCCTCCTACCTACTGAATACATCCCTCTCGTAAAATACCCTTATTATATCAAAAAGAGCGAAATGTTCGAACAATTGTTTGGTTTTCTTTGTCAGTAATACTAACAAATATAACTTTGATAAAAAAAAAAAAAAAAATTCAAACAAAGCCAAGGGACTATAAAACATGCCATTATGGTCAAAGGCAGCGGTGCGCATAGTGCGATTGTTGTATACTATTACATAATATAACAGAATATAACACGGATATAATATTTTATTGACACGCAGCGTTCATGTATGTACAGCCTGAAAAAGCTTCGACGCGTCATCGGTCCTTTTCCTAAGTATATAATTCTCAAAACGCTATAACTGTTGAATTATTGTTTGAAAAAAAAAGGGTAAAAGAACATTCATCACAAAATTTGCATATTACGATATGTCGATTTCTGAAAAATGTTGCGTGTATAGTATCCTAATCATATTCTGAATTCACCGAAATATAAACAAGGCAGATCATGAATATTATTCAAATGTAGTACGTGTAAGAATGAATCAGAAGATAATGAAAAGGAAAATTACTTACAACAGTGAGGTCTGGTCGAATAGATCACGCAATCTATACCAGTGAGCGTTCAACGAATCTTTCAGTGATTTTTTGAAAGCTCCTATTAAAACAGCTGTCATATCAGGAAGGCATTCGTTGGAGTGTGGACGAGCATGGCTTAATCGATGATTCTCGATTTTTGCTGTTCCGAAACAAATCGCGGAATTGTGGCAGCGTAAGTAACTGTAACGTAATGAAATAATAAGGGTGATATGACTGAGAAAAACAGAATATGCGATTGCATATATTGCGGTTGAAACGGGTCCGCCTTCGATACTTCAACCGTAGAATTTGAATACTCAAAATTCATTTGGATGATTAAAAACCTGAAAACGTATTGAAAATTATTTAACGATAGATAAAAATGTTTTTGCAGATCGGGAATAGAAACATCAGTACCTGGACTGAATTTTTCGTTATTTCTGTAATTATTATTCATTTATTGTTCAATTCATAAGGATTTTGACCAACGTAAAAATAATTTAACAGGGTAATTTGTGTCATTGAACATTTGTTTTTTTCGAGTAAAGTCTGAGTACAGCGAAAACCCTTGAGGAGCGATGTTATAGATAAGATGATAGAACAGTCGTCGGCGAACTCCTGAACAAATATTGGTAACTTGCAAATTGAATTTTTATACAATGATCCTCGTCAATATCGGGATTGAAATTTTCCTCAGTATACTTGTTTTTTCAACCCCTTTCGCTATTTATTTTTAATCGAATATTTATGGAATAAGTATTCTGATTTCTTCAGCCATTATAAACGGGGCGGTAAAAACAGGTTCTTTTTTCACGATACTTTTCACCACGGTACAAATTAATACCCGGCAAAAACATTGTAAATGTCGAAAGTTACCGCCAAGTACAAAAATAGTTTCACCAGCCAAAAACTTAAAAGCATCATACTCTTTACCAGCGACAGATTACAAACGTCATTTCTTTACACAAAATAATACAAAAACCTTGTACGTGAAATCAGGCAACAAAGCCAAGCACTCTCGCAGGTATTTTCAATTCTCAAATTATGTTTCCCGAATGCTAGTATGATGGAAATCAATGGAAAACCGATAGAAAATCATTCGTTACCTTCGACATAATAGCATATTGAAGAATATTCACTCACATAATAGCATATTGGCGACGGGGAATATTGCCTAAGGCAGTATCTCGTATGATGATACGAACTTGGCGGGCATAGATTGTTCTGAAAATTATCAATTGCACTCTTTTTTCGATTTATTCATGCCAGTCACTCTGCGACGATCACACCCACAGAACTGTTGAGAGCATGATGAACGATTATTTGAACATCATTGATAATATTCATCATTTTGAAATGAAACTAAGAAATAATAGTCATTCGTATGACAAGGACGCGAAAAGATCTCGTCTTCGGATCATACAGGACTTTCACACTCGTCATAAAGTTTCTCTATGTGCCTGTGTGCTTCGTCCGATTGTTTTTTTTTACAGATTTAGAAATGAGCAAACTTTTCCAACGCACTAGTGCGTGAAAAGCTCAACAAAGAGCGTGTTTTTGACAAAAGGTAGTGCTGAAATGAATGTTAGAAACGAGTAAATAATTCGTTGAAATTAATGTTGAGTTAAACGTACCTATACCGTGTTCATAGCGAGACCTAATAAGTCCATAAGCGGTGGTTCTGGAAATTGGAATTTAAATTCAAGTTTTGGAAAAGTTTCCGATTTCATTGTGCATCTATCATTCACCAACGTTCGCCTATGGTTATAACGCCATGATACGCCGCAATACGCCACGGTTCATATCCTGAACGTACCCATCATCGGTACACTATTGACTAGGGTAATGCTTATTGCAGGCCTACCTTCCGGTGTGGAAATTTTCTTGGGGTTACCCGATTATTCTGTTCTACTCACAGTAAATATGAATCTAAACGCATCAGTTTCTTTCGTTAGACAATAGTGAATATACTAAAGTATATTCGACATCCAAGGACACACTGATTGTCAATCGTACTTTACGTTTCCGTGATTGATAATTTTCAGAACAATCTATGCCCGCCAAGTTCGTATCATCATACGAGATACTGCCTTAGGCAATATTCCCCGTCGCCAATATGCTATTATGTGAGTGAATATTCTTCAATATGCTATTATGTCGAGGGTAACGAATGATTTTCTATCGGTTTTCCATTGATTTCCATCATACTAGCATTCGGGAAACATAATTTGAGAATTGAAAATACCTGCGAGAGTGCTTGGCTTTGTTGCCTGATTTCACGTACAAGGTTTTTGTATTATTTTGTGTAAAGAAATGACGTTTGTAATCTGTCGCTGGTAAAGAGTATGATGCTTTTAAGTTTTTGGCTGGTGAAACCATTTTTGTACTTGGCGGTAACTTTCGACATTTACAATGTTTTTGCCGGGTATTTCATTACTTTTTGTATATACTACAAACGGGTCAGCGCTAAAATGACTTCAATGTATTACACATATGGAGATCAACTCTCAGTCATTTGTCATAAAATGAAATGATGTATTTTCGGGTTCGCGCAACACGCACGAGATATTTTATAATAAGATCAAGAAATCTCCTTCTGAAAATTATACGATAGTTTGTACCAATCATAGTTTATGCTACCCGTGACTCATTCTATTTTGAGGCCCATCCCTAGTCGCCCATCTCCTTTTGATACAATGTGACACATTTCGATTATTATCCGAGCCCAGGCGTCAAAAACGCAAAAAAGGCCAACGCTGCGCGAATTCAAATTCAATACCGAACACATACGTCCAAAAAAATGTTCGTTTCGTGCGAAAATAGAGTCTACAGATGGTTTTTACATTTTTCGTAATGTAATGTTTTTCGTAACAATGTAAAAACCATCTCTAGTCTCTATTTTTGCACGAAACGAACATTTTTTCAGACGTATGTGTTCGGTATTAAATTTGAATTCGCGTAGCGTTGGCCTTTTTTGCGTTTTTGACGCCTGGACTCAGATAATAATCGAAATATGTCACATTGTATCAAAAGGAGGTGGGCGACTAGGGATGGGCCTCAAGATGTAGTACAAACAGAGAATATGGAAAATGTTTTTCGATTGTCTGATTATAGAACTCTTACGTAAAATAACCAAGCCCAATATCAAAACAGACCATCTATTTATAATATTGTGTTCTATAATATTTTTCGAGCTCAACTAAAACAAATATACATACGGAGCATTCCATGACATCGCGATCGAGATCTGGCGGTGACATTTTAGATTTGCTTAATAATTTATTATTTCAAATTATTTTTCAAAGAATGCATACACAATTTTTTACAGATGTTTCCAAGCGTCGGTACCTGAGATACGATTTTCGAAGTGAAAAAAAAAAACACCCATATTCTAAAATCTGAAAAAAATCTGAAAAATCTGTAAAAATATTATAAAATTTTCGAGCGCTATTAGAAGATGGAGGTTTGATTACGGGGAAAGGTGAAGTTGAAAAATGCCGAAAAAAAATATTTGAAAAATCGGAACGTATTTGCGACGTATAAGCGAGCCAAAAGTCCTTTATCATATGGGTCTAAAAAAGTATATTTTCAGAGTTAGGTACAGGAATCGAACATACGATATCTATATTACAATATTGTAGTTATATCTACAGTAATGTTAATTAATGGGTTCGTGGTGGCTAACTGTTTTTTTTTGACTTCTTCAGATACAATCAAATAAAATAATATTATATTATTGTTATGAGGGGTCATGATTATTAGGATTATAATTTTGGCCATGGGCACATGAATTACGACTAGAATGGAGTTTTGTTTCCGACAAAGTCAGAAAAAAACAGTTAGCCACCGCGAACCCATTAATTAACATTACTGTACATATAACTACAATATTGTAATATAGATATCATATGTTCGATTCCTGTACCTAACTCTGAAAATATACTTTCTTAGACCCATACAATAGAGGACTTTTTGTTCGTTCATATGTCGAAAATACATTCCGATTTTTTAAATATTTTTTTCGGCATTTTCCACTTCACCTTTCCCCGTAATCAAACCTCCATCTTCTAATCGCGCTCGAAAATTTTGTAATATTTTTTCAGATTTTCCTGATTTTTTTTTCAGATTTTAGAATATGGGTGTTTTTATTTTCACTCAGAAAATCGTATCTCAGGTACCGACGCTTGGAAAAATTTGTAAAAAATTGTGTTTGCATTTTTTTTTAATAGTTTGGAATAATAACAATGTATCTATCATTACATGTAAATTAATAGTACAAACTACATATCGATACCCACATTTGGAAAAATGTTTAGTGAGCGATGAAAACGGTTCACTATTACCATTGAAAAGATAGGACTTTACGGACTGGAATACTTATTTAAAAATAGTAAATCAACGATTTGACCGCTGAAACTTACACATAAGCTGCAAAACATTATTATCATTCCATTTTTCAAAGAAAGTCAATTTCTCAAATTCTGAAAAATCTGTAAAAAATTGTGTTCGCATTTTTTTTTTGAATAGTTTGGAATAATAAATTATTAAGCAAATCTAAAATGTCACCGCCAGATCTTGATCGCGATGTCATGGATTGTCCCATATGTATTGTAACAGCGATTCCCGCAGGCTCGGGTAGTTACCCACGGGAACTACGTTCTATTAACAAATAAGGTACCAACGCTTCCACCTCCTCCGACTAGCAGCGACGATGTTGTTGGGCGCCAGACTTCGGAGAGAAGTCCTCTCTCTCTCTCTCTCTCGCTCTCGCTCCGGCTAGCTATCGGTAGAGGGATGATTCGTGAGGGCGGTGAAATAAAAACACTTGAAACACGACAGTTATTTAGAAAGATTATTTATTATTTAAAAAGAAAAAAAGAAAAAGATAACATTAATTTGTCCAGCCTATTATCTGGCTTCGGCCCTTTTGCACCGCTATTTTATGTTTTTAAGCTAATCATGAAAGAAGGAAAATTAAACTAAAAGAAATAAATTAAATGACTCTAAGCTACTAATTATATTAAAGCTGAAAAGAAAACAAATGCAATTGACTATTATCACAGGCTCGGTATAGTTTACCTTCCTCGCTGCGACCAGCTGGAGGTTCGGCTGTCAGTGATTTCGAAGCCGATGCTTCTAATCTCGACTGACAGCTGATCGCTCAACAGCTGGGAGGGGAAGGGTATCGGTACTTTGTGGCTCGGTACTCTGCCACGAGGCTGCTCTGACACGCAGCAGACGATCTGCGACGCGTGACGTCAGAGGTCTCGAGCAATATGGCCGCTTACTCGGCTCGAGCGACGGCTGCGCCGCGGCGACTCAATTCGCACGCGACTGCGCAGGCTCGGCAGCCGAGGAGAACAACAGCCGATTCAAATCAGCCGGTTCTCAACGACCATGCGGTACTCTAGGCGAGACTCGGAATTAGAACGGCACTGGGAACGAAGAGCTTTACTTTACTAATCACTCGAGACTCTAGGAATTTTCCGGGACTCTACGGGAAGAAATAGATCGGATTGATCCTACCTGATCTGGTTACGGTGCTCTGCCTCGTGGTCGGCTCGTAGTCCGGGGTTAGGCAAGGGTCGTATAAGTCCAAATCGATAGCAATCAAGTCCAAATATCCAAATCAATAATCCAATAAATAAGCAGGGGTCACAATAAACAAAACAGGCACTCTGAACACTCTCTAACACCTCAAAAACTCTCTGAAATTAACTCTCTCGACACACTGAAATATTGGCACGCGATTTTACTCAACGGCTAGACAATGAGTGGCTCTTCGTTTCCGGTATGCTAATTCGTTATCCTCGCCGTTTGTCCTGTGAGCGCTGGCCGTAATCGATAGACCAATCCGATGATCTACGATCGATGGCCGCGCTAGGACAAAGGCGCCAGATATTTAAATTAGCTATCCTGACTCGGTACTCTCAGGGGTTACATACGCTCGTTTAGGCTGGTACGGAGGAGGTCCAAACGTTTGCCACGTTACAACACTCCTCCGCCAAACGGAACGTACGGGGTTACCGGACGCTTCCGCAACCTCCGACTCTACCAGCCTCTTTATTATCTTAATCTACTCAGACTTATAAAATTTGTACTCTATTTGAGGCTGGGGGGGGGGAGGGGCGGTTCGTCACGGGAGACTAGGGATAGGGAATGGGACTCGGTACTCGTTTCGGAACTGTATGCGGAACTATAATCGGTACGGTATTTCGGTACTATATTGCGGGACTGTATTCGGGACTCATTTCGGTACTGTTTTTCAAAAATAGGGGGGGGGGGGATTTGGGGTCTACTGCAGCCGGCGGAGGACCGCAATGACCGCCGCTATTAGCTCGGGGTCAGGGTCTCTCGACGCCGGTGCTCTCACGGGGCTCCTGGGAGCCCTACCTCCGGCCGTTGGTGCTGCTCCTGTTGCTGTGGCCGAAGTGGAGGCTTGTCCTCGGGGTGCAAGCCTCTCGTGCACCCCTCTTCTCGGCGGTGGAGTCGGCATTGACAGGCGATGGGCCGCGTATGCCAGCTCCCACGTCCTTCGGTGTGTGGGACACGTTCTCGCTGTATACCCACGCCATCCGCAGATGAAGCAATGGGCATGTCGTGGCCTCGGGCAGCGGGTGTATCGGTGACCCTCCTCGTCACAGGCCCAACATCTGCGGCTGTCCGGTGGTGGTGGTCCCTGGTATGAGGCCGGGTGCGGTGGCAGACTGGAGTGCTGCGGACCTCCGGGTACCACCAGTGGGGCGACATATGAGGCCGGGGATGGATATGGCCTATCCATGAGCCCTGTTAGCCTGGCCGGCGGTCTCGATGGGCCCGGGGCATCTCGGATCGGGGAAAGATCCGGCCGGATGAAATCCTCGGGAGCGAACTCCCGCGTGTCGGTGAGTTGCCGGTTGCTGGGTCCCGGCGGCGTCTCTGATGAACTGGCCCTACTTGCCACTGACGGCGATATCGGCCGTGTCGTGCGGCGGCGACGATTGCGCGGCCGGTTTCGGCGGCGCCGGCGGCGGCTACGGCACTCTGGGCCGGAGGTAGTAGGGACGGGGGTGGGCGTCGGGGCGCGCACCGGCACTCGTCGACGGAACGGGTTCGGGGGGGTGGAGCCCGCCTCTGGCTGAAGGCCGGGGTTCTCCTGCGGTACCTGGTTGGTGGCGGTCTCCGTGGTCGAGACGACCACGGGTGCCACGGGCTCTGGGAGGTCTCCCTCGGGACCTTCTGGAGGCCTGGAGGCCTCGTCCTCCTCCATCGGCGCCGGGAGGGTCTCCTGGAGGACCCGGTTGGTCCTCTCCATCTCCATGGAGAGGGTCGATCCGCGGCTGAAGGGCTCGTGACGGAGGCACTCGAGCCCTTGGTGGCGATCGGTCAGATCTGGCGGGACTAAATTCGCCCTCCAGTCCTCGGGATCGGTCCAGCTGCCGATGAGGCGCCTGGGTGGCCCCTGACTGCGGCTCCTCCGCATCGTCGGAGCTCTCGTCGCTTGACGGCTCTTCCTCTCTCTCGTCTCTCTGTGGAAGGTCAGGTATTAGCGAGTTATCAACAATGCGGGAGGATTTAAGCTCGGGAATAGGAGGATGGGTCTCTGAGGCTAGTCTCGAGCTATTTGGGAGTTCAGTAAGGTCCGCTTGCGCGGGGTAGTACGGTTTAAGGTCCTTGATATGAACCTTGCCCGCTGGGTTACCTGCAGGGTCCGTTATCGTATAAACGGTCGGACTTCTCCGCCGTTTAATAATCAAGGGACCGCTGAATTTAGCTGACAGCTTGGAAGCGATGTAGTTCGCCGCTGACGACAACACATGTTGTCGGCGCAGTACGAGGTCGCCAGGTTTAAACTCGATGTCTCGGCGTCCACGGTTGTAGTACCGTGCTTGACGCTCAGTGGCATCCTCGAGGTTCTGTGCAACGAGGTCTCGCAAGGCGTCTAGCCTTCTCACTCGGCTTTCCCACTCTTCGGGTGTCTGTAAATTAATTATCGGGGGACCTTCTACCTCCCGTCTCACCGTTTTCGGAGGCCTTAACTCTCGTCCGAAATTTAGAAAGGCGGGTGAGACTTTGGTCGAGCTGTGGACGGCCGAGTTCACCGCGAAACGGAACTCAGGCAGGTGTTTGTCCCACTCTCGATGATCGCCTTCCAAGAAGGTGGTTATCATCGTTTTAATGACTCGATTCACTCGCTCGACCGGGTTCGCTTGAGCATGGTAAGGGGGAATAGTGGTGTGGTAAATGCCTAGGTCCTGACACGCAGCGGTTATAATTTTATTCGAAAATTCGGTACCGTTGTCGGTCAGAAGGACCTCTGGAATTCCCCAGCGATAGAAGACCAGCTCTTCTAACGCCTTGAGGATGGCTGGACCGTTTGCTTTACGCAGTGGTACGCATTCCACCCACTTCGTGAAAAGATCTTGTATTACCAAGACGTAAACAAATCCTTGACGACTCGATGGAAAAGGACCCATAATATCCGCGGCTATCGCCGTAAACGGTGCCTCTGTAACTCGGCGACCCATCAGACCTCGTGGTCCGGTCTGGTCTACCTTACACCGTTGGCATTCCTCGCAGGCGCGAATAAACTGTACTACGTCTCGGTACAAGCCTGGCCAATAATAGAGGAGAGCCACGCGCGCGTACGACTTCTCAACTCCAAGATGGCCTGAGGTAGGCAAGGAATGAGCCTCTGTGAGGGCGGCATTCCTTTTCTCTGAGGGTAATACCAGTTTCCAGGGATCCAAGTCAGGTAGAAGGGGGTCAGCCAAAGGATCGACCTTGTGTCGATATAATCGGCCCTCTTCCACCTTCCAGTTCGGATACTGTACTGGCATTTTCAGTACGGCCTCTACTCTTCTCCGGTACCAGGGATCGAGGATCTCTTCTACGGTAGCTACTGAGATGGGGGTTGGTTCGGGTATTCGACTTAACGCGTCGGGGACGTGGTGTAAGGCTCCTTTTCGGTGTATGATCTCGAAATCATACTCGAGCAACTCCAACGCCCATCGAGCTAATCTACCCGTTGGATTGTGTAGGTTGTGTAGCCACCGTAGGCTACTGTGATCAGTTATCACGGTAAAATGATATCCCTCGAGGTAGGGACGGAACTTTCGGACTGACCATGGAACCGCGAGACATTCGCGTTCTGTCACCGTATATTTCCGTTCCGCTTCCGTCAGCGACCTACTCGCGTAAGCTATCACGTGCTCCACGTCCTGTACGCTCTGAGTCAGGACAGCACCGATGCCATAATCGCTCGCGTCGGTCTGTAGAGTGAAGGGTTGCGTAAAATCTGGGCAAGCTAGGGTTGGAGGCGTGACTAGCGCGGTCTGAAGGGCTTCGAACGCCTGCTGTTGCTCGTTCTCCCATTGCCAGCGTCGGCCTTTCTTTAGCAGGCCATTCAGAGGCGCTGCCTTCGTCGCGAAGTCGTCGATGAAACGCCGGTACCAAGATGCCATACCTAGAAATCTCCTCACTTGTTTCACGGTACTCGGAACCGGGTAGTTGACGATCGCGTCGACCTTCTCCGGGTCGGCTTGGAGGCCGTCACGGTTGACTCGGAACCCTAAATATTTCACTTCCGATCGGCAAAACTCGCACTTATCCGGATTGATAGTGAGACCGGCTTCCGTGATTTTACGTAGGACTCGCGACAACCATTTCAGATGGTCCTCAAACGTCTCGTTTACTATTATCACATCGTCTAGGTAGACGAAGACGTGTGGTTCTATTTCGGGTCCAATTAAACGATCCATCAGGCGCTGAAACGTCGCGGGGGCACCTGATAAGCCATAAGGCATACGTTTGAATTGAAATAAACCGCGACCAGGTACGGTAAACGCGGTTATCTCCCGACTCTCTCTCTCTAACGGTACCTGGAAGTATGCTTGACTCAAATCTAGGGTGGTAATATACTTCGCCTCGCGAAGCTTGTCTAGGATGCTATTCATGTGAGGAAGGGGATACGCGTCCTTCTTAGCTACCTGATTTACCTTACGAAAATCGAGACAAAAGCGGTACTTCCCGGAGAGTTTTCGTATCATTACGATCGGGTTCGACCATTCGCTATTTGAAGGTTCGATGATGTCTCCGGCCAGCATGGCATCTACCTCCGCGTACATGTATTCGCGTACTTTCGGCGATACTTGGTAGTACCGTTGCTTAATCGGCGGGTGACCTTGCACATCGATCCTATGAATAGCTAGATCGGTAGTTCCGGGGTGGGGATTCGGAGGTGGTAAAATCCGGGCTAGAAGACTATCTAGTCGGGACTTCTCGGGACTAGTGAGCTCGGTCAAACCGGCACACTCGTCTTCCGGGGGACTCTCGGCTTGGGGTTCTCTCTCTCGGTTTATAGGGGTTTCGGCTGGCAGCCGAGCGGTGATTTGCCAGGTTCGCGCTTGGAAGTCGACTACAAATCCGAAGGCTTCTAAGGCATCCATTCCGAGGATGCACGCGTAATGGAATGACGGAGCGAACCGGACTAGAATGGGTATGGTGATATTATCAATGCATACCGGCATTTCCATTTCTCCGGTTATCGACTCTACTGCGCCGTTAGGGTACATTACGTTGCAACTCGAAAGCGGAGACAACCTGGACTCAAACTCGCGGAATCTCTCTATTGCCGGTCCACCGATGTACGTTCGGCTGGATCCGGGGTCAAACAAGGCTTTCAGGGGTCGTCCAGCTATTTCTAGGTTGACATAATATCGGGGATCTCTCAATTTTGGGGTGCGAGTATGATTACTCGAAATCTCTATAGGGGGATTGGGTCCACGCGAAACGGAGGAATTGGTAAGGACCCGACCTACCGATTCCCGTTGGCGTTTCCCGGAGCGGGTCTCGAACAATGGCCGCAGCTCGCGTCGGTAACTCCGGGGGTCCTGCAGCGTGAGCATGCAGTGTATGACGGTGGATGGGGGCACTCTCTTATAAAATGTCCAGGAGCGTAACACCTAAAACAACTCGCGGACCAACCGGTAGGCGCGTTACGTTCTGTGTAGGCGGTCGGGGGTCGGTATGTCGTCCTAGTGTTCGCCTGGTTAGATCTAGCTGGATCGGGGTAGGGGGTATGGATCAGGGACGGTATGGGTTTCGCCTGCGACGGCGTTTCTTGCGAAGAGGGAGGTTGTCCTGACTTCTTCGTACCCCTATTTCTAGGGCGCGACGTCGCTTGTGGCTTCTCTAGTGCTGCCGTGTGAGTAGCACCAGCTGCAGGAGCGGCTCCGGCTCCGAATGCAGCGTTTCTGGGTGCCTTTGCACCACTGGCAGGAGGCTGGTAAGCAAACTCCGGCAATAATGCACTCTCGCGGGTAGGAGGGGGTACGTAGACTCGGTCTAGCGCCTTTACTGATTCTAGCTGTTTTCCGGCTTCCTGCAATTCCGCGAACGTCTCTACGTCCGTGCGGGCGATTGCCGTACGGTATATCGGATGCAGGTTTGCATAGGCTAAGTCTAGCTGTTCCTTTTCTGGCCAAGGGGTCGGGAGACTCTTTAATATCATTCTCAAACATGTGAGGTAGTGCGTGATCGGTTCCATAGGCGCTTGGGTACGTCTTCGCGCTTCGTCTCGCACCCTGATCTCATAATTAACCTCACCGAACTGACTCTGGAACGCGGTGGTAAAATCGGACCAGGTGTGCCACTCGTGGTACGTCAGGCGGTGCCATTGTAATGCAATACCTGTCAGCAAGGAAGGGAGAGCGCCGAGGATGTCTTGATCGCTCAAGCGGCTTCCTCTACGGCTTTCCACTATGCGCCTGAGAAATTCGTCTGCGCTAACGTTACCCTCGCCTGAGAACGCAATTTTCCATCTCTGTACTACTTCGTTTGGGTCCCGTACTCGGTCAAAAGGAGGATTTGGGGACCTCGGGTTGTTTCGGGGTAGTGTAATCGTCGGTTGGGGGATACTCTCTGGGATTCGTGTCACTGTGTGATGCGGGTTGCTCTCTGGGATTGGGGTTGGAAGGGGAATACTCTCTGGGACTAGGGTTTGGTGGGGGATACTCTCTGGGATTAGGGTTTGGTGGGGAATACTCTCTGGGATCAGGGTTTGGTGGGGAATACTCTCTGGGATCAGGGTTTGGTGGGGAATACTCTCGGGGATCAGGGTTCGATGGGGAATACTCTCGGGGAGGAAGGGAAAGGTCTCGACGATTCTCACTTGCTCTGAGTTTCTCTGGGAGGTGCGGAGGGGTTGAGGGGTAGGATACTGGACAAGCGAGGGTGTAGAGTGTGTCTGGGTTACTCGGTGGATGGGAACAAAGGCACTTTGCCTCTGGGGTGGTTCTTCTACGCGAAGCTCTCTGGGTTGCTCGGATATACTAAAGGGACAAAAATGCGGGATCTCCGTAGTTCTAGGATAAGGAGGGTTCCCGGGGGTACTCAAAGGATGACCTGTTAACTCGGGAAGCGGCTCGGCGATGCCGGTTTCGCCTCTAAATAGTTCCTCGCGAAATCGGACGCGCGAGCGACCTGTAGTCAGCATACGACCGGTTGATTGATAACTCGGGGGTGGTGCGGCTCGATGACCTAAAGGGGTACTATTGCTAGTAGATGGGCCTGGAACCGAACCTTGAGGAGGTGTCGTAATCATCCGACGCGGTGAGGGAACAGGGGGAGTCGGTACTGGAGTCTGGGGTGTCAGTCTTCGGGGAGAGGGGGTTGGAGGCTCTCGGCTCGTTGATGCGAGCGGTGGAGGTGCGCTAGGACGCGGAATAGTCGAAACGCTAGGTAACGTCGTGGCACTACGTCGCGACCGGGTAGGACCGGTTGGAAGCTCGTCTTCCTCGGGTACCCATGTGGCGTTACGATTCTGAGATCGCTCATGATATCTCAGTAGTCTCCACCGGGCTTCTTCCGCTGAACCTTCCGGGTTCAGGTGATATCGAAGAAGAAGGGTTCGCAATGCTTCATCTGTTAATTCACAAATCCACCCTATCATAGCGCTAAAGTCGTCGGAACGAATTCCTATGCGCGGAAATATTACTTGACCGGGGGTTGTGGCTCTTGTATCTCTCGTATCAGGGGGTTCTCGCGAAGCTGACATCGGAACTTGGGGTTGGGACCAGTTCGGAAGGAACCAGACCAGTAGGGGGTATTACTCGCTCTTAGTCGTGATAAGGTCAATGCTAATCAAAAATCAAAGAAAAACAAACACAAAATAGGGGTGAGTTCGGCCTTTACCCGAAGTGTTTTTATTTCAGGCCCCACGTTGGGCGCCAAATTTGTAACAGCGATTCCCGCAGGCTCGGGTAGTTACCCATGGGAACTACGTTCTATTAACAAATAAGGTACCAACGCTTCCACCTCCTCCGACTAGCAGCGACGATGTTGTTGGGCGCCAGACTTCGGAGAGAAGTCCTCTCTCTCTCTCTCTCTCGCTCTCGCTCCGGCTAGCTATCGGTAGAGGGATGATTCGTGAGGGCGGTGAAATAAAAACACTTGAAACACGACAGTTATTTAGAAAGATTATTTATTATTTAAAAAGAAAAAAAGAAAAAGATAACATTAATTTGTCCAGCCTGTTATCTGGCTTCGGCCCTTTTGCACCGCTATTTTATGTTTTTAAGCTAATCATGAAAGAAGGAAAATTAAACTAAAAGAAATAAATTAAATGACTCTAAGCTACTAATTATATTAAAGCTGAAAAGAAAACAAATGCAATTGACTATTATCACAGGCTCGGTATAGTTTACCTTCCTCGCTGCAACCAGCTGGAGGTTCGGCTGTCAGTGATTTCGAAGCCGATGCTTCTAATCTCGACTGACAGCTGATCGCTCAACAGCTGGGAGGGGAAGGGTATCGGTACTTTGTGGCTCGGTACTCTGCCACGAGGCTGCTCTGACACGCAGCAGACGATCTGCGACGCGTGACGTCAGAGGCCTCGAGCAATATGGCCGCTTACTCGGCTCGAGCGACGGCTGCGCCGCGGCGACTCAATTCGCACGCGACTGCGCAGGCTCGGCAGCCGAGGAGAACAACAGCCGATTCAAATCAGCCGGTTCTCAACGACCATGCGGTACTCTAGGCGAGACTCGGAATTAGAACGGCACTGGGAACGAAGAGCTTTACTTTACTAATCACTCGAGACTCTAGGAATTTTCCGGGACTCTACGGGAAGAAATAGATCGGATTGATCCTACCTGATCTGGTTACGGTGCTCTGCCTCGTGGTCGGCTCGTAGTCCGGGGTTAGGCAAGGGTCGTATAAGTCCAAATCGATAGCAATCAAGTCCAAATATCCAAATCAATAATCCAATAAATAAGCAGGGGTCACAATAAACAAAACAGGCACTCTGAACACTCTCTAACACCTCAAAAACTCTCTGAAATTAACTCTCTCGACACACTGAAATATTGGCACGCGATTTTACTCAACGGCTAGACAATGAGTGGCTCTTCGTTTCCGGTATGCTAATTCGTTATCCTCGCCGTTTGTCCTGTGAGCGCTGGCCGTAATCGATAGACCAATCCGATGATCTACGATCGATGGCCGCGCTAGGACGAAGGCGCCAGATATTCAAATTAGCTATCCTGACTCGGTACTCTCAGGGGTTACATACGCTCGTTTAGGCTGGTACGGAGGAGGTCCAAACGTTTGCCACGTTACAGTATATCTATATGCATATATATAAAATAATTATTTTGTTAATAACTCCGGCATGCGTGATCGAATGTTGCTACAAAACAATAGGGGGCGAGATTTCAGTGTCAAGAACACTCCCTCCAAATTGCAAGTTCATAGGTGCAACGGTTTGACAGATATCGTGGTCCCGAAAAGAACGTTCGGCGACGAAGAGGGAGGAGGAGAAGAAAAGAAGAAGATTGCGTTTTCGATCAACTTTGATGGTCGATATCTCAGGAACCACCGAGTCAATTTCGTTCAACTTTTTGGAGTAATGTTAGGTGGAGTAGGTCTTACGCCGCTACAAATTTTGTTAAAAAATATTCAGTGGTTCGAAAGATATGACGGTTTTTTTACAAGGACAAGAGCTTGCTCGGGTAAATGATTCGGGGCTGGCGCACCGGCCTACGGGTACTTGGCGGCGATTCGCTGCCGCGAATCTTGATATTAATAAAATAATATAATAATATATAATAAAAATAATAGAAATAATAATCATAATAATGATTTTGGTAATTTTAGTAATAATATCATTATTATTAATAATATTAATAATGAATCGTGGTCCTGAGACACATATGTATATGTGCATATCGTGGTCTCGAGACATATATATATGTATATATCTATGTGCATATATAAAATAATTATTTTGTTAATAACTCCGGCATGCGTGATCGAATGTTGCTAAAAAACAATAGGGGGCGAGATTTCAGTGTCAAGAACACCCCCTTCAAATTGCAAGTTCATAGGTGCAACGGTTTGACAGATATCGTGGTCCCAAGAAGAACGTTCTGCGACGAAGAAGGAGGAGAAGAAGAAGAAGATTGCGTTTTTCTATCAACTTTGACGGTCGATATCTCAGGAACCACCGGGTCAATTTCGTTCAACTTTTTGGAGCAATGTTAGGTGGAGTGGGTCTTACACCGCTACAAATTTTGTTAAAAAATATTCAGTGGTTCGAAAGATATGACGGTTTTTTTACAAGGACAAGAGCTTGCTCGGGTAAATGATTCGGGGCTGGCGCGCCGGCCTACGGGTACTTGGCGGCGATTCGCTGCCGCGAATCTTGATTTGTCATTGCTCCGTATACTATATGAACTGTGGTCGAATTTTTTTTTCGGATTCATTTCATTTTCATACGAAATGGATTTTTGTTCAGCCGTTTTTGGAATCGTCAAAAAAGTAAAAAAATTAATAAAAAAAAAACCGAGAACAATTTATGCGTCAAAAATAAAAAATTGAAAGTCGAATTTTATTCGGTAGAAGCGATCATTCAAATTTGATGGGATATGGCAATTCTCCGTGTCCATCATTTGCATCTAATGTAAGCCCCTGTCAATTTCAATTTTTTTCACTAAGCCGTTTCAGAGATCATTCGGCGTACGTTTGTCCGCTGAGCGATAGACAGACAAACGGACAGACCGACAGAGCGACATTTCTCTCAAAACCTGTTTTTTGGATACAAGAGGGTCGAAAACGTAAAGATTTGTTGAAATTAACCAAAGTTATATTGTAACGAAACCAATACTTTTCTCATATCACCAAAGGTGATGAAAAGTAAAGATCATATTTCATTGAGTTCTCGTACAAAAAAAAACTATCCCATTTTTTATAGTATTTTTTTTTGTATTCTTTGCCGATTTCACAGAATCCTTTTACTTCGTATAGATCGTAATAGAACGTCTAATAATGGTGTCAATTTAATAAATCAAAAAGTTGATTATTATGCGAACGAAAGAGGGATTGGTATTGAATTTGGAAGTAAAAAATTCAATAATCTTTTTTTGCATCAACTGAAGAATAAACAATTTTATAAATAAATAGTGAAGGAAATTTTGATCCCAATTTTGACCAAGATTAACCCTGTAAAATATTCGTCACAAATTCTTAATTATCCTATACACATGTACGGTTCCGCTATTTTATAATACTCACCCTGCTTAAAATCTCGGATACAAACGGATTGAATATTTTCTATAGTATTGAATAGCGTTTTTTGTTCCACGAATCTACTAAAAGTGCGTATAAAAAATCGTACTATCCGGTTTTATACGCTAACGGGATGGACATCCTTTACGTTGTAATAGTGAATCGAATCGCGGTGTTAAGGTTCCGTTTCTTGATCCGTAGGCCCGTAGGCTCGCTGCTGGTGTATTTCTATCTTTTTCTATAGTATTCAACAGCGTTTTCTGTTCCAAATTTTTACATGAATTCGGATTTTTTACAGAAATTCGCAAGCAATGTCGTGTTAAATTTTGAGAATGCTAATAATCAAGTTTCAAAAAAAGTAACCAATCGCGGGCTTCCACGGAATATTCTTTATGCAAATGTTGGCTGATGTCATCGAACAAACGAAAATTGATTAATTTCAACGACAAAAGTTTCATATCTAGGCCTTTCTAAATAGATACTCAGTTTGAATAGATATTGGAATAAATATTTTTTCAGACAGTGTATTAAATAATTCTTCGTAAGTCTATAATTGATTTATTGGTTTAGATCGACTAAAATTCGTTTGAATCAAATGCATGATTCGATATATCTTTGAAGTAAAATCAAATTTATTCGGGTTGAATATAAAATTTAGTTGAGTGGGGCCTGTTCCATCATATCAAATAAACCTCAACATATCAAAATCAAATAAATCTTTTTATATGTAGGTATTAGGGTGCTTCAAAAAAAAATTTAAATTTTTTTTTCCAACTCTTACCCTCCCAAATGCTTGCGATGGATAAGAAAGAAGTCCTTGCGAAAGTCGGTTGCTGTAGCTCAACTCTAAGAGGTCGCTATTTTCATTTTAGTTTCCCATTCATTTAACATGGGAATTTTCGTTTTTTTATTCAAACTGAAATTACACCTATTCTTTTTAACTTTTTTCAGATAACCATTGTATATTCAGAAAGCTGGTGTTTTAAGCTTTCCAAACCTATATAATAAAACTCGATTACCTTAATTAGAAGATTAAATAAAGTCATTTAAAATCTAGAGATTTGATTGCTACAGAAAAATAGTTGAAATAATTTTTTATTAATTTATTCTGAGTTTTTTTTTTTTTTTTACCTATTGTAGAGTCTACTGTAGAGTCTACTGTAGGTAGAAAAAAAAAAAACTTGGAATAAATGAATAAAAAATTATTTCAACTATTTTTCTGTAGCAATAAAATCTCTAGATTTTACATGACTTTATTCAATCTTCTAATTAAGGTAATCGAGTTTTATTATATAGGTTTGGAAAGCTTAAAACACCAGCTTTCTGAATATACAATGGTTATCTGAAAAAAGTTAAAAAGAATAGGTGTAATTTCAGTTTGAATAAAAAAACGGAAATTCCCATGTTAAATGAATGGGAAACTAAAATGAAAATAGCGACCTCTTAGAGTTGAGCTACAGCAACCGACTTTCGCAAGGACTTCTTTCTTATCCATCGCAAGCATTTGGGAGGGTAAGAGTTGGAAAAAAAAATTTAAATTTTTTTTTGAAGCACCCTACTGTACACCCTTAGGCGATCACGCGTAGCCGGCCTGAGGCCGCGTTCGATCACTCGCGAGAGTGAAAGTTGGACTTTTCGCCCATGGTACAAAAATGACCATTCCAATTTTTGGCATTTGATTATTAGTAACGTACATCACGAGATAGGTGAAGATAACGTAATTGGTGATAATCGTTATTCGCTCCATAAAAATTATTACGTATATTTGTATAATGAGGTGGGATTTTACTGCAGATATCCTATGTGCTCTATATATATGTATATGATTCTGCCATTCAGAACACCCATGCCACGGACTTCCAGAATATCGCAAGTTTGCTTTGATCACTAATTTGCGATCTTGTTTATATGCATCACGTTTTATATTAGGATAGAATACAAGTCTGTTTCATGTCATAATTTAGGTATATAAAATAATCCAGCACTTACCTTATACCGTACGAATTCTTCTAGTTATATAATCGCCTAGTATGAATAAGCCACTGCTATAACTAAAATTTGGATTATCTTCGAACTTCTTCAGTGACCTTTGAAAACCGTGCAGTCGCCCCGAAATTGTGGGAAACTCAGTCAAATACCAAAAATCCATCAAATTTTGGGGCAAGCTCAGAGGTCACAAAGTTTTGAAAAACCGTTTGAATATATTTGATGATGAATATTTTGGACGATACGGAAATCCAGCGCGGCTTTGCGCAAGCCCACCCGGGGAGCTCGATTTCTGGGACCACCTACCTTGTCCACGAACCACCTGCGAATCTTTCACATAACAGAAGGTGTGATTTAACCAAGAAATAGTCAAATTGACTATTTTGTCGGAAATCACATGCGCAAAAAATTATTGCCGCGGGCCTTAGATAAGGAATATATGTGGTTCAGGTGGGAAAACGTTTGACGTGGGAAATACACTATACAGTTCAAAAGTTTGGGTGTTCCAAACATCAACATTTCTTATAAGTTCGATATCTCAGTGTAAAATGATTTAAACAAATCAAACAACGAAATATTTTGTAGGGGAAGAAGTGAACTTTAAGATAACCCATAGTACGTTTGCCTGTCTATGATTCTCTCCAAGCTAACTAAGACCAACCGAAGTTGTATTATTTTCGAATAAATATCCTACTCCTTCGAAGCGCTGCAGCCTGCAGCTCGATGTGAATAATATTACCGTACACAGAAAATTGACTAAAAACAATTCCAGGTACTTTCAATGGACTTCGAGGTTGCATTTTTTCAAATTTTGTTGCGATAATTTTTCGAAAAGTTATTCAACTTTTTGTGTCAAAGTTTGTTGTTCAGTAAATGCTTGATAACTCAAGGAATGCCAAAATTGGAAATAATAGTCAGAAGAAAAAAAGGTTTGTTTACTAGTGATTTATCAATGCGAAAAATCTGAAAATTTTGAAAATTTTCTCACCGATGAATCACTGGTACACAATTATTTTTTTTACTTCTATCTCCGATTTTGCCGTTTCTGAGTTATCAGGCATTGACTGAAAACCGAACGATGACACAAGATTAAGTTGAATAAATCTTCGAAAACTGATCGTAGCCAAATTGAAATAATAGCAACTTATAGTATATTGAACGAGTTTCGAATTGCTCTTTGTGAATTTTCTTTACGGTAATTATTCACATGCAGCTGCAGCGCTTTGAAGTAGTACAATATTCAATAAAAAATAATACATAACTAGATGGTCTGATCTTTCACGTTCAGCTGATTTTTTCGAAACTTCGTTTACTATATATTTGATATTGATACTCCTAGCTACGCATATTATTACCTACATAGGGCGATTCCTCTTTGAAATAGAAAAGGATTTTTCGCGAAAAAAAAAATCAAAACTTAGTAGGTACCCATCTTCATTTATTTGTTTTTTTAATTTTTTTATCTTTACAAATTTTTTGAGAAGAATCATTTTCTATTTCAAAGAGGAATCGCCCTATGTGGGTTTTTATGACTCATTGAAAGACATCTTGTATATTAGTGTTGTAACGCTCGAACCGGCTCGAACAATAGTATTATTCCGCGACTGCGGGCGATCTAAGTACGATATCTGGCCTAGTGGTGCCCTCTTACCGGCCAGAAGTGACACGCCGCATTCTCATACAATTTTCGGGATTTTGCACCTTCGAGTATTTGATCATTCGGTATTTTGATGCATCGCTTCTTCGGTCATTCTGTAATTTCATTTCGGTACTTAATTTTTATAAATTCTGACTCATCTGAAAATGTGTGACTTGCTTTTTCGAATATTCGGTATTTTTTATCATTCGGGTTTTTGGTCGTTCGAAAGTTCGCCAATTCTCATTTTTATTTATCTGATAGGTTCACCTTCGACATTTTCTTATTCTACATTTTTTCATTTCGGATTTATGGACCCTCTGTATGATGCTCATTCGGATTATTGGTTTTCGGAACTTTGAAATTTCGGAATTACGGTCGTTATGAATTTTAGTCTTTCGGTTTTTCGACCCCCACCCTCATCCTCGACGTTGACAATTTCATCGAGATTTCGCGTCGACAACTCGTCTATCCATAACCTCTTCTCCACACCCTGACAGAGCAGTTGATTATTCATATAGCTCACGGCTTCGCTTATAACAGTTTTACGATCTTCGTACGGAACGTCCCCATCTTTCCATCTCAGTCCATGATGAGTCCCCGTGAGCCAGAACGCTTGTTTTTGATATTTTTCAGGTAATTGTTGGAATGGGTACGGTGGTTTGAATGTGTGGTGAAATAGCTTTCCGTCTTGCATCAAACAGGCAAATTCTTTAACGATGAACTTGTTCTCACAACCCTTGAACCTGTGCAGATCGACGAACGAGACCATTGTCAACGACTGAATGCTTCCCGAGCCGTTGAGACATATTATATACTTAAGGATGTGGGTCAAGCGACAATGTATGCAACCGTTGGCATACGATCAAACAGTTTATAGAATCTTGCGTACTCCGTTGCTTAATGGGTGATACTCAAATATCTTGTCATGAATTATGAGACAGTAGGCGGTGGTGTTGGTTGGCACGTTAGCCTTACATTGGAACTCGAGACGTATATCCACCGAAGCGCTCTTGATCGATTCGTTCTGTCGGGAACAATCAATGACAGCGATCGGTGCATAATTTCTGAAATCAGCTGCAGAGAGCGTCGGGTACCGCTCGCTGTTGTAGTAAGACGCAGCAAATTTATAATACATATCGTAGAGCAATGCATACTGATTTTTTTCGAAATTCAGGTTCAGATTATCGTACGGATAGGACTCAGAGTTTAGATATAGCTGAACGTCCGTGAGATTGCAGTGATCAAATTTACTGATATTCCGAGCGACGTCGTTCTTGCGATCGGTTTGCAGAGCCAGTATGATGTAACGAGGCTTTTCCGTATACGTAGACGTTTTGATTGCCCAAGTATGTTTATCGGTAGTCTGAAGTACTGGATATTCGTACAAATCCCAGGAACGAAAACCTAGACTCAAAGATCTACCGCTCTCGAGAACACCTAGTAGAGATAGTTTCTGCAAATCCTCGACGTTGATATGCGGCATTCTCCACTGCACTTTCAACAATTTGAATGTCAGATTATGCTTGTTCTCGCCGTACGCGTAAATGTTTTTATCGGTTCGCGAACGGATCAATATCAACTCGTGTCGAGCGTTCATAACAACGCGTTTATAATCTTCACAGAAACCTAATAATGTATTCAGCGGTACACAACAATTCACGTTCGGATCATTCTTCTGCTTGACCGTGTTCGAAATATTCCATCCGGCTACGTCCAGGGCTTTACTCTTACCGGTGTCAAGAGAAAGATAATTCTTCATCGTTGTGGTGATCCCCAAATTTTTACATTGATCTATCTCGACACCGTTCAATTCATAACGAATTTCATCGAATAAAAATGCTGCAAAATTATTACACAGAGTATAGTTGACCACCTCCGCACCCCCCAGACACACACCCTCGATGTATAGATAGCTATTGCTAGGTAGTACGTATAGATCTTGTTGCTGAATAGGAATCCTGATTTCATCGTTATTATCGAGCGATGAACTCGCGTACGGATTATGTCCATGAATTTCGACACGGGTGATACTGTTGTCGTAAATGGGTTCAGAAGTTATATTTAGAACGTCGGCCATCTTTGAGTACTGCGAACCCCAAGGATCGTAGAAATTCTCTATTATTCTTCTTAAACACTGTGCTGCGACGACAACGAGGTCTCGAATAATCTTCAAGTCCTCTACCCTCAACACTTTTTGTATTACTAACCAAATCGGAACCACCCATATTGTATTTGTATGCGCGCGACTGATTATGATCATTATGACGCCAATCATTATGGTTGAAAATCAACATGGTCAATGATTTTCAGGTTTGATATGTAAGCGTATTGTAACTTCTTCACCGCGAAAATCGACCAACTTGTTATTTTGATCCACGATCTGCAGAGTAAGATTGTGTATGAGACGTGTACTGATCGGCAGGTAAATGACGTTTGAGGTTGATTCCATTATTTTATACCCGGAAGGTACGTTGGGGAAAAATTCGTGGATAGTGTGGTCAGCTCGCTCGTTGCTGAAAGCATTCGTCGTCACGTTGCATTGTAT
This sequence comes from Tenthredo notha, assembly GCA_914767705.2. Lineage (NCBI taxonomy): Eukaryota > Metazoa > Arthropoda > Insecta > Hymenoptera > Tenthredinidae > Tenthredo > Tenthredo notha. The sequence continues at coordinate 14,035,632 of OU611910.1, read as the reverse complement.
TCGTAATATATTCACATGTACTATGTCAACGGGAAAATCGGATTCGTGCGAACGATTCGCTTGGAGAACGCGTTTTTTGAACCCCAACATTGTCCCGATGCTGTTCGGCTTCGTAAAATCAATTTTATATTGACAACGTATCTCGCTCTTCATAGTATTGTTATTGGGGATCACCTCGAAGAGCGGATCGTTCTGTCCAGATTTATGGGGTCGGTTTTCAGCCATTACCGTCTTCTTGATCATTTCCTTATTGATATATTCACTGATGCTGTCAATCTCGTACGATCCCGTCGGTATGACGATCGATTCGGTGTTGTTGTAGAACAGCGTATTGTTCGAGGTCGAGATATTGGGGATCGAATTGTAGGCTTGGAAATTGATGAGACCCAACACGTATTGCGCGTCATCTTTCAAGGTTATCGATGGAAAATATTCTACGCTGAGGGACGAAGATCTGCCGGTGAGAGTTGATGTCAGCGACATTGTTGCAAGGCTACTGATTCGAACCTATTTCGGCACAAGAGTTTTCTAGCAAAAATTTCAAACATAATTGACCGCAAACATCGCTATCGAAACTGTAGCTGTAGCTGGTTGTGGTTGTAGGAGATTCGTGCACCGCTCTTTCTCAGATAATTGATGAGCTCTGCGGGGGGTCGTAAATTGCCATAGCTGTCAAAGTATTCAACTTTACGATCGCACTTGACATAGGCTACCCAATGCGTTCCCGCCCTATTCTGATCATCTAGATTCACAACACAGCTCTCACAACGCCAAAGATGGTAAGGTAGGCTGGATCTGCTGAATACACCGCGAAAATGTGGAACGTATTTGGACGATACAGTTGCACGCTCGACATAGCACCTGCGGGAATTTTTTTTTTTTCTTCAAGTTGGCCCCCGACCCTCGCTGATAAGGCGACAGTCGTAAACCTCTACCAGCCATCTCAATGGCTCGATTATGTCTCTCACTTTCCGCCAATCGCTTCCGCGCATCTGACGCATCGTTTACAGCTTTCGCTATACCTGCTGCACCACCCGCCAGACTGCCAGCCGCCGAAAGACCCGCGAATAAAGGAATAAGGAATGGTAGAATCCCACCACGTTGAGTCGGCGGTATTATTACTCTAGGTTTGAGATTTTTCTTCTTCTTGACCGATCTAACGTCGCGTCTCTCGCCAACAGTTTTCTTAGCCGGTTTTTTCCTTTTCAAACCCATGCCGAAGGCTATTTTAGATTTCATCAGACCCGCGACCGCCGCCGCCGCCGCCCGCTCCCCCAGAGACGCGTTGCGCGCCCGCATGCGGTCCACAGCGTGCCGCGCCAGAACTTTATCCGCGCGGTGCCTCGCGGTCAATTCTTTGTCCCGCGAATACGCTATATCGTGCTCGCGACAGGCCACGTCCAGAGGATTTATACCGCGATCCCCGCGGGTCAAACGTTTCTCAAGATGTGTTCCTGGACCGCAGAACTGATATCCCGGTAAATGTAGTTCAACGGGTAGAGCGTTTATAGCACGATTTAACAAACCTCGACCACGTTTATTCGGCATTGATTTTTGCGACTCGCCTCAGTCGAGGAACATAACGACACTAAAGGTCGCGCGATTCGAATCAATCTATAAATATCGCTACGATCGATCAAACCCCTCAGTAGAAATGAAATTTGTAAAACAGACGGTCGCGATTCGAATCGTCAACTTCGATCGTAGAATGGAATCACCAACCGCTCGAAAGCATGGATGTCTGTTAACCGACACAGTCAGGTGTATAATTTGCGGTCCGTCTAACTGCGGTAAAACTAATTTGATCATAAATCTCCTCGAGAGCCCCAACGGATTGAGGTTTGAGAATGTTTACGTATTCTCAAAATCTATTCATCAACCTAAATACAAGTACTTAGAGAAATCGTTAGGTTTCGTCCCCGGAGTCGCGTATCATACGTTCTCTAACAGCGGTGAGGTGATTCCGCTCAAAGAGACCTTACCCAACTCGGTGTTTATCTTCGACGATATAGCCTGCGACAAACAGGAGACCATCAGAGAATATTTTTCTACCGGTAGACATTCGGGAGTCGACTGTTTCTATCTGCCTCAGACTTACGCTCGCATCCCTAAACATCTGATCCGCGACAATACCAACTTCATTATTCTGTTCAAGCAAGATCATATAAATCTGAAACACATTTACAACGATCACGTCAACGCGGACATGACTTTCGGGCAGTTCCGAGAATTGTTCTCCCACTGCTGGCAATCGAAATACGGGTGTGTCGTGATAGACAAGGACAGTTCTATGACGACTGGGAGGTATCGCAAAGGGTTCGACGTATTCCTCGTCCTGCCTCAGAATCAGTCGAGCTCCAATTAGACTCTCGACAACATCGCGATGGCTGACGACCAGAGTCGTACTGTGAAACAGATTAAACGAGATATTGCGCGCTCCAGTGACGCAATCAGAAAAAAATATGTCGCTCTGAAGACCGATCGCGTTGAAACCGACGAACAGTTGGAACGGAGCTTCAAACCTATAGTAGAACCGTTGAAGACCCTAGTTGAGCAAGCAGTCTCCAATAACTCTTCGCTGGAGAGGAAATTAAAAGAGGAAGCCAAACAGGAGCTGCTGGAAGATGGTGAGAACGTTGACCCGAACGATGACCTGAACCTAGCAACGAGCTCTACTCCGCTCACGCGCCCACAGACAAAGTATGCGAAGAAACGTAGACAGCCTCCGTTGGATGAGAATAGCGGTAGGGGGGGATATAAGTTCGCCGAAGCGGGGTCGTCAAGGGGCCTCGAATGACGATGTTTTTTTCCTACCCGACGAATTTGTGGGGGACATTACACCACCACCCCCATCGGCGCCAACGGTTGAGGAATTGGTGCACACACCTGAAGATCGTCGCGAAATGGAGCTGTATTTACAGCAAAATTTCGGTCCGATCGTTGGTAAATATCTGAAGAAGTTGGTCACCGACTCAAAAAACAAGATGGATATAGTTTACGGCGTTCGCAATGAAAACGGAGCTTGGATGCTAGGAGATTCACCGTTCACGGTGGACAACGACAACATTAACATAAAAGGCATGACCTATAAGGGGACGCCTGGGCTGTACGAATTAATATTCATGAATATTCCCAACAACCGACTGTACAACGAGCACGACTTGGCAACCTACAAAGACATTCTATATAAAACTCAGGTATACAAGCGGAATTTTTCCTTCAATCAACAAGTCAAAGGTAATAAGGGTTATAAGTACAAAGAGATCATCTCCAAACTTGTTCCAACGATTTCTCGCGGTGGTACGAGCTCATTGGGATCAGGTCTCCTTCCCATCGGTATGGATGTTACCGACAACGGTGTGGACTACGTTTATTGGAACGATCCCGACGTGATGGTCGAACGATTACAGTTACTGGTTGCATCAAAATCCGCTGGTCACACTGGTCACGACAACGAAATCACATCTATTCTCGAAGAATTGCGGAAAGAAAAAATTATTAAATAAGCGCTAGAACTCGAGGACCGATCAGTAGCATCATGCCTGTCGACAAATTTGGAAGGCAGTCCGCACCCGACAAACGTAGGATCAGAGAACGTTACGAGCCAGCTCTACCGCGAGTCGATCGACGAGAAATAAACTATCGAACGATTTCCAAGTTCTGCGTAAGCCGTCCAAGGGAGAATCTCGGGTTCGATGCGCAAGGCTCCAAGATCGTCAATCTCGGTGACCCCGTGGAGGCGTACGACGCGGCTAATAAGCAGTACGTGGATCAAAAAACTCGATCGCTAACGGTGGAAGTTGCTCGATTAACGCTGAAGCTGTCCGACCTATTGGGTGTAGCTAAGATTTCGGTCCCGTCCAAAGCTCGGCAATGAGTATCGAGAAGAGACAGTTGGGCAAGGAGCTCCACGCGGGAGCCAGACGTAACTTCGCTCGCAGAAAAGTTCTTGTTCAAGGCTTTGACGATTTGTGGCAGGCTGATCTCGTCGATATGCAAATGTATGGTAAATTTAACAAGGGTATGAAGTATATTCTAACCGTTATCGATGTACTCTCAAAATACGCTTGGGCAAGACCGTTGAAAACTAAAAACGCTAAAGATGTCGCACAAGCGTTCAAATCGATCTTCAAAGAACGTCGGATACCTAGGAATCTGCAGACGGACAACGGGAAGGAATTCTACAACTCTATTTTTTAAGAATTTAGTTACTGAACATAAAATTAATCATTATTCAACGTATAGTGTAATGAAAGCCTCGGTAGTGGAACGTTGGAACAGAACCTTGAAGAACGATATGTGGAAAAATTTTACGCTCAACGGATCCTACCAATGGCTCGATATACTGCCGAGTCTGGTTGCTAATTATAATGCAAAAAAACATAGAACGATTGGTATGTCGCCAAACAAAGTCACACCTAAGATCGCCAAAACGCTTCTTTCAACGGTTTATAGCAATATAAAATCTGTTCGACCAGCTAAATATAGACCAAACGATTTTGTGCGTATCAGTAAATATAAATCTGCGTTCGCAAAAGGTTACACACCCAACTGGACTACCGAGGTTTTCAAAATCTTTGAAGTTAGAAATACCGATCCTCGAACCTATATTCTAGAAGATTCTAAAGGAGCCCCCGTATTGGGCGGGTTTTACAAGTCTGAAATAAAATGAACCAAATATCCCGATGTTTATTTGGTTGAAAAGATTTTGAAAAAAAGAGGTTCCAAGGTTTTGGTCAAATGGTTGGGCATAGATGTTTCACACAATTCGTGGATCGATAAGAAAAATGTTTTGGAAACACGATAACTATTTATTCAATCACATGTTATTATAATGATAGACACAAATGAATCCCTACAACAATTACTACTACTGCACTATGTATACTTATTATTATTTAGCACTCCTTATGTTGATTTACCAATTTCCCCAATTCTAGCTGATTGTTACAGGTTCTATAATATCGCTCAAAAGTATCGGTGGAATCTGCCGCGAGTTGCACACGATCCTGTAGATTCCCCCGAAACATTCTACATTGGTTAACCCGGTCCGTGATGAATGTGATCCTGGTGCTGAGGTCGTCCGACTCCTCAACACACGGTTGCATTTGGTCTGAAATCATAACAAATGCTATCAGTTTCTGCATTCAGTTATTATACCAGTGCGTCGTGAAAACGAATCTTACTATAGCTGTCACCGGTAGTGACATTCCTTTGGACATCGTAATATCGCAACTCGCATTCCCGAGCCAAGTGCCTGAGAGTAGCCATGGTTCTGACACTGTTTCGGATGGCTGTCTCCATACTGTTCACATGGGACGTACATTGCCCCAACGTCATTTCCAAATCGTGTAAATAAGCCACCTTCTGCCTCTTGTCCATTTCGCATTTGGTGTTTTTTGTAACAACTGTAAGTTTTAAAGCCGGTTAGACGGTTTTAACAATGACCGATTAAAAATTGATTATTGTTCTTCTACCGAAGTTAAAACTTACCATCACGTTCGGCGGGGTCCTGAGCTGACACGATGGCAACGTGTTTGCAAGCGATGAGAACGACGAAGATTTGCCACAACATTTCGTCGTGTGTAGTACCTCGAAAGATGATGATCTGATCAGGTTGAGCGGTCCACTGATGGTTGATGGTTAGAAGCTTTACCGTTTTATACCAAAGTTTTTGGCGATATGTATCATTTTCTGCTGCGACATTGTTGCATCCGATGCAGTTTCCGAAAATAAATGTTGGCATCAAACGCTTCGATGTAACGAGTGCAACAGTTATACAATGTCGTCCGGGATGTTGTCATCAGCTAAAACAGATTTATGATGCCCCCAAGGTAGTGTGTCGGTTGAATTGGGTATGAGAAATCGTTTATCATCGTGAGCGCTGAGCGCGATCTCCTTTTGACTTATTGAATAGACTTTGTGCAATCTGGATTGTATTGTATGCTGTTCGCGAACGGTAATGGAAGAGTTCTTCAAACATTCCATATAATCGTTGGATGATATAGATTTCTTCACAACGGCGTATTTAACTCCTTTAGCTTTTTTGTTTTTTGTATACCATATAATCGTAATGGAACTCGTATAAACAGGTTTTAGAAATATCTAATACAACATCCCCACATAGATCGGCTTGTCCATTACCACCTTTAGCTTCTGAAGCTCAATCGCGAGGAAATTTTCGCTAAATACCGTTCTTCGATAGAAGTTACTCGCTGAGATCAGAGCATTCGCGCCGAATCGACCCCACCATTTTGTCACTAGTTTTATATTAACGCGGTTGCGAACGTTCTCCATAGTTTTGCCGAAAACCGAATTATTCATCGATTTGAACAGATTTTTTTCGAAATCGTTGCGTGCCTGAGTTCTCAAGTTGGTATTGAAATCTATGTAGGGCTTGAGCCATGCCGATTGCTGAAATTGCAAAATCCTATGAATTTTAGCGATAATAACACCGTGACTGAGCGCTTGTTGTAGGAGCGTGTAATGAGCTACGTAACGTTCTTTCTTCTTGAAAGTTGTCATCAATTTTTCACTCCTGGATCCCGCAGGTTTGTCAGGATGTGGGCAGAACGGAAGATCCTTGTGGAGATTGTGTAATTCTATCGGATACGTTATATCCACTTCTAGAATGTATCCGATGTCCGAAGTTTCGCACACAGCTTTCAGATCAAAAGAATCTATGTTGGTCATCCAGCGAAAATTTCCATAGGGTAAAAATTTTGACATAGCCCAACCGTACAAATTATTGACGTCGAAGTACATCAAATAAGTTTCCGGAGCGGTCTCGTCGTGATCTCTCATACAGCGAGGAAATCTAGAAAGTATACAGGCGACTGCGCACGCGCGGGTTCCGTCGTCCGCTGGCGCAGGCTGGCCATCCCGAGTTTTAGCTGTCAAACTTTGTTTTTCACGGCGATGTAATTGATACGAAATTATTAGGTTAAAATCTCAATCAATTGCGGTAGAGATTCAGAAAGGCTTGGAAAGCTATTATTATCGAGATTAAAACTTGAAAGAACCTGCCTCCGTTTATCCAGACTGTCACTTAATAATGATCTTTCACATTTCATTTTAGATTTCATCTTCTAAAAAATCACTTCAAGATAATTTTTGTGGCGATTAATTGTTGTTTTTCTATTGAATCCTTTAGTGCACCCATTGAATAATCTTCCGATATGGACAACTTTATTAAAAACTGCTAGTCCGTGCTATGTTTTTCTTTTCTTTTGATAATTAACGTCGAATTGAAATAAATATCAACATAACCTCGACAGACTATTCTGCGCGCGAGAGTTTGACAGCTTTCGCTTAATTTTTGTCAAGCAGGCACCCATGCCTCGCAGGTTGAATTACCACCGCGGGACGATTTTACCGACAAATGAAAATGAATTATTTGGCGCGTGCGCAGTCGCCTGTATACTTTCTAGATTTCCTCGCTGTATAACGATTGTTGGCTTTACCATATCGATTACAACACTGGCTCAACCTTCCTCGTATACCTAGTTCGACAAACAAAACCATATCTATATCCGTGAGTAGTTCCAGCCGAACCTTGGTAAGTTTGAGCATTGCGTCCCAAGCTAATCCGGGAACGGTATAATAATGAGCGGGATCTAATTCGTAGTTGCGTAAGCAGCTCTGTCTAAAATTTTCAAACACATCGGCGAGCAGTAATACATCGGTTTTCAAATATAGATCGCTGTACTCGCCTAACGTTCGTAGTCCGAAGGTCTGCCAGACAGTTTTGGCATGAGCACCCTACTGAAAATATTGGGGTGAGATCTCATAAAAGATCTCAGATGAATTCTAATGTGAGCCTGTTACGAGATCTTATAAGAGCCAGTATGAGATCTCATCTGAGATTCTTGTAACGAAATTGAACTGGGACAAGGTTCTGAAATCTCATATGCGATCCTGCATCGGATCTCATATCGTATCTTAGATGAGATCTCATCTTGTATCTTATCTCAGATCGCATATCGCACTTCATGTCAGATCTCGTGATTGCGGATTAGATTTTCAGTCGAAAATCGAATGAAATCTGAGGTAAGTTGAAAATTGTTGGTGGTTTCAAATGCAAGAACATCTAAGGACACAATTTCACAAAGATTACTTTATTCATAACATTTGTTCAAGACCTCAAACCATTATTCGTTAACAAAATTGGTGTCATCGTTTACAATTTCAACAATACAAAATATGTATGTTACGTACTATAATTTGTAAAGAACGCGAGTACGACTCACGCGTTTTGCGTACATTACCGAACATTAACAATAATTATAGAATCTCCTGTATCAACCATAATATATATTCTGCATCAGAATATACCATTGTTATATTATTGTTAATATTTGAATATTTATCAATTGTCATGTTACATCATGGGGGAGGGGGAAACCAGAGTGTTACGCAGCGTTACAGGGGGGAAGTTCCTATAAAGTGCATTACAAAATTTATGGATAGCCCCTAGCTGAACTACAGATCAATTTGTTAAATTTTTTTCCACTATATATACATCGTCAATAACTTATTCCATAACCGAAGTTTGATCGAATTCCAATACTATGTTACATGAATATCATAAATGCCAAAAATATAAAAACGACGAATATTACAGAGTTTTCAACAGGTAATTATACATTAATTTTATACAGAATTTTCATTTGCACGTTTCTATACAGATTTTTTTTTCACTACAGAGAAGTTAATCAACCAGGTTTACCAACATTTCCGACCGTAAACTGTTAATAAAAATATAAATTCGGCAGTGGACACACATAAAATTCACTTCCTAACTCAATATGAATACAAATGCGGTTCATATTTGCTGTAGGCACTATTGAGACTTCATTTTGTATACGCCTAATTTTCTGTAACGTGACATAATTATTACAAAAATTGTGTCCACTCGTTTCAATCACGTTACACAGAGTAAATTCTGTATTTCTTTTTTTGTCAACAAGAAATTTGATTATTCGGATAAATCTACCGTCAGCCATTTGTGCAATAGAGTTGTTTGAACGTTCATTATTTTTCAAATGAGATACGTACAGACATCCATCCTTAACCATTCTTGTGAATTCTATAGTATCATTAAAGCTTAAAACAACATCTGCATGAACGTGTAAATCATCTACGACGCTTTCACCTTTGCCAAAGTATGTCATACCTGAAATTTTGACGAATTTCTTCATCTTAGGCGCAGTAAGTTTCCGACAATATTCTTTTGTTATCGCGCAAGTATTGGTGAAAACTTTTTTTTCGAGTATGCCAATATTGACGGTCAAATTAACGTACCGTAAAATCTGCAAATTTACGCCTTTTGCACATTTTATAGCTTTTAAAATTTGAGCATTTCCAGCTTCGAATGCAAAAGTCGAGTGAGCCCAAAGTGGACCCCAATTATACACACTTTTTGCGATATGCAGAAGTTGGTGTACGTTAAAAGTCATGGCTTTTTTCGAGTACAGTTGTTCCGTTCGTACGACGAATTCATTTAACATCATGTCAGAGTGTTCCAACTGATCGTATGTGATGTCAGTTTGCAATAGAATGTACAGACTTTCAACTAACAAGCCCCAGTGCTGTATGAATTCTCGATCCAATTTCAGAGAAAGAACAGGCAAGCTATAATAAAGCACCCAATTCTCCCATTCACGAGCTTTCCAAAATTTTCTATCTGTTAGCGGTCTGGTTAGCCGACCAAGCTGATTGGGAGCTTTTATCCGCAATAACTGGTCACTGAGATAATTCAAATCTTCAGAGGGAAGTGAATTAAGCATAAGCTCTGTGATTTGCTTTGCAACCCCTATGAGAATGCAGTGCATGTAGTCAGGTACAAATCCGAATATAATATTAAAGGCAATCAAATTCAGAAGTGGTGATATGCTTTGCGCTCCGCGAACAGGTTTTTTTGTTCTTTTGAATTCTTCCATGAAAGCTAGTGTGTTATCCAAGTTTCTCGCTTCTGGAGTATGATCGAGAGTAGGATATTTCAAAGACTTTGCCTCCTTCATATATACCCCTGGATGGAGACACCATCCACACCCGTAAGTTCCATTAAACTGCTTAATGCCTTGCATCGGGGCTCTAGCAACTGCATCCACACAACACGAAACTCCATAAACTTTGATAAGACGACTTTCTCCACCAATTACGCATTCGATTCCTGAAGTGGAAATGTTATTCATCATATCCCGAAATGGTGTCATGAAAATGTCCATGTTGGGTTTATTCTTCCCAAACCACAAGCCACAAGTGACAAGATTTCGAAACCTTTCTTGAACTGGTAACTCATTTATCATTAATTGAATAGGCCAGATTGAATTTTGAGAGGATTCAAACGCTGGTATTCCATCAGTGTTGAAAGTAACGGTTGCGTAATTTTCTTTTACTTCATTAGGTAAAGAAGACACAAAGGCGCGGTAACATTTACCGTCATAAATATCTCTTATGTGTTTTTTTTCATGATGCCTCTCCCGGACTACGTGATTATAATGGTCTTGATATGTCTGTAAATGTTCGACGATTGCGGCAGAAGGATTGATCATAGCAAAAAAGTGCAAACACGACGGATTTGATAAATTGACATTTTCAACTTTGCCAACATATTCGTCGCAGGATGGGCAAACTGCATGAAATTCTACAGCGCTCTTAACATTGAAAAGTTTATCGATGAAATACCGAGAATGCGGAAATATTGGTTCGATAAATAAAGTGTTGATGAGTTGAAGCAGATTTGACATTGCGGTTTGCGTTAACATGTTAGAAATCCCAAATTTCAATGTCATTAGAAGTATCTCCCCTGGACTTTTATTCAGCGGCGTTGCGATAATATCAAAGAACCCTGGCGTTTCCATGAGATCGTTGAGATTTGCTGGTTTTTGGAGATATTTTGTGCTTTCATGATGAGGGTTTTCCATGGAGTCTTCATTGTCGAAGAGTGAATCAAAACATTCAGGTATCAAAACATTCAGTGATTCGAAAGAATCGTTTGAACCCGAGACATCATTCTACAACAAACACCAAAAAATCATAGATTAGGTTAAATACGATCGAATAGTAGTGAATGGAATTGATTTCATCCAGGTCTCAAATTAACATTGTGAACATGAATATTATAAACTAAAAAAATGTATTAGGTATACGCATAAAAGATAATTCATGTCGTAACATGTAAATAACTTTCACTGAGGTATTTTGGTGGTAAGATTGACATCAGAATAATTTATGTAGTGTGATGATCAGAATAAAAGGATTTCTGTAATGTTTTTAATATGAAACTGGTTGCAACTGTCAATTTCTCTGCTGTATATTGTAGACAGTAACAGGTTGGCATTGTTAAGTGCAAAACGCTGCTAATGTAATCCAGAGAAGAAAAAAGTTCTCGGAGAGTGTTTATAGCTTCAGTAACAGTTTGACGCTGATAGTACAAGAACTTTCTTCTACATTAATTTGCAATGGCAGCCTTCTCACACTCTATCGACTGTTATCTTCTTCAACGGCTCATTGCTCGTAGCCGCTGCAATATATGACTGAGAATTTTATTCTTTACAGTGCTACGTTATCAGTCTTCAGCACTATCTGATATTGTAACGACACTACCCAAAGAGTGGTGGAGAGAGCTCATGCCATCGAAGAGCGTGAGTACTGAAGTCACAGTCTTACATATAGAAGGGAAACTTGGATCCTGTATTACAACGGAGCAGATGCTATGAGGCTTCAGAGAGTACCTTCTTCTCTATGAGGGCTGCGACGTGAGTTGCACTATTTAACAAGTGTATACGTTCTTCTGGCGCCATTCGATTCGATAAAAAGGTGCCGGAGGCCATAAACACTTCGCGAAACATCTAATCTTGCTAGGCCAAGGGTGTACTTCTCTATTAAATTGGAATATTAATCGAATTGTGGTATAGTTTTCAGCTTACGATTAGTGAAAATCGGAACCTATAGCAACTGTCCGAATAATAAATAAATCATCGCAAAACTCTGTTATTACAATATAAATGAATGTTATGTAACATCTTACTGTTAATTGCCTCAGCAGAAGTTATTTGAACGTTACGAATACAAACTTTTGCAGTATTTAATACTAATAATCAGATGATTTTTCATGAGCAAACATTCACTATGGTATGATTCAATATATGTAAAGGCTTTAAGGAACCAAGCATATCTCGTGGCGGGCCGGCACGACGGAATGTATAAAGTCTCTACAGTAAATGTATACGAGGCTCTAAATCTGCCGTACAGAGACTTTTATCCCAGCTGACAACATACGTCCGTTCTACCTAGTTTGAGGTACCGACTATACATATATCTATTTGATTATTTCCTTGGTACTTATCAATGTGGAAAGTGTAATAATTATGCACAATAATTCATATTGGGAAAAATTTCACAAACCCTTGCAATTGAAGGGATTTTGTTGCCAATGTCTTCAGTGTCGATGTATGCAACGTCGGTGCATGCTGTCTGTCCGGTAGCCGATATATTTTCATTTGTTATCTCGTCACTGTATCTGGAATACGTAGCTTCGTCTGCAGACTGCCCTCTTTCCTCTGTTCTCTGGAGACCATGAAAATAACAATAGTATTTTATCGTTGGATTTGTTTTCATTAAGGGCATGCCCCAGTCCTTTTTTACCGGCTTCTATAACTAGGTTTCGATTCCTGGCCAAACTATCTATCAGAATCCATTCAAATTTGAACAGTACAGTAATATTCAGATATGCCTGCCCTTTCCGGCTAACTAGTTTGCTGTGCAGAGACCGAAAATCCGTCAGAATTGGTCACTGCGCAGAAAATTGGAAAACTCGGTGGGTAGGCATATTTGAATATTACTGTACATAGATTAAGTACTGCGGAATAGTGGAAAGTCATTTGTTTCATGAGAATCAAAAGACACAACGAGAAGAGGAGATAAAGATAGGGAGATGAAGCGAGCGCGAGGAATGGCGATTGGCTCAGCGAGGAACTACAAGCCCGCTACTACATTGTTCTTAAAGAAAATAAACTTGATTTTCGTCAAACAAATGACTTTCCACTATTGATTCATTTTTTGATAATTCATTGCGACAGTATGAATGGATTCCGTCAGTTAGTTTTCCAGTAGATCGAAATCACGAAGTTCGCCGCCGACTGGGGCATGCCCTTAATTCCGATAAACAAAAACAAAGTATATTACGCATGCGAGTCGTCAATGACTAGAAAGATTGTCCTTGTATAACCATGAATCCGCATAGGTTTACCTAGTTCATAATTGGTTTATAGTTCGTAAAAAAAAAAATATTATCTCATGGTTTAATTACGTATTATTAGACAATAATATTACTTACGCGTGTCTCATCGGCTGTTCTTGGGTTAGGATGTTCTACAGAATTCTCTTTTCGTATTTTCCTCTTAGAATAAGTGCTCAAATCTTCATCGCTCGTGTATTTCAAGTGCTGTTTATACGAGGAATACCTTCGACTCATTTTCACGCTCAAAAAAAGGATTTTCGAATCAATTTACGCAAAATAAACGTGATGGTCAGGCGTTACTGTGCAGTCGAGTCACGAGTGGCGAGAAAGAGTGAGGTACGCGGGGTATTCACGGCGCGCGGCGGTTGGCGCTGCGCCGTATTTCATGAATCGACCAATCCTCTGTTCTCTTCTCGGTCGTCCGTATGTCTAATAAACCACTCATAGCAGACGTTCCACGGCGCAGTCGCAGTATTTCAATTGCGTTCAGATCCGAGTGTTGTTATTCCGCGGCGACCGCATGTGCGTGCACGTGTGAGAAACTGAATTTCGGGTTCAATATTACATTATTCTTTGCAATCTTCGTGCGGACGCAGACATGGAAGACTCACAATCATCCAATGGTAGTATTGCCTTCGCGTGTGTACGGTTCAAAGATGACAATTCTAATGAATACAATATCGTTCCTATAAACTTTGTGAAAACGAGGTCCGGAAAAGTTCTCAAGGACTTCGCACCGACTCACCATGCTGATTTCACCAAGGATAAATACTATTACGTGTATTTAGAATCTTCCGATTCCGAAAAAGAAGACGATCCAGGCCACACACAATTATATCACAAGGCCCACATCTTGTACCTTGGTGGTAAGTATACATCCACAATATATATGTGCAGTCGAACCAACACTTGTAATTATTTGCTTGGTTGATAATTAAAAATCGACTACATTTTCTTTTATCAATTTATATTATATTATAGAATATCATTTTTATTTTCCTCTGTCGGATTTCCATTGGAAGAGTTTCTATGACTGAAGGTCTGCATGCACATACCCAGCGAAGGCGAGACGAGGAAAAGTTGTTTTAAAAAATGATGTTTTACAGCTTCGATTGCCATCGTTTACTCCTGAATGATGTGCATATATGCATGAGACATTGGGTTTTACAAAAACTTCCTTCACTTTGCGTCGCCTTGGCTCGGCTTACTTTCGTATGGTGTACAAAGACCTTCGCCGAGTCATTTGACGCAGCGGATTTGAGCAATGAGGTTCAGAAATCTGTCATAGGCCGTCATGTTGGGAATATTGTTGTTCAAAGGGTTTCTATAATGTCGATTTTGGAAATTCTTACAATCAACTTGAGTCTATTGCTGAGTTCGTCGAGGTTGAGCCACGTCCACCAGTCACAAGATTACAATATCTCAGAAAGCCTTCTATCGGAGACCCACAATTTATGATGGGGTGATAATTGTTTCAATTACATGTGTTGGTCACGACAGAATTAAAACTGGGTGCAAACAAATTTCGACATGAAATACCCTATATGCATATCATTACTAGTGTTGATTGAAATTCTAGATTCAGAAAGTGACCTTAAAGAGAAAATTGCTGGCATGCGTTTGAAATTTCCTAACAAGAAATACTGTGGTACATCCAGTTCCACCGACAATGAGCACGGTCCAACATCATCGCAACACCAGAGAAAAATCAAGCAAAAGGTATGAGTATTTTACCACAGTAATTGATATTGAAACGATATATGTGCGTTATCGGCTGAGCATATTTTTTGGTATTGCATGCATGATAAGTATTTACATCACAAAAATAATCAAAATAACATCTTTGACAACTTCTCAATCAGAGCTCATTTGATACTGATATTAGATTCGTATTAGTTTTCCGCAAGATATCAAACTATGCTATTGATGAGTGAAAAATTATCATATTGCAGGAGTTGAAAGATCGTGTTCAGAAGAGAAAGGAGCAAAATGTAGAGCAAGAGTTGCAACGATTTTATGGTGAAAAACAAATCCAATCTCGAGCAAAAGTAGTGGACTCCGAGTCTGAAACTGATGACGAGTTGAATTCAGACCCTCAACAAACGAAACCAGGTAACGTATTTCCGATACGAATTTCCATACTGTTTCGTCGGGATATTACAATAATTTTGGGCTGAGGTAGGAGTAAGAAGCAAAATATTGAAATAAGGAGAAACATTCAATTTACAGTGAAGGCCTCGGCACACGGTGCTTGTTTCGCTGCTATTGCCCTACTTGTTGCCTAGAACACACATCATACAAGTGAGCCAGGAGCGAAAAAGCACGAAAAATCGCACCGTGTGTCCTCAGCGTTAGTTTCAGATTTGTTATACAAATTTTCATATCTCCTAATGATTATTGTTTCTGAGTGAAATTTATATCAATTCAAGTAGGTCTTCTTTGGGTTGAACAGTGTACTATACTTATTGTTTTTTCATCTTCTGAGAATAGATTCGAAACCAAAGCAATCTGTGGAAAGAAAGGATGATCAGGAATCACAGGAACTACAGGAACTTATGCAATCCGACAAAGATGACTCACACCATTCCGATGGGGAACATGGGGAGCTGCTCGCAGATGATAACATACCGCTGAAACTTGCGAGACAGAAACGTACAAAATCACAGGAAAAAACTACCGAAAGAACAATGAAGCCAGCTCTCTTGGGTAATATATGTAGACGTATATAGCTGTATAATTTTTCATTCTTTGTCATTCGTGTCGATTAAAACATAAACTAGTATCAATGTTCTGCGATTCGTTCGGCATAGGTACTAAGAAACAGAAAACAACGCCGCATGGGCCTAATAAATCAATGGAACAGGAACCAAGCATTGCTCATCGCGTGGTTATAGGACAACAAGAAACTGGCAACGAACTACAAGTAGATCGACAAAGTGATGAACAACTCGATGATGACTCCATATCGCTGAGAGATTCTACGCATGAAAGTATCTACTCTAGCCAGAGACAAAACAAGGCCTCAACTTCATCAACACAGAATAAAAAAAACAGAAACGAAGCTCAGCTAGGTGAAATATTTGTAGTATGTTGATAAATTTCATGTCATTATGATTTTAATATAATGCCAATCTTCACACCTCATTGTCAGTTGTCGAGAGCGAGGGATCGATCACTAACTCTTCTATGCCGAAAGATGCTCCTCCGCGCAGACGTGCTTACTGCAGTATACAGGAAGCAACATCGAGAGAAGAATCCGGCACGAGAAACATCCATGCACCTGATCTGGGTAATGCATATACGTTTATGTATATTAGGGTGTCAACATTTTGACTTAAAGTTTCTGCATTGTATTCTCACGGAAAAAATTTTAGTTTTCAGCCATGGAAACAACTCCTGCAGAAAAAAAAGCTCATAGAATTTGTGAAGGTCGCTCAATAACGTCGAAAAACTAGACTATTGACTAAAAACGATTTTGTAAGTTGTATATTTCATGGCCCTTACCCCTTCAATTTCTTCATCATCGAAATTTATGAAGGTGGTTCAAATTTCACTTGAAAATATTGCTATGGATTCATATTTAGAAGTCGTCCAAGACCTTCAAACAAAATTGTATTGCCCAAATAATGGTACAAAAATTAAGTAACCCTGGCCGTAACTCCTATATTTCTTTCTACCATACATCTCTGAAATAATGAAATTATGAAGGGAATAATTTTTATTTGATGGGAAATAGGTCTCGGTCTGAGAGGGTTGATGTCAGCAACAAAATAACATTTTATTTTTAACTACCTACTGCTCCTTCCTTACATATGATTTGACTCATTGAAATTATATACATGTGTTTATGGTATGATTTTAGCATCAAAAGGAAAGTTCAACACAGAACGCTACGACCTCAGAAGATTCGACGTCGTCAATGGAAAGGTAACTATTTTTGTACAAACACAATAACCAGCGTGCACTACTAATCTTCAGTCACAATCGTATGAACCTTCGAAATACCGACAAACCCAAACCATGAATGATTTAATTCTTTGCATTTTCAGTTGTATCTTGGCTTGGATTATTTTATCGGGAAGGACGGTTGGAGAACCGCAATGAGCCAGAATCCATGTACCTTCATCCGAGACGTAGCGATCATCATTTGGAAAGACGAGGGAATTCTAAACCGCTGTTTCGATAAAACTAAAATATCTGTGGAATTCACAGGACGATCGCCGAGAAAAGAATTTGAAGCGGACAAATTACAGTTGTTAGAAGGTAGAATATTGATTTTGCGAAATCCTGTATCAAGTCTGTTTTCAGTCATATTTGAACCACTAACTATTTGTGTTTCGATGTTTAGAGTTGCTGGATCATTACTTGAAGTATCACCGATACTCTGAGCGAGATGCAGCCAAACATATAAAGAGTATCAGACCGACGCTAGCGCGATTCGTTCAAGACCTACGAAAACCGCACAAAAATCTTGTCCGTAAACAATTATTGTTCTCGGAATGAAAAAAAAAACATTCTTATTGAAATAAGAATAAAATAATCTTTATAAAATTGTGACCTTAGATGTTCTTGCATTTGAAACCACCAACAATTTTCAACTAACCTCAGATTTTATTCGATTTTCGACTAAAATCTAATCCGCAATCACGAGATCTGACATGAAGTGCGATATGCGATCTGAGATAAGATACAAGATGAGATCTCATCTAAGATACGATATGAGATCCGATGCAGGATCGCATATGAGATTTCAGAACCTTGTCCCAGTTCAATTTCGTTACAAGAATCTCAGATGAGATCTCATACTGGCTCTTATGAGACTCGTAACAGGCTCACATTAGAATTCATCTGAGATCTTTTATCAGATCTCACCCCAATATTTTCAGTAGGGCATACTCTTTGCCCGAGATATTATCGTCCGTCAGTTTATTATAAAATTGTTCGATCGGTGGAAGCGATGTTTCGAACAATTTGCTTACACAGTCGACATAATCGTACGGAAAAACACCTTTCCTTGCCAGCAAATCGAATTTATCATCTTCCAGATTCGCAAAGGCCTTACGCGTTATGTGCAAACCACCTCTACCCAAATATTGAACCAAACTAGCTAAACTAGAACTCATGAACCGAAATGAATCTATGAACCGTAGTCGAACTCTGGTGCCCTCAACATTTTTGATGAACGATATATATTTTTCTTTGTTCATTAGGATCACATCTATTTTACCCTCGAACGCTGTAGCTATCTCCTCTATTATGAAATGAGAGTCGTCCGATGTTAAGTTGTGAAAGATAATTGGGATCGTATGACTTGAGATATATCTGAGATTACATTTCGAATGCGCGGGTCCTCTGTATTTACCGGTTAAATGACAATGATCGCGGACCTTCACGTCCTCCGGATTGATGTTTCCCCCACATATGTGACAGATTTGAGTTCGCGCGAATTCGTCCTTCTTCGATTTTGTCATCAGAATCATCGGTTTAGGATTTTGTAACATGACTTCTAGGTCCAGCGAAAATTGTTTCATAGCTTCCGCGAACCAATGAGCGCATTCCACCCCTCTGTAGGATCCGTATGTGAATAACGAGTCGTCGAAACTGCATTGAATATAATATCCGACGCTATAAGCTGTATTATATATGCTTCTGATACGCGCAAGTTTTATTCCCCAATTTCACATTTTCTACCGTTTCCAGCAAACATTCGAAATCCGCGTATACCGCATAGGGTACCCTTTCTCGACGATAATAATTCTTGAATTTCAACCATTCGTCATTGTCCGTAGGTAGTTTTACAGCACAATTGTTGATCGTCGAACAGTCCGTCGAATGTTTTGTCAACGCTTCGACATTATAGAAATGAGCTAAACATCTGTTGCAGAGAAACATCTTATGTTTCCGAGTGATTTGACTTGAAATGAGTCGGGAGAGGTTTTTAATCAAGCAGAAGTGGGACTGATTATTCTCCGATATTAGCAACAGATTTATGTGTCGAGTGACAGGATTCGATGTTAGGTGAATAGGTGCTACGTAGAAATGTTTGTCGCCGAGGGTGTATACGTTTACGGACACATTATTCTGATTTTCGAACCGCTTGATTTGATTCAACGTCATGGGGAAACTGATATTCTTAAAGTTAAGCACAGTTTTATAATGAGGATACGAGGATACTCTGGAAACCTGTGATGAAGCTGGGTATAACGCTGCTACCACAGCCCAAGCGAAACACGCTTCGTCGTCACTTTCGATGTTTATAACAGCCTTTTTTGCTTTAATCCTCAAAGGTAGGTCTATGAAGCTAGAGCCTCGTATCGGTTCGCATTGGTTGAAGTTCACGGTTAGGTTAATTATACTTCGCAAAGCCCATCCGCTGTCGCGCTCTTGGAACTCTTCCAACTGGTGTAGAAGGGATCGTATGACGAATTCTTGATACCAACAGTTTAAGTCGGTCATGAGCAGGATTTGTTTTGACGGAGTATGAAAGTATTTTATGTCTGTTTATGATTAAGCTGGTTTATTTTATGATAGGTTTCAGACTTCACAGGACGTTGGAAAGAACACACGAACAAGTAATTACGGGTTAATATAATGTACGTTTATTGCCATTGAGGGCTTGGTGTCTACTGACTTTGAATTACATAAATTTCGGCTTTAGCAGTAACCGATCACGGTGGCGCGAGCGTCCAGCCTTTGTCTGTGACGGGCGTAATTCCATTTGAATTTGTCGTTTAAGTGTATCCGAAACATACCGCCCGCCTCGTTCAGAAGCTGGATGAATGACAGATACAATCTTAGAAATTAGGTTTTACAATATTATTTTAATTGGTAGGTACTGGTAGCTTACAAAGCTGAGCGATTGGACGTTTGTACTTAGATTTTGCTGTTTTTATCGTAACTACACGAGTGAGCTTATCTGGACCAGGATGACACTCAACCACTCTCCCTAAGTCCCACTTCGCTGGGGGGAGATTTGGGTTTCGTATTAAAACTAAGTCGTTAAGTTCTAGGTTGGCGCGATTCACCTTCCACTTAGACCGTTGTTGAAGCGAATTCAGGTAATCGCTTGACCATACCTTCCAGAAATTCTCTAGTAATTTTTGTACAGTTTGCCAACGCGATAGGCGATTTTCGTTTACATCAAGTAGGCTAGACGTAGGCACTGTCTTGAGGTGTGAACCGACTAAAAAATGACCAGGGGTCAAGGCATCGAAATTGTCTGGATCGTCATATAAAGGAGCGATCGGGCGTGAGTTTAGACAACACTCTATTTTGCAAAGCAGTGTAGTTAATTCACCAGAAGTTGGCGTAAACGAGCCGATCACGCGGCGTAAGTGATGTTTCACACTTTTTACTCCAGCCTCCCACAGTCCGCTGAAGTGGGGGGCTGAGGGCGGAATGAAGTGCCATGCGACTCCGTCAGTAGCAAAGTGGTTGCGTACGTCCGGATCGTCCATGATTAGGCGGAATTGTACGGTCAATTCTCTGTCAGCACCTTGAAAATTGGTGCCGTTGTCGCTATAAACCTTTGCAGGTAAACCTCGGCGCGATACGAAGCGATCAAACGCCGCTAAAAATTCTTCGGTAGAACAGTCTTTCACATGTTCTAAGTGGATCGCGCGTGTGGCGAGACAAACAAAGAGTGCTATGTACGATTTTACTGTGCGGGAGCCTCGTCCCGGGGCCAATTTTACCACTAGTGGTCCAGCATAGTCTACGCCTACGTGCGTAAAAGGACGAGCTGGTGTGACGCGTACCGAGGGTAAATCGCCCATGAGCTGAGTGGGAACTACGGCTCTTTCTCGCACACATGCGATACAAGATTTTATGCAGGATTTGATTGACTCTCGTGCCCTTAGAACCCAATACTGCTCTCGCAGTGTTCGTAACATTAGCTGCAACCCGCCATGTAGGGTTTGGTAGTGTATGTCTTGAATTATTAAATCAGTTATGCGATGTTTAGGCATTATCATAGGGAACTTCTCTGAGTCTTCGAGAGAAGAGTGGCGTAGCCGCCCGCCAAGGCGTATAATGCCATTCTTGCTTAGCGAGGGATTGAGTCTTATCAGGGGACTCTTAGAAGATATAGCCTTCTTGTTTCGCAAATCGTCAATTTCTGATGTGTAAGCTTCCGCTTGTGCAGATTTGATCCAAAATTCTCTTGAACTACTCACTTCTTCCGTAGAGAGAGCAGTTCCCTTGATTCTACTTCGAGTATTACGCAAATTATGGATAAATCGGAAGACGTAAGCGGTTATGCGTAGAAGGCGAGGCCATGACGAGACCTCATACGGAAGGTTCCAACTGTTGACACAGTTGGCACCCACGTGAGCGTGCGTATCGGAGCGCAGCTCAGTCACATGTTCTTGGGACGCAGGAACGAAGGATTTGGTAGGCCATAGGTCAGAGGAACAATGTAGCCAAGGTGGTCCTTGCCACCATAGCGTTTTGGCAATAAGTTCAGCGGCGGAAATCCCTCGCGAAGCACAGTCCGCAGGGTTTGAGGAACTGGGAACGTGTCTCCAGTGTGCCGAAGGAATTTGTGTGGTTATTTCAGACACTCTGTTAGCGACAAACGTCTTCCATTTGGAACGATGGCAGCTTAACCAGGAAAGTACTACCGAGGAATCCGACCAGCAGTAAACCGGTACTTTCTGTAGCTGCATTGTCGTTTGTACAAAAGTGATAAGCCGTGACAGTAAGACAGCCGCGCATAATTCGAGCCGCGGAATGCTCTGAACTTTGATTGGTGCGACTTTGGTTTTGGCCATCAAGAGCGAGACTTGAATTGATTGCGTGAGAGATTCAACGCGTAAGTAAGCAACTGCGGCGTATGCAGCGTTTGAGGCATCTGCGAAGCCATGTATCTCGTAGTTTTGTGGTTCATTGCTTTGCCCAGTCCATCTGGGGATCGCGATTTCACCTAACCGCGGAAGCTGCTCATGATATGTAAGGCAGCGTTCAGCTAAGTCGTGAGGCAGCGGTTCATCCCATCCAATCTGGCGTATCCAAAATATCTGGAGAGTGATTTTGGCTCCAATTGTGAAGGGAGAGGCCCAACCTAACGGATCAAAAATACGTGAGATCATGGAAAGGAACGATCGTTTCGTGAATGCAGTAAGTTGCTCGGTTTGAGCATGAAAGCGGAAGGAATCTGTAGCTGGGTTCCAGGCGATTCCCAGCACCTTCACATTTTCGTCTTCTTTCAGGAATTTATCAGTGGCTAACCCGTGATTCTCTGATGGGATGTCGTCCAGTAACACCGAAGCATTACCAGCCCATCTACGCACGTTAAACCCGCCCGCCTTGGCCAACTGGCAGAGTTGGTTGCGCGCTTGTTTCGCTAGAATGATGTCGTCGGCACCGAACATAATATCGTCTACGTAGGTACAGTTATCGATAATAGGAACAGCAAGAGGATAGTTGTGTCCTTCATCCTTGGCAAGTTGTTTTAAGACACGGTTTGCCAAGAAGGGAGCGCAGGCCATGCCGTAGGTCACTGTCGTCAGTCGGTAAGAAACAAGTTCGTCGTCAGGATGTGAACGCCAAACAATTCGTTGGTAGTCCACGTCAGCGGGGTGGATCTTAATTTGTCTGAACATCTTTTCGATGTCAGCAGTGTATACAAAGCGATACATACGCCAGCGTACTATCAGAGAGAAAAGGTCAGTCAGTAGTTTCTGTCCAACATGAAGGTAATCGTTTAGAGACGTCCCGTTCGAAGTAGAACACGAGGCGTTGAAGACTACTCTTACACGCGTGGTCTGGCTAGTTTCTTTAATCACTGGGTGATGTGGGAAGTAGACTATTTGAGTACTTGAACTCGAGGAGGCGGAGGCTTCGACCTTTTCCATGTGTTTTAACCGTTCGTATTCTTCCATAAACTCACGGTATTCGCGCGCAAGTTCGGGCTGTTGATTCAGCTTAGTTTCGTTACGGCGGAAGATGCGTTCGGCTATGGCCTTGGACTCACCGATAGGAATGGGTGGTCCTGTTTTGAAGGGTAGTCTGAGGACATAGGTGCCCTCCTCTGATCGCGAATGAGTACTATCGAAGTGAGATTCGCATTGTGACTCATCTTCAGTTAGGATTGGTTTTGACGGAATGTCTTCTAATTCCCAGAGGTTAGCGAAGCATACCTCCGGCTGTTCGCATGTCGTCTGGTGATGCACAATTAGATTTGGTGTATTTTTTTTGGGGTTCGCGTTTACACCACCCGAAATTACCCAGCCAAAAATGGTTAACTGAGCGGTTGGTGACCCGAGAGGTCCGTGTCTGACTCCATTGCGTAAAATCAGACCGTAGAGGTCAGCTCCTATCAAAAGTTCGATAGGCAAGGAACTAGAAGGATCTGGGTCTGCTAGCTCAAGATTTTTCAAGTGAGCCCAGGATCCCTCAGTAGCAGTTGCTTTAGGTACGTAGGAGGTGATTTTTGGTAGGATGAGTGCGGATACAGGAATGCTAATTGTAGATGGGCCGCACGGACTTAATGTGACCGAAGCAGCGCTTCGCACGCAGCCCACGGAGGTACCACCAATACCCGAGACTGATACTGTCAACCGTGTACGTTTCGCTCGCAGAGTGTTAACGACAGCTTCAGCAATGAACGTAGACTGTGAGCCCTGGTCCAGTAGAGCTCTGAGTTTGATAGAACGTCCAGAGTCAGACCTGAGCACTACAAAGGCGGTTGGCAATAATATAGTTTGGATGTCCTCAGGACTTTCATGCTGTGTAAAATGCGTATTGGTTTCGGTGTTAGATTCAGGTCCACTAGTTTTGCTGTGCTCAGGTGGCTGCTCACTATTAGATTTGGACGCTTGTCCTTGATCCTTATATAGTACTGAGTGTAGCAGCGAGTGGTGCTTACTTTTACATGTCTTACACACATTCTTACTGGGGCATGCGGACGGAAAGTGACCGCTGGTTAAACAGGTAAAACAGCGTTTGTGCATTTTTAGAAATTCGAGTCTTTGTTCAGCTGTTTTATCCCTAAACTCTTTACATTGAAAAAGTAAATGATTGTCCTTACAGAGAATACATGTGTAAGTAACGGTATTAGTCTGATGTGAATTTACATCGGTTTTTTTTCCAAATTTGTGTTTCTGAAACTTCGAGTGAGAATTTGATTGTGAATCCGTAAGAGGTACGGATTCCAATGCTCTGATGCGCGCAGATAGGAACGAATCCAGCTGATCGTACGTAGGATATGTTGTTTGGTCGCCGAGCTTGAATTCCCACTCTCTTCGCGTCAATTTATCGAGTTTTTGCACAAGAAAATATACAATCAAATCGTCCCATTGTTCTACTGGGCGTTTAAGATTCTTTAATGCGGTTAACGCGTCAGACGTTTTGTCTCGCAGGCAGCGGAGCTCTTTAACGTTGCTAGAATTCAAGCTAGGCGTATCTAGAAAACTTTGCAGATGTGCATGTATAATAATACGTTGATTATCGTATCGCTTTTTCAATAAGTCCCAAGCGGACTGATAGTTCACGTCTATTACGCTGACATTTTTCAAAACTAAGCTTGCATCATCGACCAAGCTGGCTTTTAGGTAATGAAGTCGCTGAACATTGGTTAGACTCGGGTTATTTACTACAAGTGACTCGAAGATATCTTTAAAGTTCTCCCAGTCCGTGTACGCGCCGGAAAAGGTAGGTAAAGCGATACGTGGTAGCTGGATTGAAAAACTGGGGTGCTCAGCAACAGTAACGTTACTAATATCGTGAGCTTCGTTCATAATTGCGACAGGTTGAGTCAACTTGTCTATCCAGCTAGCAAGATAATCCGCAGCCGTGGCGAATATATCTTCTGTATCTTGATATATATTATCGGTAAAATACTCATGCGTGGTGCGCTGCTCCTGGGTAGCGATCACCTCGATCTTGGTGTTCAGCAGCTTGCAGTCGCGCCAGTAGTCCTTGAGAAGCTGCTGGCGACTCCTCAGGATAGCTGGAGTGTAATTGTTTTTTCCGATTTTTCTGACATTGTCAGTGAATCGTTTTATCGAGCCTATGTTAGCCACTTGCTCGGTATAGAGTCCTTCCATGCTTATACCCGCACGTTCGCACTTTATTTTCGGTTAACTTCACTCACACACTTGCGTTGATCACGCACCATGTGTACACACAGAGTTTGAACAGTCAATTTTGTTTACAGGTATGAGTTCGTAGTTTGGATGAAATTCATGGTTATTGTATGAATTAGAAATATTGGCTCACTAACGAAGAGACACTCGCATGTCACAGTTCGGTGCACCAACACCGTTCAAACGGGTAATGTTTGGTTGGTACATGTATGTATGCTATGTATTGTTCACCGAGAACGGATACAATCATGTATAGGATTTCGCTAGTATGGCACAACTATAGTAGAACTGTTATCTTCACGTATTAGCAGTATACGTGCGCAGATCAGATACACAGCCAAGATTCGTTTACCGTGACGCGTCTTGGCTTGATCGATTATAGTTTTTTTTTTTTGAGAATCAATGAAGATGCGGTGATATTAAATTGTATCACGTTGAGTGTTCGCTTTGTATTAGCAGTATACTACAGCCGAACACTCGTACAGCACGGAGCGTTATACTAACGCTTGGTCTAGTCGCACTTGTTGACACTTTTTCAACATAGATTTAGACTATCGCGGACTCTTAGAGCCGGTTAACGGTGCAGAATTGGTACAATTTTATTACTTTTAACGCGATATTTCACTTGTTCATGCCCTGAGAATCCGGCTCGAAGGACCATTTGTTTATGATTAAGCTGGTTTATTTTATGATAGGTTTCAGACTTCACAGGACGTTGGAAAGAACACACGAACAAGTAATTACGGGTTAATATAATGTACGTTTATTGCCATTGAGGGCTTGGTGTCTACTGACTTTGAATTACATAAATTTCGGCTTTAGCAGTAACCGATCACGGTGGCGCGAGCGTCCAGCCTTTGTCTGTGACGGGCGTAATTCCATTTGAATTTGTCGTTTAAGTGTATCCGAAACAATGTCCGTATTTTCCTTTGTCACGAATTCACCGGACAGCACTAGGTATATCTTTACGCACTGATATTTTCTCTGCATATTTCTCAGACGTGTGCAAATTGTTGATTTAATATCGTTGAGAAATTGTTTGACGTCGATGTGTTTGAGATTTGTGATGAGACCGGTTCGAATACGGTTAGCGAAAGCCGATTCAATGTCCTGCCTGATGTATGTTTTAGATTTTTTACTCGTCGTGGGGTCGAGGCCGCGGCCTAGCAAAACTTTATGACTAATCACTGTTTTATAACTTTTTATTCTACGTATACGAGTTTCATAATTCTGTTTGGTTCCGGAAAAGAGCCATTCCACGTCAAACCGGACAAAATAAATCAAAAATTGACCTCGATGTTATCGATTTCGCTATAATTTTTTTTACGGGTTCTATGGAACGAATAAATCAATCAAACGATTTTTTTTTTTTTTTTTCGGCCCCTATTTTTTAAGTTACACGGGGGTGAAATTCAGGAAAAAGAGCCAAAAATCGAAAACATACTCTCCTTCAAACGGTCATATCTTTGGTTGTATTCGTCTTAGAGACTTCATTCAAGAACCATTTCAAAGCTATTGAATGACACTATTATTATGTATTTATTTCATTCTGCGATGACAAACAATTTCATTTGTTATAAACAAATATATTATTCAAACGTGATTTTCAAAGCAAGCTCCACGCGATAAGAATCTCAAAAAAATATGAGCGTATTCCTTGATCAATTCTCTACAAAATCGTTAAAAAAAATCGATGGAGACTCGATGGGAACTATGTCAAAACGATTTATTTATAAGCGGCGGCGCGCGCTGCCACCGGGAGACCCGGCTTGGATGCGTGTGGCTGGCGTAAGAAAGCGTCGGTGGGCATGTTACACGGTCATATCTTTGGTTGTTTTCATCCAAAAGACTTCTTCCTAGAACCATTTTAAAGCTATTGAATGACACTATTATTATATATTTTTGAAGTTCATGATGACAAATAATTCGATTGGTTATAAACAAATATATTATTCAAACGTGATTTTCAAAGCAAGCTCCACGCGATAAAAATCTCAAAAAAATATAAGCGTATTCCTTGATCAATTCTCTACAAAATCGTAAAAAAAAATCGATGGAGACTCGATGGGAACTATGTTCAAACGATTTATTTATAAGCGACGGCGCGCGCTGCCGCTGAAAGACCCGGCTCGGGTACGGTTTTTCGGTGGCAGCGCGCGCCGTCGCTTATAAATAAATCGTTTTGACATAGTTCCCATCGAGTCTCCATCGTTTTTTTTCAAGGATTTTGTAGAGAATTGATCAAGGAATACGCTCATATTTCTTTGAGATTTTTATCGCGTGGAGCTTGCTTTGAAAATCACGTTTGAATAATATATTTGTTTAAAACAAATGAAATTGTTTGTTATCGCAGAATGAAATAAATATATAATAATAGTGTCATTCAATAGCTTTGAAATGGTTCTTGAATGAAGTGTCTAGGATGAATATAGCCAAAGATATGACCGTTTGAAGGGGAGTATATTTTCGCTTTTTGGCTCTTTTTCCTGAATTTCACCCCCGTGTACCTTGGAAAATAGGGGCCAGAAAAAAAAATGAAAAATTGTTTGATGAATTTATTTCTTCCATAGAACCCGTAAAAAAAATTATAGCGAAATCGGTAACATCGAGGTCAGAAAGGTGTTCGGTCTGACGTGGAATTACTCAAAAGCGTATTTTTTTCAATTGCATACGCAATGATTTGACGACTTTATCACAATTCTTCTCGAACCTTCGACATGCCTCAGGATGACCGTGTTGTAATATTAAAACTCCGTTACTCAGGGATTTGGGAGTTGATCGGGTTGTTCCCAGAGGTGATTAAAGAATCTCTCTAAGTGCAAGATAGCAACGAAAAGTAGATTTTATTTAGTATAAATATAAGTTACAAGAGATGGGTTTTGGAGCACTTGCCCCCTTTCGAGCCTGAGTATTCGAAGATGATACTCTTCGCTTCTTCTCTGGAATCTGCTCAAGACTGAAGCGCGGCTCGGTCCTTAGCCTAATTTATTACGTTATTATGCTTACGTGTAAATTGGCGTAACCTGCATGCGCTGCGCTTTGTCGCATTCCAGGTCACGCCTTACTTAATTATTACAAGTAATTATTACAAGTAGCCTATTTACGAAATATTCTGGAATGTTGAGTAACAATTCTCAACATCCCTCCCCCCTTAGGAGAATAGGCCTCCGGACTATTTTTACCTTATCTATTAAATACAGGTTTCCTTAGTCTTAACCTTATTGGCTAATCTTATTATTTTTTTTTCCAATCCCAGTTTTATTATATTTTGACAATAATTCGATCTGTGGTTACTTATACGTAATTTCTTATCCCTATTTAGTACATGTTTCTTACTTTCTTAGTTTAACTCGGTTAATACTTAGTGTTATCTACGTCGTACCCGTAATAGACGAGTTACGTTTGAAATTGATTACAGTTTCCCTGGCTATCGGGGCCCGTTTCCGCGACTGCGGAGGCTCCGGTGCCGCTGTGTGCCGTGTTGTTTCTTTGCGTCTAAATTTTCCCGAAGATACGCATTTATATATTACGTAACCTATCATGCTTATTAATAATATTCCGCTTATGGGATATAATGGCGCCACATACGGCAGGTGCCGCCTGTGACTATTCTGCTTATCGTCTAATTCCTTATGTAAATTCTTAAGGCTAGTTCCCAATTCGTTCAATTCGTTCGCGTCTCGCAGGACGCTCTTTAGCACTACACTGACACCCTTATTGTCGGACTTAGGGATTGCCTCCCAGTCCGTTTCATGTAAACTTAGGTTATACGGCGGCAGGTAACTGAATTCCTGCTTACTTTGGTATTGCCGTAGTGTCTCCATACGGAAATCCTTCGCAGTTACAGCGCATTTCCCGTTGAGAGCTATGGTGCCAGTGCCTACTAATGTCTCACGCGCCGCAGGCAAACCTTCGCTAGCTACAGTGATTGCCTCGGCCTCTGGAGCTGCGTATAACCATGCCCCTGGTCTCTGCAAGGCTAAAACTATAGCCTTACTAACCCTAGCAATTCTTTTTGGGCATTTTGTGAGTTCTACGTCTAATTTGGAGATTATACTACTAATGTATCCCCTCCCTTTTTTAAATCGTAAAATTTTTTGAGGAATATGGTGAGGGGTGAGGTAGGGGTTGGGGACGTGCTTCTCTTCTAGTCAATGTTCTATGAATAGCTTCAATCGGTTGGCGTGAACTTTGGTCTCCTTTCGACCCTTCCGGATGGTGTAGTTGACATCCGAATCTTTTTTCGTGATCTCGTATGGACCGACATACTTCGGCGTTAATTTCGCCGATCTTCCCCGCCGAACCGTCTCATCGAGCAGAAGGACCTTATCTCCCGGCTGGAATTTGGTTTCTACCGTCTTTTTGTCGTAGTATGATTTCGCTTTACCCTTGGCAGCTTCCAGATTCTCTTTTGCTTTGAGATTAGCCGCCCTGAGTCTTTCGCGTAGTTCCTGAACGTAGTCGTCATACGCGTAAGTAAGTCTCGGTGCTTGCTTTATTGATGATGGTATCTCTGCTGGGTGCCCGAAAACAAGCTCGTACGGGGTGTACCCTGTTGCAGTGTGAGGGGTTGTGTTGTACGTAAACATAGCGTACGGCAGCCACTCGTCCCAGTTGCTCTGGTCCTCTTCGATATAATTCTTTAGATATTCCGCTAGTGTTCTATGTGATCGTTCCAGTGCTCCGTTAGATTCTGGATGGTATGCTGTTGTTTGAATTTTCTCGATTTTCAACAGCTTACACATATTTTTAAATACATTGCTTAAAAAATTGGTTCCCTGATCAGTAAGGATTACCTTGGGAGTTCCATATTCGCATATAATATTTTTTACGAATTCTCTAGCCACTGTGGAGGCTTCCTGGTCAGCTACTGGCATAGCTTTGCTGAATTTGGTTAAAGCATCTTGGAACGTGAGTACATACTTATTGCCTGAATGGGTTACAGTCAACGGCCCTACGATATCTAATGCACATTTTTCGAAGGCTTTCGAAGGAGTATCGGTGATTATCATGGGAGCTTTCAACTTTCTCTGCGTTTTATTTTTCTGACATTTTTCGCATTTACCTATGTAGTCTTCTACTTCTTTGCGCATTTTCGGCCACCTGTGTTCCATTCTTATTCGTTCTAGTGTACGCGATACGCCTTGGTGCCCGCCCATGGGTGCGTCGTGATATTCGTACAAGATCTTCTTCTTCTTGTCTTCCGTGTATTCCGGTTCCGATTCATCCTCTTCTTCTTTTCCTTCTTCTTCTTCTTCTTCTTCCTTTTCTTCTTCTTCTTCTTCTTCTTTTTCTTCTTCTTCTTCGAATTCCTGGCTATTGCTGTAAATCCTATATATCCTACTGAGCGCGTCCGCGTTCGTATTAAGTTTTCCAGGTTTGTACATTACATCATACTCGTGTTCAGCGAGTTTTAATCTCATTCTCAGTAACCTTGATCCAGGATCCTCGATTTTGAAGATCCATTTGAGAGGGAGGTCATCCGTGATCACAGTGAAATGCGTGCCATATACGTATGGCCTGAACTGCCTAGTTCCGAAGACGATTGCTAACATTTCCCTCTCGGTTGTCGAGTAATTTCTCTCAGCTTTGTTAAACGTTCGACTTGCGTATGCTATTGGTAAATCTTGCCCAATTGGTCCTTGAGAGAGGATTGCTCCGATTGCCTTGTCGGATGCATCTGTTGTTATTAAGAAAGGTTTCGTGAAATCCGGATACTTTAGGATGGTTGCCGTAACTAGCTTTGATTTTAACGTTTCAAATGCGCTCTCTTCTACCGTTGTCCACTCGAACTTGCGTCCCTTCTGCGTTAGTTGCGTTAACGGTCGTGCTACACGCGAGAATCCTTCTATGAATCTCCTGTAATATCCTGCTAGCCCTAGAAATGACTGTACTTGTTTAACGTTTGTCGGGCTCTTAAATTTTTTCACGTCCGCAATTTTCGCGGGATCAGGGAGAATTCCCTCCGACGTTATCACGTGCCCTAAATAACTAGTTTCCTTCCGAAGAAATCGACATTTGTCCGGCTGGAGAACGAGATTGCTCTCCTGCAATCGCTTTAGTACCTCGATGAGCCTATCGTTGTGCTCCTTCAGTGTTGCACCATGAATTACAATGTCGTCTAAATAAACGTAGCATTTAGCTGCTTGTAGTCCTGCTAAAACGGTATTCATCAACCGTTGGAATGTCGCTGGCGCATTCTTCAGCCCGAATGGCATTGAATTATACTCATAATGCCCATGCGCTGTTGAGAAAGCAGTTTTTTCCTTGTCTTCTTCAGCCATCGGGATCTGATGAAATCCCGAGGCGAGGTCTAATGTAGTAAAGTACTTCGCTTTTCCCAACTGATCCAATATTTCTGTAATGTTTGGCAAGGGGTACGAATCCCCTACCGTGATCTCGTTCAATTTTCTGTAGTCGACGACTACTCTAAATTTCTGCTTCCCTGATGCGTCAGGTTTTTTCGGTACTACTAAAAGCGGTGCGTTCCACTGGCTACGACTCGGGCGTATTATGTTACTCTCTAACATAGCTTCTATTTGCTTGTTTATCTCCTGTTTCTGCGACTCAGGTAGACGGTATGGACGAACATTAATCGGCTTTCCCCCCTCCGTCAATGTAATAGAATGACTGGTCGCGTTAGTAACGCCTAACTTATCCCCTGGTAAATAGAAGATTTCGCTATAATTTTCGCATATCTCAAGTAGAGTATTTTTCTCTTCCTCATTAAGATGATCTGTACGTATCGTATCATGTAATAGCTTGATTCGTTGGTTTCCCGATTTGCCGGTTATTAAACGTATGTAGGCCGCCTCTTCGTCGCTTGTTTCGCTATTTTCTTCGCATAGCTCCTCCAATTCCACGGTCGGTGTCTCCAATATCACCTCGTGATCGTTCAGGTTTAAAATGTCTACTATGCATTCTTGGTTCGCCGGTTTAGTTAAGCAATTTCCTAGGTATACTCCGTCGGCGAGTTCCTTCTTCTCTACAATGCCAATGAACTTACTATTTGTTTTTGCACTGACCTTCCTTATTGTTCGCGGTGCTAACCTGATTTTCTCCGTTTGTAACGGTCGTAAGAGTTCGAAACGCTGCCCGTGTATGAAAAATGCTTGAGCGCTTTTACCTATCGCGGCTTTGTGATCCTCTATGAAATCTATTCCAATGATGCCGTCGGCATCTAGACTAAAATCGTCTCTTACCACAAAGAAAGGATGCTCAATACTTCTATCCTTTAATGGAATTGTTAATATGACTTTACAAAGTGCCTCGACAACGCCTTGTCCTATTCCTGATAAGCTCGTAGTTTCTTCTAAAACTGGCAAATCATCTTCCAACATCCCTATTTTGATGATGCTGGCATCGGCACCAGAATCTACTAAGAGAGTCATCTTTTCCTTAGTGGTTCCGTTCGCCGCTAATTCTATCCTGTTCCGACTTGCTCTATTAGTGTTGGCAATGTTCATTGACTTGTACGATCCTGCATTCCTCGTGGATTGTTGGGATCCCTCATGCCCTGTGTTTTTGCTATATGAATTTTGGAAGTTACCCGTACTAGTTTTTTGGTTGTCGCCAGATCCGCTGCCGTGATTTCCTGATCGTCGTTCATCGCGGCGTAGTCTATCCCTACAGTCTTTGTATAGGTGACCTCTGCGTTTACAAAAGTTGCATACTAACTCTACACGATGCACCGATCTACTCTGACTTGCTGTAGGTAACGATTGCTTGTATTTTACCTGGGTACAGTCCCGTGCGAAATGTCCTGTCTGATTACACTTCAGACACTTTACTGCTGACGTATTCCTATCGCCGGCCTGGTTCGTTCGCCGATTTATAGAATTTACGCCGTTTTGCGATTTTTCTTCCTCTTCCGCGCCTTTTATTGAAGCCGAAAGTTCCGAGTAATGGTAAGATTTCACGATCATTCTCAAGTTATAATGTAACCCGTTTTCAAAAATGGCAAGTGTTTGATATCTGAGTAGGTCTTCTATTCCTTTTCTTTCTGCTGCTATATTTGTCCTAGCTCCGCATGCTCTAATAAGATCCATCATAAGACGCGTAACCCTTTTTCCGAAATCATGCGCGTTTTCACCTGTTTCCTGTCTACTCGAAAATAATTCTACCAACAGTGCTGGCGTAGAGCTTTTAGCTCCGTACAATGCCAAAAGCTCAGCTTTTAGCTTTTCGAAAGAATCTATAACTTTATATCTAAGTTCCATGGCTGCTTCGCCCTGTATCTTCGTTTTCAGGACCAGTTCTAGCACGTCTGGTCTTTGAATCGGATTTACTTTATCTTTCGCATACTCGATTGTTTGCAACAAATCGTCCACTTTACGAGGTTCGCTTCCGTCGAAAACATTGACCATCTGCCGTACCTCCTTCAATGACAAGTAGTCCGTCATCTTGGTTGCTGTGTGTTGCCTTGATTCTCTCTCGTCAGGAACCGATCCCGGAATGGTTTTTGTTTCCTGGGATGTTGCTTGGGGTTGGTCAGGAAAAAAGGAAGTGCCTGGTTTAGGCTTTGGAGAAGGAGTTGGCTGTCCCTTACTATTGCTTTTAAGGGGGGGGTAAGGTTAATTCTGCCGAAAAAAGGCACACTTTTACGATTTTTTTTTCGTGATATGAGTAGCATTAGTTTATTGAAACTTTTGGCATATGATGAAATAACATTTCAACTATATCTAAAAAAAATTTCATGACAAAATATTGCTGAACAAATGATTGGCGGTGAATCTTCAGAGGCGCCTCGAAAAAAAGGTGTTTTGCGGTGAACACCATAGCTCCGTGTAGAATCATCTGAAATCAAAAAACCAAAGTGCGTTAGTTAAAGGAGATGTTTTTCAAGGTAACGCTGGGGGGGATTTCTTGATTTTTTGATTTTTGAAAATTTGGCGGCACCTTGAAGTCAAAAGTCCAATTTTCGTCGAAAAAATCGACCTATTTGTTATTGTAAAATCAACAATTATTGAAAAAAACGAAAAAAGCTCCCAGCGTTACCTGGTGAATTATATGAAGAAGTACTGTGCCAATTTTGAAGACGATCGGTTCAATACTTTTTGAGTTATCGTGTTCACCGACTTTAAAAAGGGCAAGTTTTCAGGAGAACGGTTTAAAGTTTTAGAAACCAGAAAATTAGAAAAAAAATGAATAATTCTTTTATACGTACATTGAGTCGTCTATCCCAGGTCCATACAGTAAAGAACTTTCACCTAGAAGGTCTAGGGCATCTTTTTGACCTTGTCTACGTGAAATTCTTCCTTCTTTACTGTCACGAGCTGCCTGCTCCTCTGCTCTAGAAATGCGTAGCTTGTCGACTTGACGCGCCCATTCATGACAAATTGGCCCCGATCTTATTTCCATCTCTTGCATGAATGATAATAGAGCGAAACTACCTTCATTGAAGGTGCATGCAGCTACATTAGCTGCGATTTCCACTATAGTAGCGGTACCACTCACTGACTTCGGTGAAATTTTCCAAATGAGTTGGTTGAGACTTTCATTGTTGTTCTGTGTAAATCCACCAAGGCATCGCTGCAAGAGAGCGTCCTTGCTCAAGTCCTCATAGATGGGCTTCATGGCTTCTAGAACGTCGTTAGGAAGAGCTGTATAGCTATGCTTGAATTTATTTAGAGTATCTGCAGCTGCAGCCCTCTGCCACTCGCACCAGGAGTCTTCGCCGCTCGGGCATTTCTCGTGTTGCGGATTTTCGTCAGTTGAACTGTAATGCCAGAATGTGGACCATATGGCATTCTTCATGTTCTCAACAGAATCGTGATTTCTTCGTATAGCTAGTCCATAATACACAGTCAACTTATCTATCATTTTTGCAGTAAGTTTTCCCTTACCAGAAAGGCTTTTCCTCTTCACAGTCTTCCCAGTTTTAGTTGTAGTGTCGACGGTGCTCGACTTTACTAGTTCGCGCAAACGCGTGCCCATACGTTTTTGCACATGTCCGATGCATTCTTTTTTATTTATGGTGAAATCTTCGCCGTATGGCTGTGCCTTAACTATGCCGCTGTAGGTTTTGGAGTCACCATCTCCGATGTAGTTTCTATACATCACACCGAAATTCTTCATTGACCTCTGGAACATTTGTAGTATTGCCGATACTTCCATGTTTCCCGATGGTCCTATGTGATTGGCTTCACAACTTCCGCTGTTAACATGTTCTTCATACCACGTTTCATATTCGGCTGAATCCAGTCTACTCTCCCAAGTCTTACAGCTATGACAATATAAACTCTTGACGAGAATATCTACAACCTTTCCAGTATGATAGCCAATTAGAGATGAAACGCCATACAACGAAGAAAAGCCTCTCTTCTTCCACGTTCCATCGCCTGATACTGTCAATTCTGAAGTGTCTTCTAAATTATCTGCTTTACATGTGGCATCTTTTTCCTCTTGTACAGCGGATGTGAAAAATTGCTTGCCAACTTTTTGTACAGATTCACACATATTCTTCATGTAAGAATTATAGGTTGGCTTTGATAAAAATACACTTGCTAAATCCATAAGTCCACAGAATTTATTACATCCGGCTAAACCCAAGCCTAAGAGTCGCATTACAAAAGCGAATCGATAATTTACATCATATGTACCGGAATGTATCCTTTCACTTGATTGAACGTAATGAGGAGCACATTTCTCACAAGAAACTTTTACACTGAAGCCCAAGCCTTCCTTCTTGCATGTTTGGAAACTTATTTTTCCACCACAAACTGCACATTTCACTAGAGTAGAGATAGTAGAGAACACTAGTAAGAAGTCTACTATTCTGTAATGTTTAGTGATATCTTCCTCTACCTCTACATTCGAAGAACTTTTGATTTTTTTCGAGGACGCGCTGCTTGCCACTACATCGTCCTTTTTACGTTTATGCGGTGGTACAATTTTCTTCGGTCGATTTATCAACTCACCACTCTCCTGACGACGTTCTCTGCTCACTTTTCGAGGCATTCTTGATGATAAAAAACAAAACAAAACCAATCGAATCCGCACGAAAATGGAAACTCTCGGTATCGATACTGCTCGGCACGGCGTACAATGATCGACTGAAGTATATTCTATGCTTGAAAAATACACACTACTACCCGAAGAGGTGCTTCTACGAAGGACACAATTTAGGGTTAGAGGTACAAAACAATAGCTCGGCAGGTAAGCGCTGCGAGCAGCTGCGCGGCAGCTGCCAGTCAGGTACCAAAAAGTCTGCAAATAGGCGGAGCAGAGTAGGGACGCTTAAATGCTCATAACTTTGTCAATTTTGCTCCGATCGACTTGAAATTTTAACACAACATTCTTGAATAGTTATACATTCATTTAAGCAAATAAAAAAAAAATGAAAAAAAAAATAATTAAATACCTTACCCCCCCCTTAATAAATGCTCGTAAGGTTGCCCTAATCTCCTCTACAGTGTTTGAATCACTGACTGCTAGCGCGTATCTTTCGCAAACTTGTAGGAGAACCTCTTTTCGAAGATCCTGTATCCACCCGGTTTGACCTTGCGCGACAAGTTCCTCAATCTAATTTCAAGTAGCAGACATCTACTCTAATCAGAAATTCTAATCCAAGCTTGATGAGCCTGAACTGACTCGTTATTTTGACGAAAAATATCTAAAATTCCTTATACTTCCTAAATACGATAATTTACTAATGCTCGCACGCTTCTAACTGGCAGTTAGCTCTCAATGACAATGTTTGCGGCTTAAATACTAAAACTGCGAGGATTTCAAATTGACTTACACAAAAATGACTATCTTCATCTCGCTTTTCCGCCTCTGCTGGGTTGTTGCTGACCCTCTGTGGTTCCTTTGGTGCTGCTGAACTGCTGCGTCCTGCTGCTGCTGCTGCTGTAGGTACCTCGTGCTGGTTTCTTTGCCTTGGCCACGAATGCTGCGTGCTGTAGCTCTTTCCTTGCGACGTATTTTTCCACTAGGTTACAACGACTGCGTGTTGCACCTTTTAACTTTTCTCTTTTTACTTTATTTATTTTATTTTATTTTACTTCACTACTTCTGTTTTAGCGTCAACTATCTTGCAAGCTCTGGTTTATCCGCTAGACCGCTGCCACCAATGTTGTCATATTAAAACTCCGTTACTCAGGGATTTGGGAGTTGATCGGGTTGTTCCCAGAGGTGATTAAAGAATCACTCTAAGTGCAAGATAGCAACGAAAAGTAGATTTTATTTAGTATAAATATAAGTTACAAGAGATGGGTTTTGGAGCACTTGCCCCCTTTCGAGCCTGAGTATTCGAAGATAATACTCTTCGCTTCTTCTCTGGAATCTGCTCAAGACTGAAGCGCGGCTCGGTCCTTAGCCTAATTTATTACGTTATTATGCTTACGTGTAAATTGGCGTAACCTGCATGCGCTGCGCTTTGTCGCATTCCAGGTCACGCCTTGCTTAATTATTACAAGTAATTATTACAAGTAGCCTATTTACGAAATATTCTGGAATGTTGAGTAACAATTCTCAACAACCGTCATTTACCAATATTTTGAACTGTTCGTTCAGATTGTTTTTCATTCGTATAATGATGTTGTCCGCCATATTCTTTTGTATGTTAACAATAAAGCACACCGTTAAGTCGGTGGTATGCGAGTGTTTGGACGCGATAGTTTATATACATCTGTTGTGTGGGAGGATATATGATATGAGGAGTTCGTGGAGTGTTTTACGCTCCAGAGTCATCCGATTGTAATGCGGGTGTGAAATAGTGGTAGGTGGGAACATAGTTTGACAAGAATCCATACAAGATCAGCCTACTCGGGGGATAATAATTGCAACGATGTATAAATAGTTGGGGGAGCAGGCACGCACGCGCTCCTCGTTGGGTGCAGCGGTTCTTTGGATGCGTTCACCGTGTGATGATATACTAATCTGTTTTATCATCTGCGATACATTGTATGAACCCCTTCTTCTGTAGGAACGTATGTTTAAATAATGTGTGAAAATCTTCTACCGCCGCTGAGCACTATGCGTTGCACCTGATTTGCATGGTGACCGATCCGTCTAAGAATGCGTAGAATGATTATTCTGAGGCAAGGCACGCTTACATGATAAGATCCCCCCTGTTTATGATCGCATGTCCAATGAGTATAATTAATTTCCGTTTGTAGGGGAATGCGTAATGAGGTAGGGGAATGTGTAATGAGGGTAATTATATATTCAAAGATGATGATATTAGCATTTTTGAATACGTGTGAGCTCATCATGTATGCGTGTGTCCATGTGCACTAATACTATTTGATCCAGAAGTAGCGGATCCCTACTACTAACTTTGTTCAATTACACATTACCAAAGTAATGGGTAATTAAATGGATAATTTATTCAAAAATGTGATTAGTGACTCACAACACTGCAACATAGTCCCTACTTTGAAGATCCCCAATTTTTGTTTCTGTAAACGAGGCGAGATGAAACACTACCGCCCTTTGTATTTGTTGCTTTAAGCGGTACGAGTTTACCGCCACCAAACTCATTTTTGGTGAGAATAAATAATTTTTGCTTTAAAACCCGATACAACTACATCGATAAAAGGTGAATTTTGAAATCGCCTCAAGTTCGGCATGGTGAAAGTAGGATAACTTTAATACTTCATATTAAAATAAATGAATTAATTTTTTTAATACGTCTTGTAATGTAATTAAATTTTCTATGAAAGCCGTTCCGGTGAAATATGAAAGTTTGAATACATGCAGACATGTCATCACCATTACAGATTAGGAATAAAATTGAATGACAAATACGGCCTTCAGGTACACAACGGAAAATTTAGTTTAATCTAGGTTCAGTAAAGAAAGTTGAAGATAATCTACTGTAGAAGAATCGAATCACTAGACACAATTGCAGCCGACTGATTAAAAATAAGGCAGAAACATTGGTGTTCTATGAATTGTAGAAATAAGCAATCACGGCCTTAACGTGTCTCAATACTTCGGATTCATGATTCACGTAACAGAATTCATAGAATAAAATATCTAGGTAATAACATCGTCATTCTTACATAACACCTGCGTTCGATCTCTTGCTGATTTCGAAAATCCGCCCGTCCTTTATCCTCTCATTCAATGGGAGATTAATCCTGTCGTTGCGGGGCCGAGGCATCGTAAAACACCAATCCAGTTAAAATCAGTTGTACACAAAAATTAATGAATAAATTGTTCAAAAACGTAGAAGAAATAGAATAGCTTTGAAAGAATTGTTCACAAACTGCCTAAATATAAAATATAGTTCACGTATCAGTTGTGGCTCGTTGTACGTCTTGCGAAGCTCTAATGAAAAGTTCTCATGCTCTCGATACAGCGCGAGCAGAAGCTGCATCCACCAAGAACGTTGTCTTGGGCCCGTTCCGTAGTCGACTTCACTATAGCATTTTAGCGCCTTATGAGATCGTGAAATAAGAGTTTTGAATCCCATTAAATCGCTAGTTCATGAAAAAATGTATAAAATGTTCGGGACTACGTACGTAATAAGAATCTCATTGTTGAGATCTTAAACCCGCACATTTTGGAACAACAAAGGAATGAGATCGTTGAAAAAACATTACTTATTTGCGCCGCGCGCACTTTAACCGCAAACGCTGCGATAATGGCTCGGAATAGAGCAAAAATGTATAGGACCAATTTTGTAGAGCACAAAATTTTGTTCAAAAAAGTGATTGACGGCACCTCTCTATCTTCAATAGCTTGGCCGTGAGACTTGCCTAAAAAAATACCTAGAAAACGCACTGTTTCCGCGTAGCCCACGAAAACCCGTCTCAGTTAACAAATCCCGTGAAAAAATAATCAGATATGATCATTAGGGTGCTTCAAAAAAAATTTAATTTTTTTTCTCAAGTCTTACCCTCCCAAATGCTTGAGGTGAATAAGAAAAAAGTCCTCCCGAAAGTCGGTCGCTGTAGCTCAACTCTAAAAGGTCGCTATTTTCATTTTAGTTTCCTATTCATTTAACATGGGAATTTTAGTTTTTTTATTTAAACTGAAATTACACCTATTCATTTTTTTTTTTGAATATCCATTATATATTCAGAAAGCTGATTTTCTAAGCTTTCCAAACCTATATAACAAAAGTCGATTACCTTAATCATTACCCCTTAATGATTACCTATTATTTCAACTATTTTTCTGCAGCAATAAAATCTCTAGATTTTAAATAACTTTATTTGATCTTCTAATTAAGGTAATCGACTTTTATTATATGTGTTTGGAAAGCTTATAAAACCAGCTTTCTGAATATACAATGGTTATTTATAACAAATTAAAATTAATAGGTGTAATTTCAGTTTGAATAAAAAACCGAGAATTCCCATGTTAAGGTACTTCCGCAGTAAGTGAATGGGAATAGATGACAATATGCTACAGGTTTGAACCTTTACGGATATATTCTCGTGATAGGTAGAAAATTATCCCGAAAGTCCCATCACAACCAACCACCCAGTTTTTTGTTGAAAAAATTATTAAAATAAGTCATTTGTACAGAGCCAAATGGAACCAACTTTTCAACTAATTTTTAAAAATCATCGACAATATGCTAGACACTTGAACGCTTGCAAAATCACATCGTTAATTATCCACAGATATGAATCCACAATTTTTTTTACGTTTTACCACGCAATTATCGAGAAATGTCAAAAAAGGTATGGAATAGTAATCAGGTTATGGGAGAATAGCGATGAAACACGGCAACGTTGGGAGGTTAGAGCGCTAGTGGGAGGGCGTTGCGTTAGCGGGCGATTCAATCGTCCAAAGCCACACTCGAAATTCTCGCAAGCTGAAAAATATCAATCCAAATAGAAGAGAGTATTTTTTTTTTGCATTTTTATTTATAGAAACTTTTACACAATCCTTAACATTTTTTTAAACAGTAAATAAACAAACTCATTGGATTTATTCACCACGAAAATTGAAACAAAAATAAGAACAAATTCGACGTGGTTATTTGCGCGATGTCTCGAAATATTCCCCAATCTTTGCATACGTTTCTTCAAGATTGATTTTTCGAGGTTTATATTGGATTTTATTCTTTAGCAATTTAACTACTCCAATCTTTCCATC
The DNA here is from genome assembly GCA_914767705.2 of Tenthredo notha. Classification (NCBI taxonomy): domain Eukaryota; kingdom Metazoa; phylum Arthropoda; class Insecta; order Hymenoptera; family Tenthredinidae; genus Tenthredo; species Tenthredo notha. The sequence continues at coordinate 13,994,241 of OU611910.1, read as the reverse complement.
TTTTTCAAAAGCATTATGTAAATCCTCAAAACCAACACCTGCCGCAGCCATCTTCTGTTTCAACGTAGTTGTTATCAGTTCAGATAATGCTGAGAGTGAATTTGCAGCGTCTTTCATTTCTTTATGACTCCTATACTTCGTTAACGCTTCATCGACAGAGATCAACTCTGATACGATGTCTTCCAGTGTAAAAATTTTGCAAACAAAATGTCTCAACATTTCTACATCGTAGGATGCGTCATGAACCTTGTCTTCATCCACCCGTTCCATATGTCCACGAGCTAGAGTGGACAATTTCAATTCACCTTTTTTCGATTTCGTTATTTTCATTTTCCTTTTGTATCCTTCGAGAGAACAAGCAAAGCCAGCAACAACCGCCTGGAATTCACTGAGGAGAGAGAGCTTTTCAATTGATCTCAAGAGCCTTGGACCATCGAAGGAGAGATTATGTGCAACTAATATGCATTTTCTATCGAATTTTCGTAGATAAGTAATTAACTCAGTCAAAGCACGACGCAGACCCAGTGATTCGACGCGAACCCCATGTAAATAAAGATCTCCGGAAACATTAGTCAGACCGTGTACTTCGGTTGCCTTGGCATCAATGGGCTTAGAGGGTTTGAGGTAGGTGTTGAATGACAAAGACCCAGTGCCTGCTGCGATTTGGAGGATATCACAATTAGCACTCAATCCTGACGTTTCTAAGTCAAAGAAAACAACTTGATATTCCTCATCCGCCATTTCTGCAACTACCTCATCGCCTGTCAGTGCTGGCCTATTGATAGCTGTAGTAGTAATTAATCCCATTTGCGATTGGTACATTACTCCTTCAGATCGTTCATTGCGATGTCGCAAGGCATTCCGATTCTTCTTCAACTCAATACGATTTGCTTTTGATTTAATCAAGCTAGCTCTGTCAGCGTTTATAGATGCTTTTGCTTCAACGCGATTAATATGCTGACGTAGATTTTCATCGATAGACAAATTTAATCTCTCAAAAACCTGAATCATATAGCTCTCTCCCTCATTTTCCTCGGCAACAGCAGCAGCTACTCGATAATCCATCGACTCACTTAAGCTGTAGCAATGGCTCTTCGGCGCCTTTCGAGCTATGGCAGCATTGAGACTCTCGTTAGCTTAGCTGGAGGCTGCGTGAGCATACTTCCCAGCATTCCTGGCAAGTCCCTCGAAAACTTCATCGATGGCTGCAAATAAAATAGGATTTTGAATCCCCTCGCCGATGGTACGATGAGTATATTCTTCAGGATTTTCTTTGTATTTACACCAAGAAAAATCATTGCAATGAGAGTGATTGTTAAATGCATGGAATGGTATAGCCCTCAGCGCACTGGCTAGACCTCTTTCATCTCCTGGATTCTGGGCCATTGCGTACGAGAAACACTTATTTAGATAATCGATCACATTTTTATTCATTTCTCGTGCATGGTCTCTAGCTTTTGGAATTGAATAAAGAAGATTCTTCACGCCTTTGGACAGGTGATTTTTGTCTGATAATTTCACAACATAATGAGAATCTACCAAGGCATTCCTCACTCCAGCTATCGCTGATGAATCCTCATCCCCACAAAAAATACCAAGCTGTACGTTGTTATTCTTCAGGATATCGCTCTCGGTGGCCAATTTCAGTGCTAAATGTGCCTCAATTGCTTTTGCACTTCCAGTAAAATTTTTACGACAATCGTGATTGTCCTTGGCATTATTTAATTGGCACATCTTACAGACTCTACTCGCTGTCGCATAATCCACAATTAGACCACTCTGCGTGCCACTAAGAGCTGCATATCCATTGAGGCTGTCATAATTTTTCCCATTTCCTCTTTTAGACCAAGCACAATCAAACGAGAGCATTAGTCTTACAATAAATGTCATAGTTGCCGATATAGCAGACTCCAATGACCGTCTCCACCTAGCAGATGGCTTTTTAGGCTGACTCGAAGACGTTTTCCCAACTTCAGGGGATAATTCTGGTGATGGAGCATACTCCGGAATTTGTAGTTGACCTGTGTCTTCTCCTACCCCTAAATTATAAATAATGAGGAAGTGTTGGGAGACGAAAACCATTAATCGCAGTGTACCTGTGTCCTCTCGGTTCGATTCAATCATACTACCTAGCTCTGCATCTGATAGGGATGATTTATGGGGAATTATGAAGTTCTGTCGATGTTCAAAAGGCCTATAAAGTACACAGACACGCTTACATCTACTGTCGACAAAGTGAATGTTACAAGTAACAAAAAGAAATTGCAATAGACTTTTCATTTCACATCCATTTTTATTTTTCATTTTTAACAATTTTCCTTGCTGACGAAACACTGTCGATTCATCTATCAAAATTGTAATAAAAAAAAGTTCTGAATTGATTGGAGTAAAATTCAAAAACAAAAAGTTGATCGATTGGCTCAATAGTGTCAAAATTAATTAACAACCAGAAATGAGATTATAAAAAAATGTGAAAAAATATATATTTCGCATTGATTCCGATGATATGGTTCAATAAAACAGTCAATCCATTGGGCCAATAAGCCATAGAATATACAATTGGTAAATCAGAAAATAAAAAATGAAACGTAAAAAAAAACTGGAAATTGATTCAAATTTTAAAAAATCATACGAAATTGTGGGTCAGAAGCCTACACCATCCTCTCAATCTCGTCCATATTCTCAATAGTCAATTTTCGTTCAATTTTCGCAGCTCTGTCACAGCTCTCCTTAGCTATTGTCTCCACAACGGGTCCAACTTTTCTCTCATACTCCTTATGGGTATGGTAATGCAGTGTCGGTATACCTGCACTCGCCAATATTTTATTCAAGCCCTGGTTTCCAATGCCAGCGTGAAGACAGCCTGTCGAAACCATTCCGTTGATTGAATCATTGATATTTTAATATTTACGATGATACATAGCGAGTCGGAGTAGAAATATTGATACTCACCGAAAGCAACCCTGTACTTCACTTCAAAACTCTTCCTATTACTCCCTACATCTGTTACGATTCTACTAGTTGGTATAGACTTCTCAATTAGGCAATGTCGACACCTTACAGTCAAAAATGCACCCAAACCACGTCTGTATTCCTTTTCTACGTCTTGCAGGGATAAAATCGCCGCACAAGCATCACATTGAAGCTCATTACCTAACAGAGTTAGGTTCACAATGCGATTGTCACATTTTACTGATTCGGATGCTTCAGATGGTCCAGATGTGTTGAGCTCGACCTTACAAGGGGAGGACCAGACATGGTAATAATGGATTTTGATGAAACTCAGGTATGTTGTAGAGGTATGTGCCCTAAGTACCAGGCTAACGGGAATTGATGCACTACGGCTTGGTTTCCGAGAAAATTCACGGCAAAGTTTTCACGCGCGGTATGTATACCAGTAACTTTGCCGTGTTGTCAAGCAAGCGAGCGCAGCGCAGTAGGCAAGGTCTGCGATTACCACCCTGCTGGCCCGTGTTCAATTCCCGTCGACGCTCGACTTTTTTTTTATTTGTAATTTTTTTTCAATACTTTCATTTTCTCGTCAACGTGCGATGTCTATTTTTACCGCCAGGTAAAAATTTTCATAAAAAAGTTGCAACACGCTCCTGAACTGTTAGAGGCAAATCGGGGAATCGCGTCCAGAGAGGATTCAATTAAAATTCATTCCCTACTTTGCATCAATTGAGCGCACCTGCATTTCGGCCAATGATTCAATACGCGTGGTTCGCATCGAAATTAATAGTCGAAAGAATGATATTTTCAAATTTGAACGAGCTCTGCTTCTCGATAAAACTTTTGAAACAACCATGCTTCTGCAAAGCAGTAGGTTTCATCAAATGTGCATGGTGTGACACCATGTTATGCTTTGCGTGTTTTTATGATAAATACCACCCAAGCGATTGTTAATTTAATGTACACAGTGATAGCGAATAATTGAAACATGTGAATGTATGTGTATATACCGCGAGGACCAGGTGAAAGAGAATGGTCGGTCCGCCCAGACACCTTATATTTCGTATTTTCATGGGGATAGCCACTCGTTGCGCTGAAAAATATATCCTGGGGTCGAAGCTATCGACCACGCGCCAAAATCACCCTAAGGATTTTCTGCGCAACGAGTGGCTATCCCCATGAAAATACAAAATATTAGGTGTCTGGGCGGACGGACCATTCTCTTTCACCTGGTCCTCGCGGTATATGATGAAAAATAAATTAAATTACTACCGTACGTTGTGTCGCAATTTTTTTCCCCGCAACTTTGTAATGTAATGTTTGTTATTGATAATAAATAAAATGAGATACGTTGACGAGAAAAAAAAAGTAACGAAAAAAAATTACAAAAAAAAAAAAAGTCGAGCGTCGACGGGAATTGAACACGGGCCAGCAGGGTGGTAGTCGCAGACCTTGCCTACTGCGCTGCGCTCGCTTGCTTGACAACACGGCAAAGTTACTGGTATACATACCGCGCGTGAAAACTTTGCCGTGAATTTTTTCGGAAACCAAGCCGTAGTGCATCAATTCCCGTTAGCCTGGTACTTAGGGCACATACCTCTACAACATACCTGAGTTTCATCAAAATCCATTATTACCATGTCTGGTCCTCCCCTTGTTAGTTATAAGATCTAATTGCTATTGAATATCATATGCCTGCTATTGATTTGTTTTTTTTTGTGTAATATTTCCCTGTGCATGAATTGTGGTGGAGGATATATTGTGCTATAGGTGATCGGATAGCGACATACCGCTGTAAACATTCGTACCGAGTACCAGCGGAGTCCTACCACGACACTTGCCAGGGGGACAACATTTAATTCGCAAATAAACAATAATAGCTAGCTAGCGAGGTTATTATCCAGAGTCTAACGGCGAAATACTATTCTATTTCGAGTTTCGCGAAGATATCCTCTAGTCGGTGGGAAAAACATAGTCCATATTACGACGGACTTTTAGTCTACCCCCGCACCGAGGGGAATATTTATGTTTCGTTCGCAACAGTCAATTCGAAACTAATAGATGTCGCGTACATTCGGGTTGTGAATTTCGTATTTTTCAGTGGTGCTCAGGCGTGGGTTCTGAGTATCGCACGAGATCCAACAGCGGTTCTCAATTCAAGGCGATCTCGACGAGATAGACTCGTCGAGAAGATAGAGTACTACTTCGGTAGTATGTTTTGAGCTTTACGTGTATTTTTTCGGGTTCGGGTTCGGGTTAGAATTCGAGTTCGAGTTCGTGTTAAAGTTCAAGATTACGTTCACCTTTACGTTCGGGTTGCACTTTAAGTGAGAACTTTCTGCGTGCACTTCCGAATACTGATTGGAAACACTCGAGTGCGTAGAAATTATTTTTTGTTCGTGGCTGCGTGGTCATACGTGACTACGTGAGTTCGAGTTTCGGGTTGGATTGTGTTCTCTTACGAGCGAGCGCGTGACTTTTACACCCTTCCGGTAAAAACCAGCCGAAGGAAAAAGTGTCGCGATAGCGTTTTGGATTTCTTCGGGAATGTTATTCGCGCGTTCGTGTTTTAGTACAGTTTTTTTTTGTGGTGTCGACTGAATCCTAGATCTCGTATCGAGTCATGGCGTCGATGGATACCCCCTACGGATGCGGTCTTTGGGACTTAAATCACGGGGAGTTATCACGCTTGTTGCGCTCACTACACGTTAGCGACACAGGCTCAATCGTAGAGCTGCGAGATCGGTACGTGCGACATTGGCGACGAAGTCAGGGCGAATTGACGATCCCATGGGAGGCTGAGGACGAACCGGCTGTCGCATCGGGCGACAGCTCGCGACCGGGTAGTAGCCAACAATATCAGCCGAACCCCTCGCCACCTCGAGTCTCGTTCGCGGCTAATTTAGACTCGCACCCGGCGACTACGACGACTGCAAGCATCGTATACTCGGTGGCTCAGTCAGTTAGGTCAACCATGGCAGAAACAAGGCCCGTGGCTAGCGTACCGAGCTCACCAGTGAGGCCAGCTCAAATCCGCGAAATCCCCGACGCGAACGACGCGTATGGAGATTTTTATAGAGACTATGCGGCGCTCCGGGAAATCTTAAGCGAAGATGCACCCGCGGTTATGCCTCGCCGATCGACGGCTTACCCCCGCGTATTAGAAGAATACGGTCGAGAGTACCAGCGGGCGTCTCAAAATGAGGCCTTACAGCGAGCGTCTCAAAATGAGGCCATACAGCGAGCGATACCCGAGTCGGTGCGCGAAATAGAGGATCACTACTTCAGACTTGGAGTATTAGCTCTACACGGGCCATGGGAGTCCCAGAAGTTGTAGAAATTAACAATAGACCGGAGCAACAACCACGCGTAGGAACGGGACCGACGATAGGCCGCATACGCCAAGAGGCGGACGCCCTACAAGAACGTAGTCTATCGCCTAGTTATCCCGCGCAGCTTAATAATCACCCACCGATAAGTCATCCACCGTTCAATCAGCAGCCAATGCTGCAACTAATGAATACCCACCCACCCTCCCAGCAAACACAACATAGCGGGGATGGCGAAATAGTACCCATGCGGTCGCAATTCAGGGATAGGGCTAAGGAAGTAGTTGAAGCGTTGCGTCGGTGGAACCTGAAATTCGGAGGGGGTAGTGAACAGAGCGCAGAGGATTTTTTGAGTCGCTTAGACGACTGTAAGAAATTTACCCCGTTAACCGGTAAAGAAGTGATACAATCTCTACCCATAATTTTTACGGGATTCGCCTCAGAATGGCTTAGACTCGAGCGAGACAGCTGGTCCAACTACGAGGACTTTCAACAGGCATTTAGAGGGTGGTTCGTCGACGCAACCGTGAACAAACGTTTTCGTCAACAAGCCGCGACGCGTACACAGGGAGAAAACGAGTCAGCGACGGAATATATCACCTGCATTCGCGGGTTATTAAGCCGTATGACACGACCATACGCGTTAGAAGACCAGCTCGATTTAGCCTTCGAAAATCTCCGTCCGAATATTCGCGAGACTTTAGACCGATCGCTCATTAGAAATTTCCAGGAGTTAGCCCGAGTCGCAACCGCGAGAGAAACAAATTTAAGGCTTTCGCGTTCGTACAGACAACCCCCATCCCCCGAGGATTCGTATATGGCCGAATTAGCTTGCAGAGAGAAACAAAAACAAACAAAAAAATCTCCTGCACTTGCGGCAATCAAAGATGCATCAGTAACGACCGAAGCCCCGAAGGCTGCAACTACCCCGAACTCGCGGAAGAAGGGCGGCAAGGGTCAAGGGGGGGGAGGATGGCCTTTGGAAAGTCCATTACAGAACAATTAGCGGCCATCGAACAAAAATTAGACAAGAAAATAGATTCCGTAGTCGCGAACACGCAGCAGCGACAGACTAGGCCAAGCGCTCCGAGGCGACCAAACAATGCGAGTGTAGCCACAACAGCGGCTAACTCACAGACACAGACAATGTCGAATACCACGCCAGCGATGGACGGTGGACCGACAATTGTTTGTTTCAATTGCGAGCGCCGAGGTCATATATGGAGAGAGTGCCCGGCACCTAGAACCCGGTTCTGCTATCACTGCGGTAGAAAAGGGGAAATCGCGACGACGTGTTCTCAATGTTATCCGGGAAACGAACAAGGGGAGTCTCGAACAGGGACAACGAGTTACCCACGATAGAAAATCCGGGTCCCAATAATCTAACCGAGCCAGATGCAGAATGCTTACCAATGCAGACTCTCGAGTTACAACCGCGCTGGTTTTTAATCGTAAAAATCTATTATTTATGAACGTTTAGGTAGGCGTAGAATTTTAATTAATAAAGGTTTAATTAATTTTATGCCAAGAATATCTTTATGGTGGTTTTTATTATGTTCTTATACAATACAGGAATTAATCTACACTCAAAAAAAAAAATAAAACATTAATAAATTATTAACTCTAAATGTTAAAAATAAAAATTACAATATATATTATAATATATTTTTAAATTATTATAATATAATAAAATTATATAAATTAACTTTTATATAACTAATATTATATTATATTCAATACTAAATAATATCCTTCAAATTTAAATTAAATTCATTTTTTAAAAAAATTCTAAAAAGTTTGAAATTGGAATTTTCAATTATTCTTTTAATTAAATAATATTTAAATGGATTCTATAGATATTTCAATAATTAATAAATTTAATTTTGATCTTATCCATTTAATAGTCGGAAGTTCGCGCACTAGTAGACACCGGGTCTTCCAGAAGTTTCTTAGGAGCTTCAGGTAGGAAAATCGCCGAGGAAAATGGTCGGTCACTGAGTCAACCAGCCTTTGGAAGAGTCATACTGGCCAACGGCGAAACCGAAGCCGTAGTAGGAGAATTTATCGTACCTATAGAACTGTCAGGAAGAACCCATAATCTCGCGATTCGAATTCTTACGGCATCAGCGTGGGAGTGCATGACTTCATAAACTTTCATTTAGGCTCTACGTTAGTCTTGCATCGATAGGCTCAATTCTATATTTTGACTACATGCTCGCAAGAGCGATAAGTCGCAAAAAGGAAGAAGAAGAAGAAGAAGAAGAAGCTCAATTCTATATATTTTGATACCTTCTGTTCAGACCCGAATTTGAATTTGACGTTATGAGTTAGCCTTCTTCACAAAATCATGAAAAAAGTGAGTAAAAAGTGAGCAAAAAGTGAGTAAAATAGAGTTGTCGGAGGTAATAACTTAGTTCAGTAAATGAGTAGAAATTCAAGCAAACACTGAAGAATCACAGACTACAGATATTGGACCTTGAGACGACATTGAACAAAAATGTCGATCAGGGAATCATCGTTTTAGATATCAATTGCCATTGTCTTAAGTGGCGAAACTACAAGAGCAGATAAAAATGATATGAGTAATATAAATATGAATAATGAACATAATGAATAGAAAGTATGAGGCAGAGGAACTGATATCACTCAAATATCTCGAGTCCCTCAGACGGACTCTATAATTCTTGTGTACTTCTGACTAACTTGACAACAGAGTCCTATCCCAGAACCAAACAAACTACTAATCTATTCTACTCTACTCTCTCAATTTATTTCACAGTTACTGGAGTGACGTTCATTACTGAGCGATATTATGACGAGTCTTGTGATATAATTGCATAAATAAAATGTAAAAAATGTGGGAAACATTGAAAATGAAAATGACGATCTATGTGACACAGCCTCTTTATTAAAAAAAAAAAAAAAATATACCGTGATGGCGGTAAGGGTAAGAAAATAATATGTTTAAATCGAGCTGCAGTCGGCTAATCTTCTTTCTTTTATTTCTGACCCTTACCGCCAACACGGTAAGGGTTGGCTAGGTCGTACAGCAAATCAACTAGGTTGTGGCGCGCCATTGTTGCCCGGCGCGTTGCTGCCGCCGGGCAACATTTTTTTCTGAAAAATTAAAAATTACATCATTATTATGAAGAGTTTCGTAGCGAAATCAAGTGAAGCAACTACCGAAGCTTAATTAGCCTAAATCAATCATAGTTCAGGACAATGCTCGTTATACTAGTTAAAGTAGACTACATTCTGAAAACTACGATATTTCTTCGATTATTAAAATTTATACGGTATAGATCATCAGAGATGATGATGACTGACTAGTAGCAGTTGCTCGCATACCTCAAGTCAAATTTGGTGAGGTAACAATAATTGTCAAATTCATATTGTCAAATCGATAATATGGGTATAAAAGTGCTTTGGTAAAATAATTTAAGATGAGTTATATATCATCATACAATTGAACATGAAAATAAAACGGTCGTGACTGTGCATAATGAAATAAGGAATAAAGGTGGAACGATAATGATTTTACACCATTTAATGAAAATAGATAACGTTGTCAACTATACCTCCAGCCGACGCTGCCCCGGCCGCCCCAGTCGCCGCTGCCCCATTTGGGGCTTGTTGGGCCCCTACACGCCCTTCGTCCTCTATAAATAAAAGCATACAATCATATTGATGAACCAGATTGTATATACTTCGACATCGTGCAAGCTTTCCAATTGTTTGTAATTCAAAGCATTGGATGGTTCGACTAATAAAATACATAATGAAAATATAAAATTAGTTTTTCAATTTGTAAACATCTCAAATGGTAACTAGTTCGTTCGAATATAAGTTGCCATCATTTATGTATACTTTCTTCTGTCACATATTGATGTACATGAATAGGGGACTCTATCGAACCTTCCACTTTGAGTATATAATTAATTAATGATTCAAGTCGAATTATTGAGAAGTGTATGGGAGTATATCAGCATGAAAAAAAAATAATTAAGCTGAAAACAATATAGAAAAGAGGATTGATCTGCGACCTATTGACCCTTTTAGACTTTTGTTAACCTTCATGAGTTGGATGTTTTCAAACGACGAAAATTTTAAACTGTAATTTACGGGACCACGTTTGGGGGTGATTTTCGCCAAACGCGAAGAATCACCTGGCAAGGCGGCAGTACAGAAGCCAGTCACAACTGCATAATATAATTCTTTACACTTACGGACGGGATTCACTGCCAAATTGTCAACGTCCATGTCCACTGCTGCAGGCAACTCGTTAAGATTTATATCAAAGTTGAGCAACTGTTCAACGAAGATAAAATACATGCATGAAATATATCGAATTCTAGTCGATTCTAGCAAATTAATGATATTCTGTATTAATAATATAAACTAACGCTACCGATGGGCGAGGCACGTGCATCTGAGTGCGAAGACATGGTTGCAATGATGATACGCTTCCCTGGGATTCCCAACGTAGCCAATACCATAGACCAGATACCATAGACTAGTATCATAGCAGAAAGTTCAAAAGATACAGCGATTTCAGTGCACTTTATCAATGCAATTGAGTTCAGACCCTAGTTTCCAACCAATCAGCGACTGGACTACTATGAAAACTGTAGTCAGTGCGTCCTGGTAGAGCTCCTATCTTTGAATACTCCAGTTTGTCTATGGTTTTGCCTACGTTGGGAATCCCAGGGAATCGTTCGTCATTGCAACCATGGCTTCGTACTCAAGCACACGTGCTCCATCTCCAACCGATAGCGTAAGTTTTGTAACGGAGTTTCAGAGCGCACTCCGCACTCTACGGCGTGACTCGGATAAAATACTAAATTAAAGAAAATCTTAGATAGTGTTGGGCGCCAGACACGTGAGTGTCGTTTTTACGAAAATATATTGAATATCAGCGGTGCTCAAATAATTACTATACTGCCGGAACGACGGCCTTGAAACCTCGGTTAACTCAGATATACAGCGATAAGGGTAGAGTGGGTGGATTCACCTTACTAATTAATAAAATATGAAACACCAGATATAGATTCCTTCAATGAAATCTACGGTTTCGTATATTGTTCTTATTCTTGTGCGTTAACAATTTTATCTGCGATAACAACGAGATTCAAATATAACTGACGATATCAAATAACACAGAAATAGTGATTACAATAATCGTTACGAATAATGGATGAAAATGACGATTCGAATAATACTTTAGAACTTACTAATTTGACAAAAGAAAGAATATTATATTATTGAGTCTGATTCTGCGACGCAGCAGTATAAAAAAACGTAAACACGCCGGTTAGCTAGCGAGAGCCGTAGAAGCGATATAATCCAAGCTAAACTACTTTCCAGGCTACGTATCACCGAGCGATACGATATTCTATAGCAAATTTTCTAATGCGGCTTGCTAGCTTTATTATTATTATTATTTGGCGATACAGAACTCAATAAATAATTCAGATGAATCTACGGTAAGCAATAAACTAATTAATTATAGCACAGAGATTAGGAAAACTTATGATAACGCAATATAGCGACAAGCAGAAGGTTACGCAGTTTATATAGCACAATCAAAGATATCGGAAGAGAATGAACAGAATAATACGTATCAACCAGATGCTGAGTCGCAAGATGCATCTGCTGGCGGGAGGCTTTATGCGAGCCCTGTTCCCCGCCTAGCGATATTCGGCCAAGGTCTACAGTCCTCCTCGTAGATGTTGTGATACTGTCCGTGGTACTGAATCCCGTACCGGATTTCATACCGTCGTTGTCCTCTCTGAAGCAGAAGTTCAGGATCGTCGTCTTCGTTATCCTCGTTCTCTCTCTCTCTCGCGGTACATTAACAGAAAAACACTCCAAATTAGTCTAATTCTATTGCTTATTCTAGGTTTGTCACTTGTATCCCGAGGGTCTAGACGGCGGTAAACTCTCTCTCGCGGTATAGCTGATAAAAAGAAATGCAATTTAGGTACTCTTGTGACGGCAGCTAATCTGCAACGTCACAACTTCGCCCTCCTAAAAAGAGGCCTAGGCAAGGCAAGGTCTCTATGGGCCGTATTCACAGTCAGGTCTTATGGTCAAGGTCGTCTTAAGAACAGCTCTTGGCCAATCAAGTCGAGTCTAGAACAGACTTAAGACGATCTTGAACATAAGAACTGACTATGAATACCACCCTATGTCATAGCTAGACCACAAGCGATACAAGCAACTTCATAATTGACTGAGCACAATAATTAACACAGAGATGGAAAAAGATAGACTAGTCACGTATTTGGCAGCTAGTTCTGGCGATATTTACGGAATCAACCATGGTTTGGCTACTGAACGAGAAGCTGTATTAAGTTGTTCTTTACTACTATCAAAATACTAACCATACTTAGATAGCGAGATGCAAAGATGTTATCTACGGCAAGTGGCTCGAAGACTAAACTGTTTAGACATGCTAAAGAAGACACTCCTTAGGAACTTGCGATATCAGACAGCTAAGATAGTAGTAGAAAGCAGAAGAAAAGGAAAAGAAAAACAGAAATTAATACTAGATGGTTCTGACTTACTGACGATGACGCAACTGAAATATAGCAAAGATAGGTGATGCACATTAGATAATGGGGTTTTTGGCTTAAAACTAGGGATGAAATTTTTGGGTAGGAGAGACAAAACCGTACATACCCAACCAACACGAAATGGTGGAGAACACGTTTAATATGCGTGATAGTGGTGGAAATGTAGTGTACGGTGTAAAAAATAAACGTGTATCCACGATGCGGTTTTCCACTCACCATTATAACACGTTGATTGGAAAAATTTATTTCAGACAACTGTTTTTTAACGCGATTATGTTACGTTGAATTGAGACGTATACTAATTACATTTTTGTCAACATTTAACGCATGTGTTTTATACGTTTATAGACCAATGATTTCAGGGCAGCGGTCGACATTCAATAAATAATGACAAACTGTCGTATAACCTACGTATTCGAAAAAACGTTTAAAATATTCATGCTATTCACATTCTCTAAACGCTTAATTAACGTGGTTCTTACGTTAATCAATGACTTTCTTCAGTGTTCCTCCAAACGATTAATGAATATTATTGCACTTACGTGTGCCACACGTATCTGCAAGCTATGTAAATACCGCAATCTATAGCAGATAATGTGAACGTTTCATGAATGCGTATTCCACGCTCATAAGCGTTTTCGTTAGGGCATTTATCAGCTTTGAATCAACGCTACTAAATGTCGTGTAAGGTACGTTTGGAAATAACTCTTAAAATCATTATTACTTTTCACCTTTTTTAAACGTTCAATCAGTGACAGTTACGTTTATCTGCAATAACTTTATTCAGGGTTTCTTTGAAAGTTGAATAAATGTTTCCGCACTCACATGTGTGACGCACGTATTTGCAAACCACGTGAGCAACCAAAATGCAAAACATATTGATATCAAGGTTTCATGAATGCTTATTTGACGCTTACAAACGTCTTTGTTATGTCATTGACCCATTGCGGCACCAAGGTCACGAAACGTATCGATGTGAGGTAAGTGGGGGGTCCGTTAGCGTATTATCCCAATAAACACCAGCTCGTACATTACGCGAATATTATACACGTCTTCTTCGTTGATTTTTGGTATCAATATATCATAATACATTTATGAAACGTATATTATACACGTTTATCAGTGATCCGATAATATTCCTTCAATAATCACGTTTTCTAAACGAAGAAATAACTTCCTTTACCTTTAATATACACTTATAATTCGGACAACGAATACGTTGTAAATTTACGTGATATATACATTTATTAGCCTGGACTAGGATTCGTGTATTCAACTGCACGTACGAAACGCTCCAAAGTACATATACTGCTACACATATCATAGACGTATTGCATACGTTTCCTCAAAACGTCTTCCAAAATCAAAAAATCAATGTATACCTCGCGGATTTTGAGTTACACTTCAATAATGTTCAATTCCTTTCGATGATTATACGCTTGAAATGCGTTGTCTTAAGTGTCATATCTACACGTCATTCATACGTTTTTCCGATATAATAATGAATGTGCAATATAATTGAATCGAGTGAGAACGTGTGGAACTCAAGGCAAAAAATTAAATTGAAAACATATTTCAACTCGGATGTTTAGTTAACATATCTCAGTTGCATTAAAACACTGATATCATTGAGACAGATGCAAAGTCCAAGACAATTACGAGAAAGTGACTGACTTTGTCAATAGGTAGTTTGGCGTAGTCAATAGAGCGTGCGAATAGTAATACAAGCGAATGCGATCGTCCCCGGATTGAATCCCGGCCACAACAATAATGCGAAGTTTTTCTAAACTTGAAATTCTTACTTTGGAAGAAAGTGCGATTGTTTGCGATTAGTAGTTGTTAATCAACGCCTCATATATTGTAATTACTTCGTTTTAGGTACCTTAATTTTTTTTTCCGCACAACAATAATTTGGCCAAATATTCAAGTGGTACATGTGTATTCAACGTTGTTTATTGCGTAATATTGAACGTATAGACGTAACGTTTTCAATAAACGCTACTTATGTGTTTAACTGAAAACATTTTTCCTCTGAATGAACGTAGAGTATATGACCTTTATATACGTTTTTCATACGAACTGGTGTTCATTGGGATTATAGGTGACGTTTCAGTTACGCGAATGCTAGGATATAGATAAACATACAAAATAAATGTAGATAAAATGCTCTGCAAGTAGGTTCTAATCACGTTGATCGAAAACGACGATTCCATACGTATATAAGTCGTTGAATAAACCGAATATAAACGTTGAATTTGTCGTTTTGAAGGCGGACATTCAGTGGTATAAATAAACGTACTTGATAATAGTACATTACAGTACGAGTCCGGTAAAACTTTCTCTGACGAGTGTGAGGTTGCAGTACGAGCCGAAGGCGAGTTTTGCAATCACACGAGATCAGAAGAAGTTTTTCCGTCGAGTATTGTACAAAATTTTACTTTAGGAGGTGTGAAAATGGGGGTTTTAGCCACGCGAAGCGTGGGTAAAACGTCCAAAATCACACTAAGTGAAGTAAACGTATATTATACAATCAATGTAGGCGGTTATTAAATCCAGCTTCCACCAATTTTGAACTTTTATTCCACCATTTCGTGTTGGTTGGGTAACTAGTGACATTTATTCATCGAGGTAGCGATACATCCTCTTTTTTTTTTTTTTTTTTCATTCGTGAGGCAGCGATACATCCTCAACGAACGAGACCGGCGAGGTAGCGATACATCCTCGCAAAGCGATATCGGTGCAGGAATGGTACGTATGGTCACTTTCGGTCCCACTCTCCTCAGCAGTACGGACAGTCTGAGCATTTAAACCCAGACAGCCCGCACCTGTAGCAAAATAGGTGGTCTGGTTCGTGGGCCATGGGACAGGCTCGATGTTAGTGCCCGTAATTGTGGCAGCACCAACAAGCGCCGTACGGGGCATGCCAGTTCGGTACAGGTGGCGTGATGTCCCACAAGGATCACGTCGGTGCATGACGCCTCGGTGCGCCGGGTGTTCGGAGGTGCGAAGCGGTACGGGGAACCTTCGGGTTGGGAGCGTCGCCTGGCTCGCGGTTCGCGCGCCTTATGTAGGAAGCTGGCGGTGTCTCTGACAGAGGCCCCTCGCGGCAATATCGGTCTTTCGGTAAAACCGTAGCCGGTTTCTTGGGCCGTGTGCCGATCGTTGGAGTGGTCACTCCGACGTCGTACTCCATCGGTTCCGGCTCAGGAGTCGGTGGGAGAGCGGAGGAGGTGTTAGCGGAGTGGTTGGAACCGAAATTCTTCGTCAGTGGCGATATGAGCTGCCCGTCGAGGAGGGCTCGGTGAGCGGGCGGTAGATCGCGGTACAGGGCCTCTGGGTGGTGAGGCATCAAAGGTGACCCGTCGAGTTTGGGTCGAAGCATCTCAGGTCGAACTCAGATCACCCCCCGTTTGGGTGGAGACGTTCCACTGCCGGGCCGGGCGCGTTTGGGCGGAGGCCTCGGCGGTAGATGGTCGCTCCTGACAGGTTTGGGTCACCACGGTTGGTTGGGCGGGCGGCCTGGTTTGCGTACCGTTATCAACGGTGTCGGGTGCGTACCGAGCTCGACCGGGGGCGATTGGGTCTGGCTCCATCTGAACGGCCCGAATTGCCTCACTGATGGCCAGTCCTATTCGTGGGTGCTCGAGTTCGATCTCTGGTAACTCGTGGGCGAAAGGAGCTAGGTACCTCATGGCCCGCGGGTCAAGCCACCATCCGTCCATGGCAATAGACCGAGCACAAACGGCGGTAGTGCTGCGATATAGTTGAAGTCGTTGCGGCGGTTAGCTAAAGAATCGGGGGAGTCATAGGCCGATAAAGTTTCAGATCTTTAACATGAATTTTCCCAACTACTTTCCCACTACGTATATCGCTTACTTCATACACTACAGGGGATAGGAGTCGGGAGATGCGGAAAGGACCATGGCATTTGGGAGCCAGCTTAGCTGCGATATGTTGGGTGGCGGAGGACAATACATGATGCCGTTTTAGCACTAGATCTCCAACTGCGAAAGTTGGGGGGCGGTGTCGTCGGTTATATTACTTTGATTGGCGTCGGTACGCTTTATTGAGGTTATCGGTGACCCATTCCTGCAGCATCTGCAATTTTTCCATTCGTTCAGCCCAGAGTTTTGGCAGTAGCGGAGCAACAGCGAGATTTTCGTTCGTTTAATGCCGTAGCGAATCAATCGGTTGCGGTACGCGTCCGAAGTTCAGGAAAGCAGGGCTAGTTTCGATCGAGGAATGATAGGCGGTATTATAGGCGAAGCGGAAGTCATTAAGATGTTGATCCCACTCGCGGTGATCTTTGTCTGAAAACGAGATGATCATCGTTTTTAGTACGCGATTGACTCTCTCTACAGGGTTTGCTTGCGGATGATACGGTGGTGTAGTGCAATGCACTATGTTGTAGGTGGTAGCTAATTCTTTTGATGTTTTGTTATTGAATTCCGTGCCATTATCCGTCAGCAAAACCTGCAGTACACCCCAGCGAGAAACTATCAGTTCCTTAAACGCGTCACCAATTGCTTTACCGGTAGCTTTCCGAAGTGCGCAACACTCCACCCATTTGGTATAAAGATCTTGAAAGACGAGAATGTAAGCGAAGCCAGCGCGACTTGGCGGAAACGGACCCATGATATCGGTAGCCACGATAGTCCACGGTTGCTCGATAACACGATGACCCATGAGGCCGGCGGGAGCTAACTGGCTGACTTTACAACGTTGACAAGTCTCGCATCGCTTGACATACTGGGTGACATCGCGGAACATGCCAGGCCAGTAATAAGAAGTGGCCAAGCGGCGATATGTTTTATCGACACCGAGGTGCCCGGCCTGCGGTTCGTCATGAGCTTCGCGTAAGACTTGATCTTGTCGATCAGCTAGTAGGACTAGCTTCCACGCTTCCAAGTCGATAACTAATTTGCCAAACATCGGATATTCGCGGTAAAAATACAGTTCGTCTTTCTCGATCTTCCACGCGGGATATTTCTTAGGTAGCGTAACTACGTTTTCGACGTTCGTACCAAGTGATCGGAGGTGGCGTGACAGCGGCAACGATTTCTGGGATGCGAGATAGAGCGTCCGGTACATCATTCAAGGCGCCTTTACGATATACTATCTTAAAATCGTCATCGAGTAGTTCCAAGGCCCAGCGCGCTAATCGACCGGTCGGATTTTTTGCGATTATGCAGCCACTGCAGGCTGCTGTGGTCGGTGACTACCGTAAAGCGGTAGCCTTCAATATACGCGCGGAATTTTTGGATGGACCAAATGACGGCGAGAAATTCTAGTTCGGTAACGGAGTGCTTTCGTTCGGCGTCTGAAAGTGATCGACTTGCATAAGCGATAACATATTCCATTTCATCACGAGTCTGAGTCAGAACTGCACCTAAGCCTACAATACTAGCGTCAGTCTGTAAGGTGAACGGTAAGTCGAAATCTGGACAAGTTAAGGTCGGTGCACTCGTTGAATTATCTCGGAGAGTTTCGAAAGCAAGTTGTTGTTCGGCTTGCCATATCCAATGCTGTGTCTTTTCAAGCAAACGCGTAAGCGGTTCAGAAGTAGCCGCGAAATTCGGAATAAAACGGCGATACCATGAAGCTATGCCTAAAAATCTACGCACGAGCTTGACGTTAGTTGGTATCGGGTAGCTAATAACTGGTGCAGTCTTATCCGGATCGACTTGCAACCCGTTTTCATTTACAAGAAAACCGAGATATTTTACTTCAGAGCGGCAGAATTTACTTTTTTCCGGATTGAAAGTCAAACCAGCGGTATGAATGACCTTTAATACTTTTCTGAGCCAAGCGAGATGCTCTTCAAAAGTTTTGGTTGTGATTATGATGTCGTCGAGATACGCGAAAGCATGAGGGTTGTTACGTGCGTAAATTCCGGTATATATTTTTCTTTTGGGAAGTCAACCAGGATAATTCCTAGAATTTCGGGTTTACCCTAATCCTGCTGACTTCCTTCTTTTATACATATATAATATATATTGTAACGTGGCAACGTTAGACCTCCGCTAAACCGGACTACGGTCGTGCCGAAGTCCGGCCGCCCGATTTAAATCGCGCCGCCCGACTTCCCTGCGGAGCCTATTGGCCGCAGACCCTCGCATATGGCGACGCGGTCGCCGCCAGCGCCCGCAGGCCGGGTGATGCCGGTTGGTACTAAATACGGAAGAGAAATCACTTCCATCTTTGGAAAAACTTCGAGTAGCCTCGTGCGTTGTAAGAGTTTTGAAAAAGTTAATATTGGAAGGCGAGAGAGAGAGAGAGAGAGTTTAGAGTGAGAGGAGAGAGTTGCGGAGTGAGTTTTGAAGAGAGTGAGAGTGATTTTGGAGTGGATATCGACCCGGCGTGCGTTTGGACTATCGATTTGGATTTTTGGACTTAGACTACTGCTTTGGATTTTGACGACCCCTGCATCCACCCGGCTCTCCGACCGTCTTAAGAAATAATACCGTCGTAACCGAGGCAGCGAGACCGTCACCACCAGGTAGGATCAATCCGATCTCTAGTCGATACTCCCTATAGTACAACCCGCACCCCGTATTATTCCCTAGGCCTCGAAACCGCGTGTCTGAATCCCAACCGTTCCCCGCGAACCGTTGGATTCAAAAATACAGCACACCGGTACGCCTGTTTTCGTTGCGCGTAGCCGTGCCAAGTTTGGTCACCGCTGCGCCGATCGCGACCGAATTCAGTTCGACGCCATATTGGCCACAGAGCGGCTGACGTCACGCCTCGCACTCAGCTGCGGCGTGTCAGAGCTCTGTCGCTTCTCCTGAACCGCTGCCTGCCCCTCCACTTCTCCGCCGCCGCTATACCGCGCGCCGCGCCAGTATAGCGAGAGACGTCGAGAGAGGCACGCACTCTCGCTACGGTGACAGCTGACTGTCCCGTAGCCAGAGCGAGAGAGGTAGACCGTAGGTCGAGTAGACTTGGTCCTCCCTACCGTCCCTCTCACGAGCACGGTAGTGCAACTACTAGTTTATAGTTTTTTTTTTATTTTTAGTCTAGTCAGTTCATTTTGCTTTTTCTTGTGATAATTTATTTAATAACGTAATTTATAGTAGAGTAGAGTCAAGATATTATTTTCCTAATTTT
The DNA here is from genome assembly GCA_914767705.2 of Tenthredo notha. NCBI lineage: Eukaryota > Metazoa > Arthropoda > Insecta > Hymenoptera > Tenthredinidae > Tenthredo > Tenthredo notha. The sequence continues at coordinate 13,974,275 of OU611910.1, read as the reverse complement.
ACATACGCCAGGTAGCGGGCGTGGTCCTAAATTCGCCACCTTTTCTTTTTTTTCTTTTTTTAAATAAATAAGTATTTTCAATCAAACAACTGGTGTCTTTATTCCTCGCCCCTACGAAATCCCTCTATCGTAGTAGTTAGTCGGAGGGTCCCAGAGAGAGAGAGAGAGGACTTCCAAGGAAGTCTGGCGCCCAACAGCATCCCCTACCTACCCGTTGGCCCCCGGTTTGTATTCGGCTTATCTTCCTTGGTTACCCGAACCTAGGAAAACCCGTTACAATATCAAGAGACTCGGTAGAGTCTCGCGCCAAGTACATTAAAAAAAAAAATTTCATCAAGAAAAAAAAATTTCACGCGCGAGACTCAACGAGTCTATATACCCGAAAGGCAACTACCCTAACCTATAACGCGAATTAGTATCTTCGTTTTCTTCCACCTCATGATACTACACGCATTGAAACTAATTTAATCTAGCATGTGGGCATGAAAAGCTTTCATTTGAGCCCTGGATCGATTAAATCGGTGTCCGGAGTGCTGAGATATAATTAATTACAGTTTCTGAAACCCCGTTTCCTCGTCAATAAATACTTTAGTGGTCTTCAGACCAAGTTGACACTCAAACCATTCCCATGAAATCACATTTCGTCGCTAAAGGCAGGACGTATGTTCTACGCTTATACACAGAACATACGTCCTTACGGATCTGGGAACAGACATAGAAGGGAAACTCCACACAAAAATTCAGACCAAGATTCATCCCATTAAAACCATTCCCATAAAATCACATCGCGCCGCTAAACGCAGGGCGTATGTCCTATGCTCATACACAGAACATACGTCCTTACGCATCTGGGAACATGACATAGAAGGGATAAATCCACACAAAAGTTGTATAGAGTGGCGTTAGTACGAGAGTCATGACGTAGTCAGCGCTAGCATCGTAGACAAAAATCGTCTGCAACACTAGCAGACGCGTGTTGTCATTTCATCTTTTTAAATCCCAATGAAGGAAATAAAAGAAAGTACGAGCAATGATTAATACAAAATTTGACGGTACAAAAACTAGTGAATACCCACCAAAAGCTCCTCAGGTACGAAAACCTTACGCCAAGTACATTAATGTGATAGTCACCAGCAAAAATGTTTCGATAGGTTAATCTTGAATCCTACGATATTGAGCTTTTGAGGTTATTTATGAATGCAATTATCGGAGGAAACGGTTTTTTGGGGATTTAATTATTTAGCAAGTTACCGCCTGAGGAAGTCTGATGATAGAAAATCAAGAGCAAATGTTGAAGTCGAAAAATATCAGGATATCATGATTTGATATAAGGAACGGCAAGGAGCCAGACCAATGAAGCCGAGTTCAAGCGTTGGCTTGCAGCGTATTCCACTTCAAGCTCTATGTTACGCTCATCTCCGAAGGCCCGTCTGCTCAGACTCAAATTGTGAGTCGACGTTATACGTAGGATTCCGACGAGTTTTATGATCTATATCCTCTAGTCGAAACGAGACTGTAAGTCGACTTGTGTGTTGGACTCCGATAGGCTTTATTCTACACTCCACGTCAACGTAGTGCCTTGACCTTCGGTGGAGATAATTTTTAATCCATGTTTTACAAACAGCTTAGATTCTTCGTTCAGAGCGATCACAAAGTCTGTATGAATATCTATGATTACATGTAAATCAATCGTACAAACTATATATTCATAATTTACTGTCAAATTTCAATACAAAAATTTGTTAGATTTTGGTATGCAACCTGTGTCTGTATGTTCAAGTCTCTTAAGCTTTCTTCAAATTCATATTAGTGCTATCACGACAAATTGAATGAAAATACTTATTCGCTATGAAAGAAATGATCGATCAACGCCCTCTTTGTCAGATGATAGAGATTCTCATCTATATTCATTCATTCGTTTTAGACTCGGCGTAATTTCATTTATGAATGTAATTATTGGAGAACAACCTTTTTTATGAATTGTTCAATTTTGTAGCGGGTCATCGTTTCAGAAGAGAGGATGATGAGAGAAAACGCTGAAGTTGCAAGACATCGGAATAGTGTGATTTGATACAAGAAATGGGTAGAGTCAAACGAATAGAGCAGAATGCAATTGTTTGACTTCAGAAACTTCCAATTTATGCTCTACGCTAGTCTTGCATCAATAGGCTCAATTCTATATATTTCGATACCTTCGGTTCAGACCCGAAGTTGAAGTTGACGTTATGAGTACAGGACGCGTACATGTTCTTTTTGCAGAGGACCTAGCTGCATTAAAAAAAAAAAAATACCTAAGAATTGCAACACATATATCTAATATTTATATATATTTAATCATGAGCAGCAACTATAACCCTGCGTGCAAGTAACTCCGCTATTGCCGGTTCCAAGCCCAGATGAGACAGGAGGAGGGCTACACATTGCAGGCATATAGAATTATATCGGATTCTAACGAAACAATTCGTAGAATTTAATATAATAACACATGCAACGTCTGTCCACAGAAATTTAAGGCTCACAGAAAAGTATGAGCATACGTGTATATTATAACATTATTTTCATTCATTCAAAATCATACTACCACATTTAACATTGCTGCTTCTTGAGGGATTCGGATGATACAAAATGCATCACCGTACATGCATTGCGATGTTTATAGCAACAATTGGCAGAACGTTGACAACTGAGCAAGCCTCGCAAGCGAGGATATAGGAAAACCCAATCGAGCGAGCGAGCACAATTATTAGGTAGTCAAGCAAAATTGTACAAAAAGTGGTGATATCAACCCCAAAAAGCACCCCTGGTGCAAAAACCTTTCGCCAAGTACATTAATATGGTCACTACCCCCAAAAACATCCACCAACAAAAATTCCTCCCTAACAAAAGTGGTACTACAAAAATGTCTACTTACAAAAGGATTGAAATCAGATACAATTGCCAAGTACATGTCTTCTGTATAAAAAAAGTTTACAACAGAAGAACAGAAAACTGAATAGTCTTGTATTGTTCACTCGCTACGCTCGCTCACTCGATCGGATCTTGATAATTACAGGGAAAAAATCAGGAAAAAAAATTTAGGAAGTGGTACTTGGCGGGCCATTATAGCAATATGTATCTAACAAATGATACATAGACCTAAGTAAATACTCTTTTACTTACTCATAGCAATATGTATCGAACAAATGATACATAGACCTGCGTAAATACTCTTTTACTTACTCATAAATGGCCCGCAAGTACCACTTCCTAAATTTTTTTTCCTGATTTTTTCCCTGTAATTATCAAGATCCGATCGAGTGAGCGAGCGTAGCGAGTGAACAATACAAGACTATTCAGTTTTCTGTTCTTCTGTTGTAAACTTTTTTTATACAGAAGACATGTACTTGGCAATTGTATCTGATTTCAATCCTTTTGTAAGTAGACATTTTTGTAGTACCACTTTTGTTAGGGAGGAATTTTTGTTGGTGGATGTTTTTGGGGTATATATATATATCCCGGAATCCTAAATTCCTTTTTCTTTCTTTGACTTTATAAATTCTTTGAACGCTCAACAATTTGTTGTTTCATTTTTCGAACGTGACTTAGAACATAAAAAATAACCACATCGAAATATAATATTATTTCTATCGGATGTTTATTCCCTTCTTGAAACGGCTCATAAGTCACGTAGGTGCAGATAACGGCGAAGCAACACTGGAACCCCAGTCTTGCTGACCCCTCAATCTCACACTACTAAAACTAGCATGTAGATGTAGGGTCTCTCTCTCTCTAATTTTCCGAAAGAAATAGGAAAATTAAGCTAAATGATAAGTAGAATAATAAGATACTAAATTAGGCTTTATTGAAATTTAAAGAACAATCGAATTGTTAATAATTTTAGTGTAAGATCGAATCATTAATTTGGTTTGAAGATATTCAAAGTAAGCTAGTGTGAGTAGACTATAGGTGAGGCATGGAATAGCATGGGACCGCGTGACGTCATAAGGGACCAACGCCTACGCTAACTGCAAGTAGTCCCTCAAACCAATCAGGCGACAATTAGCCACTAAGCAAGGCCCTAATTGGCTAAGCCACGCGCGCAGTAATACATACATTGTTGCAACCGCGGGGACCTCGTCGCCTTTGAACTTAAACTAGCGTCTTTCTTCTGGTAAATCGCGAGGTGCGTGGACGTATCGACCCGTGTGCTAATTAGAGCCAAGAGTTACACTCAATCTTTTCTTTTTCATAATTAAAGTGGTAGTGTGAAGGACTCAGTACTCGTCAACAAAATTTAAGCTGTAAATGTCTTCAAGATTTATGCATTCGTTTTAGCTAACGTTTAACTTTATTATTTCAAACTATTTAATCATTATAATTATAAACGGTCTTTCTTCTGGTAAATCGCGAGGTGCGTAGACGTATCGACCCGTGTGTAACTTCGAGCCACGAGTTGTATTCAATCTTTCTTTAAATCAAATCTAAAGTCAAGTGGTAATACAAAGGACTCTACACCCGTTAAACCTAAAGTAATAATCGTGACATAATCCACAGCGTGGTGGTCTGATTATTCAACCTTAAATTCAGTGCAGAGACACAAGTCGATTATTGTAATAATCGCCCTTTAAACTTTTAATATTTCCAATATTAGCAATAACTTCACTTTCCGCCTTATACTCACTCACTTTGAGTATTTGTAATATTAAGATAACTTTACCGTCAAAAAGAAACCGATTCAATCTCAGTTTCATTCATTACCTCTTCAATTCAATTTTACTATTATTATCTTCCATCAACTCTTATTAACTTCATAATCGCAAATTAGAATCAATCAAATCTGTGCATCGATCCGATTACGAACAATAGACATTCGAGCAAACAACATTAGCTTCAGTTCAGGACATTTAAAACAGTTATAAAGATTTGAACAAAAATCTAAATTCTACGCTAATAAAAGGCTTCGAGGTTCTCAAGGTGAGGGAGGCATATACCTAAATATCGAAAGTAGCCCCATGCTACGCCATCTCAGCCAAAGATAAGTAATCACGATCGCTCACACAAATTCGCTCATTTATAATCATATTCCTATATTCAAAATCGATAGACTGTTTTCCAGAATTCCCTAATTATAAGGATTTTGCATGACTATTGAATAAATTGAATGAGTAGTAAGGGAACGGGAATATCGTTCTAAGCTAATACCCACAGGTATTTCGGGGATATCCCTTGCTTATTAACGAGACCACCCGTCGAGCTTGCACTATTACTCATTGTTCCAATTCTGAATTTTATATCTCTTTACCAAATAACCATATAATATAGTCAATATAGGTCAAGATTGGTATTATAATAAATTCGAAAACTACCGGGATAATCTTTTAGGATTTCGGGTAATACCCTAATCCCGTCGAGTCTTTCTGTTGAACAATATAGAACCTCAAGTGAATAAATAGCAATTCCAAATCAGGAAAGGACACAAAATACCGATCTCGACTTATATATATATATATATATACTAGGGGGGCTTCGCCCCCCTGCGCGCTTCGCGCGCCAACCCCCCATGTATATATTGATGTTGATCATTGTACATCATTCATAAAATTCGTCATATATTAACAAAAAATGGAAAATTATGGAAAAAAAGGAATTTAAGGTTGTTCCATTAGAAATATTCCGAAAATGAGATGTAATGTTAATTAGTAGTTAATTAGTGTAGGTGAATTATAACGTCTTTCATCCAAATTAACAATGTTTCGTACGAAATATAGGTAATATTCTGGGACTGATTTGTTTTTTGTTAATTCAAATAAATTTTTATATTTTTTTGCATATGGATTTACCGTGTTTAGTATTTTTGATATCGTTGTTATGTGTTGTATTACCAAATTTTTATTCTCCTTTAGTCTTTCTTCGGTTGCTTTATAATCGTCGTAAATATAAATTTGTCCACAGTGAGGGTTATCGCCTCTTTTTGTATAAATACTATTCGGGGTGATATGACAAACTTGACCTTGAATTTTTAAGTTATATACTCCTCTTTTTGATTCATTCATTACATTTGCGTTGAAAGTGGCAAACGAAAATCGACTATTATAATATCGAATTAATTCTCTGAATTTTTTATCATGTAATATTAAATTTTTCAAATTTTCATCGTATTCGCTCAAAGGTGATAATTTTACTTTTCCGTAATGGCAACAGCTTTTTTTTGAAAATTCAACCGACCAGAAAAACGCCGAACAATGTGGACAAATGTAATTCATTTCTCCGAAATCTAAATAAGCTTCTTTATTAGGAAATAATTTAATAGCTTGTTGTACGTTTCTTCGTTTTAGAATTCTTTCTTCGTTCATGTTTTCTACAATATCCTTTTCCCTTTTTTTTCGTATCCTTTCTTCTTTCATGTTTTTCACCGTATCTTTTTCCCTTTTATTTTGTATTCTTTCTTCGTTCATGTACTGAATATTATCCGTTTTCCTTTTTTTTTTTAAACGGTCTTCATTCATATTTTCCACCCTGTCTTTTTTTCTTTTTTTCTCTAAACGTTCTGTATTCATATTTTCTGTTCTATCTAAATTTTTTTTACTCATTATCTGCACAATCGTCAGATTTTTAATTTGTCTATTTTCATTTATCAAATCTTTATTTTTGTTATAATACGTACTATTACGAAAACTTTTGTACTCATTCCAGAAATTTGAATTTAAACATTCTATCACATCATAGTGACCTCGATCCATAACACCAGATAATGAAAGTATTAATTTATGATTACCGTGGGCTAATCCATATTCTCTTGGAATTTCGAAGTTATTGACGTAAACATAAACATGAACGTTATATATACTCACGAACGATTGAATTTCTACTTCACCACCATAAACACTGTTTTTTGACATATATAATTTGTAATGATTTTTGTCTATAATTTTTTCATCGTGAGATGAATCACCTATTATAAAAGCCTCATACAATAACCAATTATTCACGACATCCGCAACGATTCGTAATCTAACCGATCTATGTTTTTCCTCGTCGTTATATAAAAAGTATGCGAATGACCTAAACAAACAGTTACCGTCACCTTTGATAGTTTTTTGAATAACTTTATTCATAGTAATCTGCAAGAAGTTTTTTGATTCTGTTCGAATCCTATTCTCTATTTTATGTAGCGTAGTGTTGACGCTCTGACAAATGTAAAAGAACTCGCTCGCTTCTCCGCTCTGTAGTTCTCGTAGCACGTAGTTCCTTTATATATTAGTCTACTTTATATATTATGGTGCAAAGCATCCATATATTATGGCGCAAAGCATCCATATGTTATAGCGCACAGCAGCTATATATCATTGCGCACAGCAGCAATGTTTCGTTATTTTCTACGAATGAAAAATAATTATATAAATATAGATAATTAAAATAATTATATAAATATAGATAATTAAAATAATTATATAAATATAGATAGATAAAATCACCCAAAGCGGCAACGGGCCAAATTCCACCAAATTGTGTGACCAAATTCCGTCAAATTTGCTCACGGTTCTGCAAGATCCTATTCTCTGTATCCAATATGAATCTTTTGCACCGCCAATTGATTAAAGTCTAGCTATTTTGTCACAAATGACATGCCATCTCATTGACGTCAGAAATTTGTGACTACATTTCATTTGTTCACATTAAACAAATTTACAATAAAATTCGAGATAAAATTTAACTTTCCGAATATCTCATTTTTTTTTAACTATACAGGTGATTCTGCACGCAAGGACGAAGTTCCTAGAAAAGGGACGGTGAAAAAAAAAACATTTTTTTGGCCGTACACGGAAAGAAATGAATGGCGTTTATCACTATGTCGGTATGGCCTGGAGACCCATACTAAAAAACTATCTGAAATATTACCATACAGCATAGTAGATAATGCCATACTTATAGGATTTAATGCAACACAATATTGGAATATTTCAGATAGTTTTTTAGTATGGGTCTCCAGGCCATACCGACATAGTGATAAACGCCATTCATTTCTTTCCGTGTAATAGAATTTTTTTTCTTTTCTCCAACTAAAAAGCGTTTTATTGAAAGTCTACTTATTTTTTTTAATTAGCTTGTTTTTTATCGGCAATTAATCGGAGAAGAGGTTCACATGGCTTCCATGACCTCCCCTCACGTCTGCCGTGCCAGAACCGCAGGGAATTAAGGGTAATAGCACCACATGAAGGGGTTCGCGTGATTCGATCCAAAGGCCCAAAGTGCAAGAGGGAAGGGCATGGGTTCACATGACTCGAAGCAAGAGCCCAAGGCGCGAGAGGGCCAGGGGGGGGTTCACATGACTCGATCCAAGGGTCCAGGGATGGGGGGTGGAAAGCCGAAGAAAGCCGAAGAAAGCCGAAGAAAGCCGAAGAAAGCCGAAGAAAGCCGAAGAAAGCCGAAGAAAGCCGAAAAGAGCCGAAGAAAGCCGAAGAAAGCCGAAGAAAGCCGAAGAAAGCCGAAGAAAGCCGAAGAAAGCCGAAAAAAGCCGAAGAAAGCCGAAGAAAGCCGAAGAAAGCCGAGTGGAGCCGACTGACACGGCGGCGGCGGCGGCGGCAAGGGCCCAAGGCGCGAAAGGGCCAGGGGGGGGTTCACATAACTCGATCCAAGGGTCCAGGGATGGGGGGTGGAAAGCCGAAGAAAGCCGAAGAAGGCCGAAGAAAGCCGAAGAAAGCCGAAGAAAGCCGAAAAAAGCCGAAGAAAGCCGAAGAAAGCCGAAGAAAGCCGAAGAAAGCCGAAGAAAGCCGAGTGGAGCCGACTGACACGGCGGCGGCGGCGGCGGCAAGGGCCCAAGGCGCGAAAGGGCCAGGGGGGGGGTTCACATAACTCGATCCAAGGGTCCAGGGATGGGGGGTGGAAAGCCGAAGAAAGCCGAAGAAGGCCGAAGAAAGCCGAAGAAAGCCGAAGAAAGCCGAGTGGAGCCGACTGACACGCCGCCGCCGCCGCCGCCGTGTCAGACATTCCATGGCCTCCTCAACTCCGCTCGGCTCCCCCCCCCCCCCCTCATCCCTGGACCCTCGGATCGAGCCATGTGAACCCCTCCCTGGCTCTCTTGTGCCTTCGGCCCTTGCTTTGGGTCATGTGAACCCCTCCCCTCCCCTCTCCTCCCTCTATAATATAACACATAGCGCCGCCGCCGCCGCCGTGTCAGACATTCCATGGCCTCCTCGGCTCCGCTCGGCTCCCCCTCCCCCCCCCTCATCCCTGGGCCTTTGGATCGAGCCATGCGAACCCCTCTCTGGCTCTCTTGTGCCTTGGGCCCTTGCTTTGAGTCATGTGAACCCCTCCCCGCCACCTCGGCTCCGCTCGGCTTTCTCCCCCCCTCATCCCTGGGCCCTTGGATCGAGTCATGCGAACCCCTCCCTGGCTCTCTTGTGCCTTGGGCCCTTGCTTTGGGTCATGTGAACCCCTCCCTCCACTCCCTCTCTCCCTGCCGCTTTCCTAGGCCTTTGGACCGAGTTGACCCAGCATTTTCACGCATCATTAGACAGATTTGAAAAAATATATCCAGTAATATTGGGGATCTTGAATATTATACCGAAAATATTTCTTGATAGACGTAGGAAATGACGTAAGAGAAGAAGAATTGGGAATTCGGAATCGGGGTTGATATTAAGGGAACGAACCTATTTCAAAGTTGACAGTTCGCGAAAAACAATAGGTAGAGAAACAACGTAAGCCAACTGTTTAACAAAACTTAAGGTCGCTTGAAGATCTGGCAGATTTGAAAAAATATCGAGAAATATATATTAGATCGTCGGGTCCTGAATCATAAATCCCGATAAGATTTTGTGGATTGGATATCGCGTCAAATAGCCGAGGTGAGAGTAGAATAGACAATTTATCTACTGCGGTTGTTTCATTTTAATTATAAATATTTTCGTTGCGTATTCTCTTTGAGATACTTAACTGACGATATTAATAATAAATAACACTTTACTTGATCGGCCGATAAATCACTACAACCTATAATCGACCAATAGATATATGTCATGTGAATGGGTTAACCAACAGATGGCAGAATTCAGGGCTACTAAAACATAAACACAGGAATTTTGGTCGATCGGCTATCCAATTACTATATATATCAGTGATGAAAAAGTTATTCATACAAAATATGTCATTCAAGAGTCGCCGAAAACTACACGAACTACGTACTGTACCATTAACCACCCTGTTGATACTCATTGAGACAAAACTATATAAATATAACAAATACATATATATATAATATATATACAGATCGTCAGTGACTAATAAATATCGTACATGGGGGGTTGGCGCGCGAAGCGCGCAGGGGGGCGAAGCCCCCCTAGTATATATATATATATATATATATATATATTAGATTATATATTTGATATGCAATATACCATTAGTCTACTTAACTAGATTTAGAATCGAATTCTCCATATTCGGGAATAATTAATATCGATAACGAATGAACCTAGATCGGAATGATAATTAGTCTGATCAACCAATTGGGATAATTCAATAGAATTTCGGGTATAACCCTGATTCCATTGGTTTAATCTTTTATCAAGTCATAGAGGTTCATTTCTCGAATAATTATTGGTTAACAAAGTTATTCTATAAAAGAATCCCGATCTCGGTTCTGTAGGAGTATTGAAAATGTAGCAGGCGTAAGGAGGTGCTGCCCTCTGAAGGTGGTGACGCGGTAAGGCCCTCGCGCCTGACGCATGCGCCAGGCAGACAAGAGTCAGTCGGTCTCGAGAGACTGTAGCGTGAGGATCGGTCCGAAGCGTTAGTAGTGTAACACAACAATGTAACCAAACATTCAACCATGTTCAAATAAATATCTTTAAATATACCATATAAAGTTGTGCCTCTCTAAATAAAACCCCTTACAAAATCAGAAGTGGGATTATGATCCATATAAAGTGAAAAAAAAAAATATATATATATTAAATAGAAGGAAAAAAGTGAAGTTTGAAATATCAAGTAAGCGAGAAATTTTCAAGATGCCTAAAGAAGTTAATGAGTTCACAGTCGTTGAGCTAAAAGAAATTCTGAAGAGAAGAAATTTGTCAACATCAGGGTCCAAGAATGATTTGATTGCCCGATTAATGGAAGCAGATCCGGAAGGCCGGTGGATAGATGAAGACGATCAAGGATTGAGAAATGACGAAGAAATGGCGCGAAATGCGGCCGAAAATGAAGAATTAAGAAGAGAGCTTGAGTTAACAAGACGAGAAAGGCAGTTGCTAGCTGATCAGGTCGCATTATTAGAACGCGAAAGAGAGTTATCACGGCGTGAAAGGGAATTGAGGGGTCCACAGCAACCCATCGAAACCCCTAACCAAATGTGGAAAGCAAGTCTTAAGACAATTGGAGAGTCATTGGCGGAGTTTAGTGAAGGAACTGATTTCGTCGAGTGGGAAAAGCAAGTAAAATATGTAGTGCGAGTATTTAAACTAGATGAACAGATGGGACAATTATTAGTGACCACGAAATTAAAAGGTAAAGCGGCAACGTGGTTTCACTCAAAGGCCGAAAATCGAGAATTGAGTTTGACTGAATTATTAGAAGCTATGAAAAAATTTTTTGATCATCGCCCCACTAAACTTAATAGAAAGAAAGAGTTTGAGAATCGAAAGTGGCAACAAAAAGAAAGCTTTGACTCTTATTTTTATGACAAAACGATTTTAGCAAATCGAGTACCTCTCGATGACGAAGAAGAAATAATTGAGTATATTATCGAAGGTATCCCAGAGAGAGGATTGAGAAATCAAGCGAGAATGTTACGTCTCAAAGTTAAGGCCGATTTACTGACAGCATTTAAAGATATATCTCTTCAAAGTGAAGTAAATAATCAAAGTCGTAAGGAAATAAGTGGAGTGAGCACGGCAAGTGGTTACAGTGCATATTCAAGACCAGAAAATAAAGGGCAGAAGACAGAAGTGAAGTCCGGAAGCAACGAAGGTAAAGATAAGGAACTCCCGAAGTGTTTCAACTGTAATTGCCGTGGTCATATGGCCAAAGATTGTAAGAAGCCACCGAGAGAAAAAGGAGCATGTTATATCTGCTTCAAGATGGGACACCAGGCACAGGATTGTCCCGACAACTGGAGGAACAAAAAGCCGAAGTCTGAAGAACAGAAGAAGCCACCTGAAGTCACCAACATCTACGATGAACCAGCAGCTAAGGAGGATTGTCGTGAGATTGTTATCTTTGAGATTGATAGCGCTAATACGAGAAGAGTTTTAAATTTAGACACGCAACTAGATACGGGAAGTCCAATTAGTTTAATTAAGGAAAGGTTCATTGCGAAAGAATCGATTCATCCAATTGATTCAAGTAGTTTGAAATATACAGGCATAAATAAATCACCCGTAGAAATGTTAGGAATAGTAAAGGCTAAAGTCACCCTGTACGATAGAGTCGAGGAAGACGTCCCGATTTTTGTAGTAAATGAAAACACAATTAAGGTATCTGCGCTACTTGGGAGAGATTTGCTGATGGGAAAGTTTAAATTATCATTAACCCCATCAAAAGAGAGTGAAGCAAGACCGGAATTATTGAACATCCAAGTCGATGACAAGTTTGAAATAACAGATGAATTAAATATAAACAAAGATATTGATGTCAAGACACAGTTTGAGTTTAAGAATTTATTTAAGAAAGATTATTTGATACCTGAACGACCAGTCGAGCCAAAGATTAAACAAGAACTGAAACTTAGATTAAAAAATGACAAACCATTTCATTCCACACCACGACGGTTATCTTATGACGAAAAAGAAAAATTAAGAGTACTTTTGGATGGTTTGCTTGAGAAGAATTATATTAGGAATAGTGCCCGCACGGAAATATATATATGCGAAAAATATATGCAACATATATGTCGCATATATAACATATAAGTGCGCAAAATACAAAAATGTCGCATATAGTTCACATATATGTACGCATAATACATATATGTTTGATGAGTTTTACATAGTGTTGACATCTATGTCGACATCTATGTCGCATATATGTCAACATACATGCCGCAACATTTATGTTCACATATATCTAGACATTTATATCAAATATATAAAAATAAGTTTTGGCGCAAAAAAAAAATATGTCACATATATGTGGCATATATTTTTCGCATATATATATTTCCGTGCGGGTGATTCAGAGTACGCCTCCCCAGTTGTATTGGTTAAGAAAAAGAACGGAGAATTGCGTATGTGTATTGATTATCGAGTACTGAATGAAATGGTAGAAAGAGATAATTATCCGTTGCCTCTGATTGAAGACCAACTTGGTGCACTGGCAAATAAAAAATATTTCAGTTTATTAGATTTGAAGGACGGTTATTATCACATCAAAGTTTCTGACAACTCGATTAAGTACACTTCATTTGTAACTCCCTTAGGGCAATTTGAGTGCTTGAGAATGCCTTTCGGGATAAAAACGGCACCAGCCACATTTCAGCGTTTCATAAACGCAGTCTTAGAAAGAGAAATTAAAGCCGAAAATGTCGTTGTTTACATGGACGATATTATGGTAATAACAGAAACTCTAGAAGAACAGTTTGATGTTTTAAAACGCGTGTTTGAATTATTAGTCGAGAACAGGCTTGTGTTGAGATTAGATAAATGTTATTTTTTACAAACAGAAATTGAGTATCTCGGGTATTATGTCACGGCGGAGGGTATACAGCCCACGAAGAACGGTATTGTAGCTGTTGAAAACTTCCCGGTTCCAAGAACAGTACGTGAGGTTCAGAGTTTCTTAGGACTCTGTTCATTTTTCAGAAAATTCATTGAGTCATTCGCGACAATTGCTAAGCCATTGCATAGTTTAGTAAGGAAAGACGTTGAGTTTAAATTTGGAGAAGAACAACTTGAAGCGTTTAACGTGTTAAAAGCGAAATTAGTTAGTTCACCGATTTTAGCTATTTATAGCCCGAAAGACGAAACAGAGCTACATTGTGATGCAAGTTCAAAGGGATTTGGTGCGACTCTGATGCAGAAGAAATCAGATGGTAGATTCCACCCCATATTTTATTTTTCTAAAGTAACAACAGACACAGAAAGTAAATATCATTCATTTGAGCTAGAGACCCTGGCAATTATTTACGCGTTAAAGAGATTTCGCATTTATTTACAAGGACTAAGATTTAAAATTGTTACCGATTGCAACTCTCTAGCACTAACTTTGAAGAAAAAGGAACTAAACCCGCGAATTGCCAGATGGGCATTAGAATTAATGAATTATGACTATACAATCGAGCACAGAGCGGGTATCAGAATGAGGCATGTCGATGCGTTGAGTGGAAAAAGTTCAGTTATCATGGCGATTGAGGATAATCCTCTGGAATGGAATCTACTTGTTTGTCAAAGTCAAGATCCTATCATTACAGAAATACGTGAAGGCCTAGAATGTAAGGAAGATAAAATGTATGAATTGCGAAATGGTTTAGTGTATCGAAAAAAAGAGGGTAAGTTGCTATTCTATGTACCACGTCAGATGGAAGCTAATGTGATTTATAAGTATCATGACGAAATGGGACATTTAGCAAGAGAAAAAACGTGCAATGTGATTATGGAGAACTATTGGTTCCCAAAAATGAACGAAAAAGTACAAATGCATATAAAGAACTGTCTAAAATGTATCTCATTCTCGCCTGCGTCAGGAAAAGTTGAAGGTTATTTGCACATCATTCCTAAAGGAAACGTACCTTTTGCGACAGTGCACGTAGACCATGTGGGTCCAATTGATAAGAATCGAGTATGTAAACAACATGTTCTAGTAGTAGTTGATGGTTTCACAAAATTTGTCAAATTATACGCAACTAAAACGACGTCGAGTAAAGAAGCAGTCAATTGTTTGACCAGCTATTTCCAAAATTACAGTAGACCAAATGTATTAGTTAGTGACCGTGGAACGTGTTTCACGTCTCTCGAATTTGAAGAATTCCTGGAAGAAAAACATGTAAAGCACATCAAAATAGCTACGGGATCACCCCAAGCTAATGGTCAAGTAGAGAGGGTGAATAGAGTACTTGTACCAATGTTAGCGAAAATGAGCGATAATGAAGTTGGAAGATATTGGTATAAAATAGTGGGAGATGTAGAGTTTGCGTTAAATAATACGGTTAGTAAGTCCACGGGACAGACACCGAGTATGTTGTTATTTGGAATAAATCAGAGAGGGAATGTAGTAGACGATGTAAAAGAGTATATTGACAGTATAGTAACCGAAGATAAGCCATGCAATATGGAACAAACACGTGAGCTAGCGTCGGAGAAGATTATAAAAGCCCAGGAGTATAATAAAAAATATGTAGACCAAAAGAGGCGCAAACCAAACGAGTATGAAGAAGGTGATTTAGTGGTGCTGAGGAATTTTGAAAGCACCCCTGGAGTCTCAAAGAAATTGATTCCACAATTTAAAGGACCTTATGTCATTCAAAGAAAATTAAGAAATGATAGATACGTGGTTGCAGATCCAGAGGGACTTCAGAATTCCCAGAGACCCTATGAAGGCGTATGGGAAGCAAGGAATATGAGAGCATGGAAAGACATGACTCTCGGGGAAGAGATAAATAATGAAAACCCACAAGATAATGAATAAAGTGTGGAGAAAATTGGCTATTGTATGTTTAATTTAACGATAACCATAATAATTTAAGATAATGTTTAATGTTTAATTTAAGATAATATCTAAGATTACATTGTTAATATATCACTGTATATGGTTGCTCCGAGGACGGATCAAAGTCAGGTATGGTCGAGTTGTAGGAGTATTGAAAATGTAGCAGGCGTAAGGAGGTGCTGCCCTCTGAAGGTGGTGACGCGGTAAGGCCCTCGCGCCTGACGCATGCGCCAGGCAGACAAGAGTCAGTCGGTCTCGAGAGACTGTAGCGTGAGGATCGGTCCGAAGCGTTAGTAGTGTAACACAACAATGTAACCAAACATTCAACCATGTTCAAATAAATATCTTTAAATATACCATATAAAGTTGTGCCTCTCTAAATAAAACCCCTTACAGTTCATATAGATGTCATATACCGTTTTATACATTATATTATTTCTATCCGAGAAAGAGAGTAGTTCCTATTTCAGTAGTTCCTTTTTGATTATTTCAGTATTTCATTATATTCATTATATCAACGCGTGTGAATCGTGAAGAGTCTTTTATTAAATTCATTACTATTTTTCATTAATAATAAATCTTATATAGTAACAAGCCTTCACGATCCCCACGTCGGAGATCATTATATTATCTCGTTATTTCATTATTTTGTGAATTAATATTTTATGTTATTCATTTGTTCAACCGACAATCATTTGTTAGTCGCTTGAATTATATATTTCGTATCCATAATCGTTCAAGAATATATATTTGATTTTACCAGTCAATTCCCATTATCATTTGAATTACCTTTCATTTATTTACTTTATATTTATTTTTCTTTAATTATATTATTATTTCTATATCAATTAGCCTCACAACAAATTAAACAAATCAATTGAGACCTGTATAGGACTAGGCGGCAACGAATCCTATTTACCGATCTATTTCATAATAGATCTCTTTTATAATTATTTTATATGTGGATGTGACGGGATGACCAATTCTATTCTCGGGTTCTCTTGTGAATAAACCATAGGGATTAATAACACTCTACCCATACCGTCCGTCACAGGGTCCATGTCAGGTCGAATCAGCTGATCTAGTAACCTTTGAAAAGTAGCGGGAGCACCCGTTAGACCGAAAGGCATTCGCGTAAAGTGAAAAAGTCCTTTTCCCGGAACTATGAACGCGGTAATTTCTCTACTGTCCGGTGTAAGCGGTATTTGAAAATAAGCCTGACTCAGATCGATGGTGGAAATGTATCGCGCGGAACGTAACTTGTCGAGAATTGCACCCATGCGCGGTAGAGGATATGCATTGCGTTTCGAGACGTTGTTCACCTGTCGGAAGTCAATACAGAAGCGAAATTTGCCACTAGGCTTTTTAACCATAACTATCGGACTGGCTCAATTATACCTGCTTCTAGCATTTTATCAACTTCGGCGTCTATGGCTTCTTGGATTTTTGGTGATACGCGGTAACAACGCTGACGTATAGCGGGATGGTTCCCGACATCGATACGGTGAGATGTCAAGTTAGTCGCTCCGAGATTCTCTGGCATTGGCTTCAGATTTTAAAAATTGCTCGAGCTCTAGCGCCTGTTTTTCGGATAATGTCACGATACCGTTGCACGAGAGGTGCGTTATATTGTTGGCAACGTTGTCGAATTCAAAAATTTGAGCGGGATCGTCTTTGAAATACCAGGTAGCTGCGGAAAAATCGACTACCATTTTTAAGTCGCAAATGAAATTTAATCCGATAATGCAGGGGAAACCTAAATTCTGTAATGTGCGGGCGGTAATCTCAAAGTGACGACCGCGGAGATCGATTGGTAGATGCACTTCGCTCATAAGCTCGGTTGTTTGACCGGCTGCTAAATACAGGGTGCGATTCTAGGTATTATAAAGCGGTAGGTTTAATAATTGGATCAATTCTATGCCTCGGGTAGCTAGAAAGGTGCGAGAGGAACCAGAATCGAATAACGCATCTAGTGTATAATCCTGAATCTTAAACGTAATAAACAGCATCGCGTGATGAGCGGAAGTTTTATCTGGATTGCTATACAAGACTTCTAGCTTTTCGAAGCGATACAGGTGGTCTTGCAGTTCAGTACTCGGCAAATCATCGGGTGGGGAGGTATTTTCCGTAGTTACCCGATCCGACGGCTCCCCATTTAGTTTTCCGCGCATTTTCGCGGGCAGGTAGCCTTGGTGACGTTAGGGTAGCCACAGCGGTAGCAAAATAGAGTACACGGCTCTTTACAATCTGGAAAGCGATGACCGGCTTGATGCCAGTTATAACATAACTGTGGTCTTGGCGCGCGATTTTCACGTGCTCTCGGTGGCTCAGTGGTTGGTGCAGCAGCGGTGTTCGCGATATTCGGTACTGGAACAGAATCTAAGTTTTTAGAATTTGAGGCTTGACTGGTAGTGGTATTCGCGGGTGACTTTTTCTTCGCGGGTTGTGTGACTCTAGGTCGCGGAGTTGGCGTTCGGGCGGCATTTATTAATTCGTCTATCTCGTTCAACGATTCTACCGCGGCAATTGCATGTCTCGGCTTGGAAGCGGTATTTTTCGAAGCGCGGTAGGCTAATTCCGGTATCATGGACTTCTCGGGTGTTGGTGGTGCCTTATAGCGACTCGCACAACGAAAACTCACTTCGAGCTGTGACGTCAGCTGTTCTAGGTGAGCGACATTACGAAGTTCGTCGCGCCTAATCATCACCTGATAACGCGGTAATAGATTATGGTACGCGTAATCTAATCTTTCTTCTTCTGGCCAGGCTGATCGTAGCCTGCCGAAGAGAGCTTTTAAACACGTGAGGTAGTCCGAGCCGGGTTCGTGTTCGCCTTGCGTTCGATTGAGAATTTCTTCCCTGATCGAAAATTGGAGATCGGCGTTCGCGAACCTTCGTCGTCAAGCATCTTCGAAATCGACGAACGTTCTCCAAGCGGAACATTCGTCGCGATACCAGTACAGCGCGATACGGGATAAGAAGAACCTGATACTATCGAGGATATCCTCGTCACGAATCTGTACGATTTTCCTACCCTCCTTAATTCTCATTAAGAAGGCTTCACCGTCCTCGTTACGTTCGCCGCAGAATCTTAAGTACCATTTCCGTAAAGCCTTAAATGCAGCTATAGCGGACGGAGTGCGAGAATCGCTAGCCGTCTGTCGGTAACTAGGTGTCTTGGTAAACCAAATCGAACCAACACCTTCTTGACTTCTTCAATCACCCTCGGTACAGTAGTACATTTTTTCATGTCAATAACTTCTGGCCATTTCGAATATGCATCAACAATTATTATCATAAACATGTGCCCATGGAATGGACCAAGAAAATCAATATGAATCCTACTCCAAAAATTATCTGGATGCGGCCATGGCGTTAATGGAACATTCGGCGGTTTCTTTCGCTCTTGCACACACACTCTGCATGCTGCCGATACGTTCTGGATATCGTTGTCGATATTCGGCCACCACACGTAACTTCTCGCTAATATTTTCATCTTTACCACGCCAAAATGTGAGGCGTGTAACTCGCTTAAGACATTGTTTTTCATTGATTCTGGTATTACTATGCTGTACCCCCATAACAAGCATTCTTTCTCGACACACAACTCGTCTCGTTTCGCATAGAATTTCTTTTCAATCTCACTCAACTCGTTCACACTTGGCCATATACCGTTTACATATCGAACTATCTTATTGAACGCTTTATCTTTCTTTGTTTCTTTAGCAACTTCTACCGCGCTCAATGTTTGTAACGACTCTGAGACATAGTTTATCGCTGAGAATTCGTTATCAAACACTGGAGTTGCATCATTGATTGGAAGTCGTGAGAGTGCATCACAGTTCCCTTTTTGCTGTGATTTAATATGTTCAATAGTGTAATTGAATCTTGACAGAAAATATGCCCATCTTTGCAGCCTACTTGCAACAGTTAATGGAATCTCTTGTTTTGGACCAAAAATGAAAACTAAAGGCTTAGGATCTGTTCTCAACGTGATCTCCTTGCCAAAAACATAATTATAAAACTTCTTGAATCCGAAAACAATCGCACTGGCTTCCTTATCAATAATTGCGCGATTCACTTTTTTTTCCGGTATTATTTTAGACGCGAATGCTATTGGTCTCTCTGTACCGTCTTCGTATCGGTGTGACAGGATCGCTCCTAACCCGTATGTAGATGCATCGCAAGACAAAATCAAATCGGTGTTTGGATCATAATGCGCTAATACTCGTGGCGATACTCACTCCGCTTTTACCCACGCAAACGCTTTGTCGCATTCTTTTGTCCAATTAAAGTTATCTGCCTTCGTGCAATCATACAGACATTTCAATTTTTCTGCTCTCTGTGGCAAAAATCTCGCCTAATAAGTGATTAAGCTCAGGAATGAATCTAATTGTTTTTTAATTGCGGGCGTTGGTGCTTCTATCATTGCTTTAACTTTAGTTTTCGATTTGTGAAGCCCGTTCTTGTCTATAACGAAACCCAATACGTCCAATTTCTCTTTAAAAAAATCACATTTTTTTATATTTACTTTGAAACCGCAGTCTTCAAGCCTTCTGAATACGATATTCAGTGTTTCTATATGCTCTTTATTGTCTTTGCCAGTACAAAATATGTTATCGTTGTAAGGGATTACTCCCTCAATTCCCGCTAAGCATTGCTCAATTTTTCTTTGAAAATCACCCGGACCTGACGCAATACCTTCTGTCATTTTCGTGGACCTGTAGAGGCCTTTGTGAGTTATTATAGTTAGATAATCCCGACTGCTCTCTTCTACCGGAATCTGCATGTAAGCATGCTGGAGATCAATCTGCGAAAAAGTTTCACCGTTTTTTAGCGCTAAAAAAATCTCTTCGATCAAAGGTACTGGATGTCTGTCTTTAACTAAATTCGGGTTTGTTGTCAGCTTAAAATTACCGCAAATTCTAACTGAACCATCTGTCTTTATTACTGGTACAATGGGTGTAGCCCACTCGCTGACATCGATCTTCTCAAGATGACCTAACGCTTCCAGTCTATTTATCTCGTTTTCGACTTTACTCGCTATTGCAAATGGCAAGTGTCTAGCTTTCAAAGCAACCGGCTGAGCATTTTCTTTTAGCGTTAACTTCAACATTCCTTTATTATATAGACCGGGGCCTTCACCAAACAATCTTGGGAACTTAGCTAGAAACTCCGTCGTTTCATTTATTCCATAAATTTTGTTACACATATCTATTCTATTATTTATCTCAAGGGGCCATAATCCAAAGACTTTGAGCCATTGCCTACCGATTAACACTGGGCCGTCGCCTTTCATTACTCTCATCTCGAGTGTGGCCTTCTGTTTACCTATCGTTACCTCCAAATTATCCAGTGTACCGACCTGCTCCAACGGCACTTTACCGTATGCATTGTGACGTGGTATTTTCGATCCCCCGTCACAAGGCGATACTGTCGATGATATAGCGATGCGTGGCGTAGACAGGGTCTCCAGGAAAAGGAAAAATTAGGGAAAATTAATTAGGAATAACTAACACTATTTTATTTTTTGTAAACTATGTAATCTCGAGCTCGATACTCCACGAGACGTCTGTCGTCGTGGAGTCTACCGATGGAAAATCAACTCTACCGAACGTAACGAAGCTTCCAATATCGTCAAGGACGACTCTGTTGGCGCGCAAACCATGGTTGGTCAAGAAAACCCGAAGGTCAGCGCCTATACTCAAGTGGAGGATCTACTACCTCCAACTATCGGATTGACGGCGTATAGAGATGTGCGAGAAGCACAACGAAATCCTCCCGTCATCCGGAGAAGCTACCGCCTACAAGAAAGTGCACTGCTGTTGTGAGGGTGGCGTACAGGGTTAAGTGCAGGTGCACCCGCACAACCTCCCACCTATTGAGCAATCAGTCAGCGCAATTAATATTGACACTGTCTCCGAAACTGTTATCGCGGCCGCGTTGGGTCAAGAAAACCCCCGGATCAGCGTTCCAACCTGGCGAATTTCTTCGTGAGTGAAGCCCTAGTATGCTCAACACGAAGCTACCACCAAACTTTTTATGGATCGACGAATGACGTCAGGACCTAGAAGAATTATCGGGTAGCTGGGCGAATGAGACTCCATGGCAGTCCAGACCCTGAGGATTCTAAGGGAAGGCGGTAATAGGAGCGGTATTAGCAGCGGCAGGGGTGAGATAGATTCCTCCTATTTTACGTTCGGCAAAACTGTCGTTACACGGACCAATTAGGATACCAATATGTCACGCGATCACGCTCAATCTGAAGGATGAGCTGATGGAAGGAAATACCGACTATATATAAGGACGATACACTGGCTATTCGGCCCACTTCTTCGCTCCAGTCTACGCTACGCATCTTCAGCACTCACCTATCGTATCACCTATCGTATATCGTATCGAGTATCGCCTATCGTGTATTACATCTATCGAAATATCGAGTATAATTAAAATAGTGTTGTGTTTTATAATGAAGCAACTTAAGGTAAGGTCTTGATTCTTTCTGTGAAGGCACGAGGTAGTTCGGATAAAAGTCTGTGTTGTGTACGTTCAAGGAAGGTAGGTAGAAAATAAGGACGGCAGTTAGTTCACAATATATATTTAATTTCATAAACTGGGTACACTGGTTTAGCGTGCGAAAGCCGGTCTAGCACCGGCTGTCTTCGCCTTACATGACAAAACGTTGGCAACCTCGATGTCGCTACTTACGAGCGTACGAACTTCTTATAAATATAACAGTTCCTCCCTATGTTGAATTTAAATTGCTTTCATCATTATTTAGCGTCTCTTACTCATAGTTCAATCTATCTACTGGGTAACGCTGTCTCGTCGATCGACGTAATACCGGAGCAATCGGTGAACGTTGTGGTTCAATTTTTCCTGTATCCACAATTTCCTCGGTTGTCTCATTTTTCTTTTCGTGTAGGGTTGGTGTGTCCTCATTCAGGACCACAGTTCCTGCATCGCGACTAATAGACGGTGGTAGTGGGGGTGCTTCCGCGCTTGGCGAAAGCCCTGATCTAATGGATAATGGCACAGTTATTTCTAATCTTGGCTGTT
Organism: Tenthredo notha; assembly: GCA_914767705.2. Classification (NCBI taxonomy): domain Eukaryota; kingdom Metazoa; phylum Arthropoda; class Insecta; order Hymenoptera; family Tenthredinidae; genus Tenthredo; species Tenthredo notha. The sequence goes on along the minus strand of OU611910.1, from coordinate 13,951,596 downwards.
TTGGCGTGTTATCACCAATTTCTCTTATTTGGTCGACGTGGCGTTTCCATATGCATTCATCGTCTAAGCGTACAAGGTAGTGAAGCCTGCCCAAACGCTCACTAACGCGACCGAAAACCCATTTGTATTGGTGGACGTAGTCTCGCACGGCAACTCGTTGGTTAATTTTAAAATTGCGAATTTGCCTTGTTACCTCTACGTCTTTCTTTGGTATAACAATATTATGGTATAATAATATTTGGTTTCAGTAAGTCTAGTCTACAACGAATGTTTCTGCCAAACATTAGTTCTGACGGGGAGACTTTAGTAACGCAATGTGGCATTCGTCTGTATTGTAATAGTATTTTCGCTAATTCTAAATTTAGGTCGTTCGAATCAGGATTTAGAGCTCGTATTGATTTTTTTAAGGTCTGTACGCACCTCTCCGCTAAACCATTACTAGCGGGGTGGTACGGCGCAGTCAGGCAATGTTTAATTCCATTTGATCTCAAAAATTTCTCGAACTCTCCTGATACGAATTGTCTGCTGTTGTCACTCACTAGAGTGCATGGCAACCCAAATTGTGCAAATATGTCTCTGCAGACCCCGATTGTCGTTTTAGTTGACATATCTTTCGTTATTACGATTTCGGGCCATCTAGAGTAGGCGTCTGTGAGAATAAAGAAGTATGAATTGAAAAACGGGCCTGCATAGTCAATGTGCACGCGTTGGAACGGTGTATCTACCCTCTCCCAGGGGTGAGTAGGTACAATGCTGGAATTGTTTTTCATTTTGTTACAGTTTGTACAATTTTGACTTATCTTTTCTATATCTGTATCCATAGTTTTCCACCAGCAGTAGCTTCTCGCTAAGCTTTTCATTTTATTTACTCCAAAATGCGAACAATGCAGTTCGTTCAAGATTTGCTGCTGTAGTTTTCTAGGTACAATAACTCTCTGACCTCTAAAGATGCAGCCCCGCTGTAAGGAAAACTCGGATTGGCTTAAATTAAATCTTAATTCCTTAGGAACATCTTTTCCTGCTTGTAAAGCTTCCAACAAGGGTTTTAATGATATATCTTTACTTGTTTCTACTGCTACTTTCGAAAGTGTAACGGAGAGTGTTTCGATTTGTTCCATCTCGAAAACATCTGCTTCGTCCCAAGTAGGTAAGTCGACACTTTTCATTGGCAAACGGGATAAGCCATCTGCATTCGCATTCAATTTGCCGTCTTTATATTTAATATCGTACGTAAAAGCTTGTAAAAATACGGCATAGTGCTGCATACGCGTGGCACTCAACACTGGTAAGCTTTTCCTTGGCCCAAAAATTTGCAGCAATGGCTTATGGTCCGTGAACAATGTAAAGTGACTACCGTACAAGTATTGGTAAAAATTTACGGACCCCGAAAATAATTGCATACGCTTCTTTATCAATTTGCGAGTATCTTTGCTGTGTGGCCGATAAGGTTTGGGAAGCAAACTGAATCGGTTTTTCGGTACCGTCCGGATAAAGATGCGACAGGACTGCGCCTACCCCGTATGGTGACGCATCTGTTGCCAAGATCATCGGTAATTTCCTATCGAAATGCACCAGAAAATCAGGAGCCTGGATTCTCTTTTTCACTAATTTGAACGATTCATCGCATTTTTTATTCCAACGGAAAGGTACACCGTCACGGAATAACTGGTTTAAAGGGTGCAAAGTTGAACTCAGGTTTGAGAAAAAACGACCGTAATAGTTTACCAGTCCAACGAAAGAACGTAATTTCGTCTTATCTGTTGGTTTTGGCATTTCTCTTATCGCTTCTATTTTTGATTTAGATTTGTGCACGCCTGATTTATCGATAGTGAAACCGCAATATTCGATTTTGTCGGCCAGGAATTCGGATTTGCTTAAGTTAATACGTAAATTATAATTTGCAAGTCTTTCTAAAACCTCCTCTAATCGAGCTAAGTGAATTTCGTCTGTTTCCCCAGTGATTCTAATATCATCTAGGAAAACACTTACGCCAGGTATTCCCTGTAAGATTTTTTCGATCTCTAGCTGCCATATAGCAGGGGCAGACGCCACTCCGAACATCATTCGGGTGGCTTGGTACAACCCTCTATGAGTGTTTAGTGTAAGCAATTCCCGATCCTCTGGGCGAACCTCTAAATGTAAATACGCCCAGCTCAGGTCAATTTTACTGAATTTTTGCCCACCCGCCATGGTCGCATAAAGTTCATCGTTTGTAGGTAACGGGTGTTCATCTATCTGTAACCACGGGTTTATTGTTATTTTAAAATCCCCGCATATCCGTATTCGACCGTTGCTTTTAACTACCGGCACGACGGGTGTGCCCCAGTTGGCTGAATCAACTTTGATGAGGATACCTTGTTCAACTAAGTCATCTCACTCTTTTTCGATTTTTGGCATCAGTGCAAAAGGTACGGAGCGAGCCTTGACAAAAACTGGTTGTGCACCCGGTTTCAACGTTAACCGCGCTTGAACTCCTTTGATTTTCCCGATTCCCGGCTGAAAATTCGCCGCGTATTTTGTTAATAACAATTGTAAGGTTTCCTCCGTACCTGTATCTGTACCGACCTGTTGCACTGTGCCCCATAGTCCTAACTTCAGTTGACGTATCCATTCCCGACCCAGCAGTGGTTCTCTATCGATCGAGACCACGTATAAATTTAGAACGAATTTTGCATTTTGATATGTAATGTCGCAAGGTAGGAATCCCAGGACTTGCAGGTTTTGTCGGCAATAGGTGACTAATTTTACGGTAGTTGGCGTAGTAACAGCGTTTGGGAACAGACTTTTAAACTGTCTTCGTCCCATGATCGTAACGGAAGCTCCGCTATCAACCTCGAATTGTACTGGAACATTGTTTACTAATACCTTTGTGTGAAATTTTTTTCTAAATTCCGCATGCTCGTCGGCGTCTACTAATTTAACAACTTCGTCTACCTCGAATTCCCTTCGATCACTTTCCTCAACATCAACTGCATTTGTATTGGTTTTTGCTTTCCGACAGACTTTAGCTACATGACCTTGCCCTTGGCAATTTGAGCAAACCAAGTTCTTTTTATTGCATTTATTAGCAAAGTGCTTGGGATTTCCGCAACGATCGCAATAACCTTTTCCCGTGGAGGTAGTTGCAGGAGTGGTATTTGAGTTTGTATTTGTATTTCGATCACCGCGCTTGAAAAACTTTTTCTTTGTACCTGTAATTGCGTGTACACCGCCTTTGTTTTGTAATTGCGCCGCGTCTTTCGAGGATAACTCCATACCTGTGGCTATCTCCAGGGCTGTATCAAGGGTTAAATTCTCAGTTTCTAAAAGTCTGTTTTGGATACGTTCGCTTCGTATTCCAAAAACGAACTGGTTACGTAACGCCGTCTTCAAGTACTCGCCGAATTTGCATTCGATGGCGAGTTTCTGCAACGCTGTGACGAACTCCTGTACACCTTCGCCCTCGAGCTGTTTCCTCTGGTGGAAACGGTAGTTCTCCGCGATCTCCAGAGGTGCTGGACTGTAGTACTGCTCTAGCTGATTTACTAGGTCTGCATAGGCTTTGTCTTCCGGAGCCTCGGGTGCAAGCTTATCGCAAATTGTATCATAAGCTTCTCGGCCCATGTAATGTAATAAGTACCCGCCTTTTTTGTCTTCTTGCACGTTGAATATCGTGAACGCACCTTCCAGTCTTTTCACCCAGCGGCTCCACTTAGATTTGCAATTATCGAACTGTTCGATAGTAAACACAGTTTGCACTGTCGTAATATGTGTAGGCGCTGGCGTTGCCATCTCGATGTGGTAGTAGTGTAGTGTTATTGTAACCCACACCGACGACGGCTCCAAGACTCAAAGTCAATGTATTTTTCGCCTGTGTACTGTTCAAAGGTGCCGGCAGTGTGAATGTTGCTTAACGTATTTCGGAAAACAACACCACACTCACACTAAGTCCTTCTCGTGTATCGAGATTGCATGTATGTACGGCTGTATTGTTCAAACTTATGCTCCTCTTCCACCGTAATTGCACTTTTACACTCTAACTTGTTTGGTGGTTCCCTTCGAATCCTTGTCGCCAGTTTGTTGTGTACGTTCAAGGAAGGTAGGTAGAAAATAAGGACGATAGTTAGTTCAGAATATATATTTAATTTCATAAACTCGGTACACTGGTTTAGCGTGCGAAAGCCGGTCTAGCACTGGCTGTCTTCGCCTTACATGACGAAACGTTGGCGACCTCGATGTCGCTACTTACGAGCGTACGAACTTCTTATAAACATAACAGTCTGTTTAGTTAATTTGGTTATTGACCTAAGAAGCTTGTTTTTGTCTATTGAGCTAAGAGGCTCGTATTTTGTCTATGGTCTATAATAATTTATCGAACAACCTCGAATCTGGCTGAGTTACGTAGATCTTTACTGCTTTTTGGATATAATTTATTGCTTATCGCTTCTCGTATGGCTTCGTTCTGATTTAGTATGTTATATTTATCTTGTTCATGAAATACTGTAGAAAATACCTTTCCTGGAGTACCCTGAGCGGAGATAGCCGCGAAGGCTTAGGCCTCGCGTTACAGTTTAGTTTGTTATCATTAAGTTTGTTAATAATTTGTTAATTTCGTAAAGTATGGTCACTCACGTATGGTTTATTACCGTGTGTCAAATCACGTATAGTTCAGTAAAGTTCAGTATCGTTTTTGGATAATTTAGTATCGTAACTATCGATACCGTATCGTCAGAATTTGGTTAAAGATCAAAATGTCGTTCTGAATTAATTAATAGGGAACTTGTGTTGATCTGAGCGTGTGTTACGAAACATAATTTGCATTCGGGTACGAAGTATCGCTCTGTGATACCAAGTCTGGAGTCTAGTTCAATTGTCTTATATCGAGTCAATTCTGATACACGTCTTGGATTCAATCGTATCGTAATCGAGTAAATTCTATCTTGAATAATTAAGTAATCTCTAGTAACAAACCGTTAGGTAAAATCACCAATTCTGTATCGATTTCGCTAAGTTATCTAATTTCGTTAATAAATAATTGATTGATGTGATCTCAAACAATTCGCAAAGAAATAATATTATTTTATATGGTGTACCCTGCCCCTCTATCTAAGGCTTTGTTATCTGAGCAAGTCGAGTTGTCGCTCGTCACATTTCCGTAAGTTTTTGGCTTCATGTAATTTGTTTATGGTATCGTATCGAAACGACGCAGTAGCGTCTGGCGCCCAACAATTTAGTAATTTAGTAAGTTTAACACGGAAAGGTGCCAAATTGTAGCGGAGCCGTAGGTTTTCCTTGCCTAAACGAAAACTGCGTTACAGCATTTAGTGGACTGTTGCCATGCTTTGCTACCAGATTTAGGAAATACCTATCTTTATCTCTCTTAGAGATGATCGTTGCATACGAACCTGTGTCGATTTCCATCTTTACTTGCCTATTATTAATTAATACATCTAGATACATCGGCTCAGCATTGACTTTATTACTATTCACTTTATTATTGGTCATCCTCGATGATTTCCTCTCAGTGCCATCGTCCGTCATGAAGAAATCGTGCTCTTCACGTTGCTGACCCTCGGGCTCTCGTTCGACGTGTTGCACAGCCTGTTGTGCTCTACAAACCGTTGCCAAGTGCCCTCTCTTTCTACACGAGTTGCACGTGCTGAATAGGTGATAACAATCACGAGCCCAGTGATTGTCCTTCCCGCAACATAAACACGCTGATGAGCGTTTGAAATTTGTGCTCGCGTTATCATTAGTCGAGCGGTACCCTTTAGTCACCGGAACTCTATTTTTGAAACGTTGGCTGCCGCCCCTCTTACCTCGATCTGCACCTTGTCCTCTCGACTGAAATTGTCTCTTGTATTCTGGCTTGGAGGACGAGTTTACTTTGTTTACTATTGTCTTTGACGACTCGCCGACCGTCTGATCTATCGATGACGCATACTTCTCGGCTTTATCCAGCGCTGTTGCCAATTTATACGCCGAAACGTACGTTAATTTATCCTCACGAAATAACACCGTTTTTGTCGTGTGATCTTTCAGCCCACACACTAATTGATCGCGTAAAGCTACTTTCGCGTCACCAAAATTGCAATTAATCGATAGACTTTTTAATCTTGCCGCGAACTCCGAAACTGATTCTGTTTGCGATTGCCTCGCCTGATAGAAAGTACATCTCTCCATTGTCTCTGACCGCTTAGGGTTGAGATGACCATTTATCAATTTCACTAATTCCGCGAATGTTTTGGTACTAGGTTTGTCGGGCGCGCACAGGTCACGAACTAATTTATAAGTATCGGGACTAATTTTCATTAGCAACACTGCTGCTTGTTTTTCAACTTTGACATCGTTAGCTACGAAATATAATTCTAGCCTTTCGGTGTACATTTCCCAATCATCTTCACCAAGGTGAAATTCCAGGCGTGAATTATTAGAGTTGGCCTCTGCCATTGTATGAAATAATATTGGTTCCTTGTTATCTTCTTGTACAAGTACGTTCTGTGCTTCGGCCTCGCCGGCTTGTTTACGTACCTCGCCTTTGATCACTTCGTGTATATGGCATTGTAAAATTTTGCGTAACACGTCGATATTTGCCGTTTCATCGAATTCTAATTCTAATTGCGTTAAACCGCAATTAGTCTGAATTTATTCAATTCTTGAATCCACGACGTTGCAGAATAATCAATATCGACTTTTTTTGTGCCCGACATCAATTTTTTTCTTCAGTATCCAGCGCATGCATTTCAATCACAATGACATTTTAACATTGAATTCTGCACTATAGTTCGTAAAAAACCTCGTCGCCAGTTGTAATGTATTAATAAGGTAGCTCACTGAATAACAACACTGTGATTAACGATGAACATAATTAACTTCATTGAATAGAACAGTATATGGACGTCTACAATGATCAGTGCCCATAGGCCAACTGCCAAACCGGCACGTCGCTGTATACTTAGATCTATACTATTACACTAATCTACCATTGTACTATACTAATATCTTCAACACTACAATTACAGTTACTGGTTGCATCGGAATCCGCTGGTCACACTGGTCACGACAACGAAATCACATCTATTCTCGAAGAATTGCGGGAAGAAAAAATCATTAAATAAGAGCTCGAACTCGAGAGCCGATCAGTAGCATCATGCCTGTCGACAAATTTGGAAGGCAGTCCGCACCCGACAAACGTAGGATCAGGGAACGATGGTTGGCGGAAAAAAAAGACTTGGAAAAAAAAGACCCGGAAAAAAAAGACCGGAAAAAAAAGACACGGAAAAAAAAGACCCGGAAAAAAAAGACTCGGAAAAAAAAGACCCGGAACGAAAAGACTCATCCGTCGCTCATCCGAAACCACAACACCATACCCAGTACGGAACGCGAAGTCGGTGGTTATCGCACCCCCAAATGTTAGAATAGGTTAGAACACTGGTATTGTACCCTCAAAGGTTAGAATAGGTTAGGACACTAGTATTGCACCCCCAAAGGTTAGAATGGGTTAGGACACTGGTATTGCATCCTTGAAGGTTAGAATAGGTTAGGACTTCATTGATCTATCGCTTATCCGAAACCATAACACCATACTCAGTACGAAACGCGCAGTCGGTGGTTATCGCACCCCCAAATGTTAGAATAGGTTAGGACACTGGTATTGTTCCCTCGAAGGTTAGAATAGGTTAGGACTCCATTGATCTATCGCTTATCCGAAACCACAACACCATACCCAGTACGAAACGCGCAGTCGGTGGTTACCGCATCCAAAAGGTTAGGATAGGTTAGGACACCAGTATTGCACCCTTAAAGGTTGGAATAGGTTAGGACACTAGTATTGCACTTCCAAAGGTTAAAATAACTCACGGGTCTTTTTTTTCCGGGTCTTTTTTTCCGGGTCTTTTTTTTCCGGGTCTTTTTTTTCCGTGTCTTTTTTTTCCAAGTCTTTTTTATCCGGTCTTTTTTTTCCGGGTCTTTTTTTTCCGGGTCTTTTTTTTCCAAGTCTTTTTTTTCCTAGATTCATCGTGATACGATACGAGCCAGCTCTACCGCGAGTCGATCGACAAGAAATAAACTACCGAACGATTTCCAAGTTTTGCGTCAGCCGTCCTAGGGAGGATCTCGGGTTCGATGCGCAACGCTCCAAGATCGCTAATCTCGGTGACCCCGTGGAGCGTACGACGCGGCTAATAAGCAGTACGTGGATCAAAAAACCCGATCGCTAACGGTGGAAGTTGCTCGATTAACACTGAAGCTGTCCGACCTATTAGGTGAAGCTAAGATTTCACCCCCGTCCAAAGCTCAGCCATGAGTATTGAGAAGAAACAGTTGGCCAAGGAGCTCCACGCTCCCGCCAGACGTAACTTCGCTCGCAGGAGAGTTCTTGTTCGAAGATTTGACGATTTGTGGCAGGCTGATCTCGTCGACATGCAAATGTATGGAAAATTTAACAAGGGTATGAAGTATATTCTAACCGTCATCGACGTACTCTCGAAATACGCTTGGGCAATACCGTTGGAAACTAAAAACGCCAAAGATGTTGCACAAGCGTTCAAATCGATCTTCAAAGAACGTCGGATACCTCGGAATCTGCGGACGGACAACGGGAAGGAATTCTACAACTCTATTTTTGAGAATTCAGTTACTGAACATAAGATTAATCATTATTCGACGTATAGTGTAATGAAGGCCTCGGTAGTGGAACGTTGGAACAGAACCTTGAAGAACGATATGTGGAAAAATTTTACGCTCAACGGATCCTACCAATAGCTCGATATACTGCCAAGTCTGGTTGCTAATTATAATGCAAAAAAACATAGAACGATCAATATGTCGCCAAACAAAGTCACACCTAAGATCGCCAAAACGCTTCTGTCAACGGTTTATAGCGGTATAAAATCTGTTCGACCAGCTAAATATAAACCGAACGATTTCGTGGGTATCAGTAAATATAAATCTGCGTTCGCAAAAGGTTATACACCCAACTGGACTACCGAGGTTTTCAAAATCGTTGAGGTTAGAAATACCGATCCTCGAACCTATATTCTAGAAGATTCCAAAGGAGCCCCCGTATTGGGTGGGTTCTACGAGTTTGAGATAAAACGAACCAAATATCCTGATGTTCATTTGGTTGAAAAGGTTTTAAAAAGAAGAGGTTCGAAGGTTCTGGTCAAATGGTTGGGCATGGATGTTTCACACAATTCGTGGATCGATAAGAAAAACGTTTTGTCAACACAATAACTATTTATTCAATCACATGTAATAATAATGATAGACACAAATAAATCCCTACAACAATTACTACTACTGCACTATGTATACTTATCATTTAGCACTGCTCATTTTGGTTTACCAATTTCCCCAATTCTAGCTGATTGTTACAGGTTCTATAGTATCGCTCGAAAGTATCAGTGGAATCTGCCGCGACTTGCACACGATCCTGTAGATTCCCCCGAAACATTCCACATTGGTTAACCCGGTCCGTGATGAATGTGATCCTGGTGCTGAGGTCGTCCGACTCCTCAACACACGGTTGCATTTGGTCTGAAATCATAACAAACGCTATCAGTTTCTGCATCCAGTTAATATACCAGTGCGTCCTGAAAACGGATCTTACTGTAGCTGTCGCCGGTAGTTACATTCCTCCGAACGTCATAGTACCGTAACTCGCATTCGCGAGCCAAGTGCCGTAGAGTAGCAAGAGTTCTAACACTATTGCGGATTGCTGTTTCCATGCTGCTCACGTGGGACGTACATTGCCCCAAAGTCATTTCCAATTCGTGTGAATATATTACCTTCTGCCTTTTTTCCAATTCGCATTTTGTGCCGGTTAGACAGTTTGAACAATGATCGATTCAAAATTGATTATTGTTCTTCTAACGAAGTTAAAACTTACCCTCACTTCCATCAGAATCCTGAGCAGACACGACGACAACGTGTTTGCATACGGCGTGAATAGCGAAGATTCGTAGCAACAGCATTTTCGGGTGTGTAATACTGATGATGATGATCTGATCAAGTCGAGCTGTTCACTGATAAGTTGGTGGTTGGAAGCTTTGCTGTTTTATACCGAAGTTTTTGGCAATACGTGTCACTTCCTGCTGCGATATTGTTGCATCCGATGCAGTTTCCAAAATAGATGTTGGCATAAAACGCTTTGACGCAACGAGTGCAACAGTTATACAATGTCGTCCGGGATGTTGTCATCAGCTGAAACTGACTTATGATGCCCCCAAGGTAGTGTGTTGGTTGAATTGGGTATGAGAAATCGTTTATCATCGTGAGCGCTGAGCGCAATCTTCTTTTGACTTATTGAATAGACTTTGTGCAATCTGGATTGTATTGTATGCTGTTCGCGAACGGTGGTGGAAGAGTTTTTCAAACATTCCACATAATCGTTGAATGATATAGATTTCTTTACAACGGCGTATTTAACTCCTTTAGCTTTTTTCACCTCCGAGTCATACATTCGAAACGAATACATCTTCGACCTCAACCCCACGAATTCTAACATTATTCTACCGTTGCTTTCATCTTTCACCAATCCGGGGACCTTCTTGTTAATTCTCGGAATATTATATTCATTGTCAACATCGTAGTCACTAGTGTCAAATCTGTGAATGTCTTTCTTCATCTCGGAATAGTAATCGGCGCATTGTATTGAATATATCAGGCTGTCCGTATCAGTGTACAACAGTTTGCACGAGTCGAGAAATTTGTATACCATATAATCGTCATGGAACTCGTATAAACAGGTTTTAGAAATATCTAATATAGACATCCCCACATAGATCGGCTTGTCCATTACCACCTTTAGCTTCTGAAGCTCAATCACGAGGAAATTTTCGCTGAATACCGTTCTTCGATAGAAGTTACTCGCTGAGATCAGAGCATTCGCGCCGAATCGACCCCACCATTTCGTCACTAGTTTTATATTGATTGCGTGCGCAATGATTTAACGATTTTATCACAATTCTTCTCGAACCTTCGACATACTTCGGGATTACCGTCATTGAACAATATTTTGAACTGTTCGTTCAGATTGTTTTCCATTCGTATAATGATGTTGTCCGCCATATTCTTTTGTATGTTAACATTAAAGCACACCGTTCAGCCGGCAGACAACTGTATCCGAGTGTTTGGACGCGATAGTTTATATACATCTGCTGTGTGGGAGGATATATGATACGAGGAGTCCGTGGAGTGTTTTACGCTCCAGAGTCATCCGATTGTAATGCGGGTGTGAAGTAGTGGTAGGTGGAAAGATAGTTTGACGACAATCGCTACGAGATCAGCCTACTCGGAGGATGATAATTACAACGATGTATAATTAGTTGGGGGAGCAGACACGCACGCGCTCCTCGTTGGGTGCTGCGATTCTTTGGATACGTTCACCGTGTGATGATATACTAATTTTTTTCATCATCTGCGATACATTGTATGAACCCCTTTTTCTGCAGAGACGCATGTTTAAATAATAATATGTGAAAATCTTCTACCGCCGCTGAGCACTATGCGTTGCACTTGATTTGCATGGTGACCAATAATTATTCTGAGGCTAGGCATGTTTACCTGATAAGATCCCCCCTGTTTATGATCGGATGTCTAATGAGTATAATTAATAACTCCCCGTTTGTAGAGGAATGTGTAATGAGTTTATATGGGGTGAATGCGAAATGAGGGTATAGGGTAGACGTACCATTTGTGGCCACTGTACCGTTTGTGGCCATACTTGACTAATGCTTCCCTCCTCTCTGGCATTATAAATCTATTTAATTATAGGATTAATTACGAAAACATACCCTACAGCAAATATTAAACCCAACTTTTCCAGTACTTGATTGTTTAAAAGTAAAGTTTTCAATTATTAACGCTGTTAAAATAGATTTGTACCGTTTGTGGCCAGGTCTTGATTTACATGGTAATGGGTATGGCCACAAATGGAGCAAGTGATGACCACAAACGGTACTAAGGTGGCCAAAACCGGTACGTCTACCCTATTAGCATTTTTAAATACGTGTGAGCTCATTATGTATGCGTGTGTCCATGTGCACTAATACTAGTTGATCCAGAAGTAGCGGATCCCTACCACTAGCCAGCGCAGCGAGCGAATGAGCAGAACTTTTGTCGATGGTTTTTTGTTGGGGTGATCCACACATTAATGGACTTGGCGAAGGGTTTTTGCACCAGAGGTGCTTTTTGGGTTTATATTATTCAAACTAATGCCGGGCAGTGAAATTTTCTTCCGGAATATGGAGCTTGAATGTATAACGCGTATAACTAAAAAAAAAGTCGATTATCGTACTGAGAAGTCATAAAAATTTTCATTTGTTCATTTAAATGTTAATAAAAAGTATGATAATAAACGGGCACAGCCGAAACGTTGCTCAACAAAGTAAAATGTCTCTGATGACCTTCCCCGACGAACCTCCTATACATAATTTCTCGGGTCACGAACTACTCCAAATACCCATATTCTCGGATCTCTACGTTGGATGTCTCCTCCAACATGAAAAGGCTACACCGTGTGACTCACCTCCCGCAACACAACGCAGTAACTACCAATAGTATCAGAAAACTACGTATCAAACTTGCCAGAACCAAAAACAAAAGAATTTTCCTTCTTAAATGTCGACAAATAGGTGTTGTTCCCCAATTTCTCAACATAGAACCGAAAAACCTAAAGCATTTACACAACGAAAAAGAGTTCAAACGGGCCCTACACGCATTACAGCGCACAGCTTTAAATCTTGAAATATCCCTCTCTTATCATAACATCAAGAGGATAACCTCCATTCTTGACGATCAGGTCGTCTTGTTTCACTCTTCTGAACAACCCCAATCCAACATTGATAAATTCAATTCTGATATCACTAGCGCGGACAAGGTTTTTAATAATATTAAACGCAGAAATATCAACAAACTCGCTATGCTTAGAGAAAAAAATTGCAACCAGTTCCACCCTCCTTCCAACTGGTTAGTTAACCTCACTAATGTTAACATTCCACCGGATATAAAAGATTTTCTGGCTCTAGGCCCAAAACATGGAGTTCCTTACAATCCAAACAAGAACCTCCCAATTAACGACATCATCTGCTCAGTTGAATCTGTGATAACAAAAAAAGATGTCACCACTAAAGACAGAATCAGGGCAACGAACACCAAAGATATTTCAAACTTCGTCCAATTCACAAAACTTGACAGGGACTGTGCCACGGAGATTTCTCTCTATAATGCTACTAGCTTATTCCTGAAATCTAACAACAATTTAATAGTCACCAGGGCAGATAAGGGGAACACCACAGTTATCATGGATAGAGATGAGTATAACCAGAAGACGTTTAATATTCTGAAAGACACTGACACTTACCGTCCATCAAAGGATCTAACGAGCAGGATAGAGAAACAGGTTAACAATTTGATTAATAAAATCGCTAAGAAGGCTTCCATCTCTGATTCGCTAGCCAAATCTCTTAAACCACATAACTCTTTACCCCCTAAAATCTATTTCTTACCTAAGATCCATAAGACTGTCATACCACTTAGACCCATAGTATCGAATATTGACTCACCGACCTATAAACTATCTAAATTTTGTTCGGGCATCCTATCCAACATAGTAGGTAACACAAAACACCATGTGAAAGATTCGTGGTCCCTTGTGAAAACTATTAGAGGAACTCCAATACCTACGGATCATGTTTTACTATCGTTCACCCATCAGTCCAACAGTCGCCAATCTAGTCATGGAAAAACTAGAACAACATGTCATAGAATCATTACCGTTCGAATTAACGTTTTACCTAAGGTATGTAGATGACATCCTAACTTGCGCACATAAAACACACGTAGATCAGCTCTTGGAGTCCTTTAATAGTTTCCACCCTAGGTTAAAATTCACATACGAACTTGAGAAAGACCACAAAATTAGTTTTTTGGATACCTGGATCATTAATGATCGGGGGAAAATAATCACTGATTGGTTTCATAAAGACACCTGGTCTGGTCGCTATATCACGTTTAATTCGCACCATCCTATAGAATATAAGAATAGTGTAGCCATAAGTTTATATGATAGATGTCTGGGACTATCTGATATCAGGTTTAGGAAGGCCAATCTGAAAAAGGTACGCGATACTCTGAAATCCGAAGGATATCCCGACGATGTAATCCTTTCCCTACAAGCGAGAAGATTACATCATCACTACAACGGGATTGATTGGAGAGATCCATCAGAAAAAATCAATAATAAGATCACGGGTTCGATTCCCTATGTAAAGGGCCTATCACAAATGATTAAGCACACTCTCCGTAAAGAAGACATACTTGTCACCTTCAAAATCTTAAATAAAACAAACAAGCTCTTTACCAGACTCAAATCGGATACCCCCACCTGTTGTCAAATTAACACCGTTTACAAGATCAATTGCAAGGATTGCACTAGATGTTACATTGGCCAATCTTCCCAATATTTAAAAAGACGAATGATGAACCATAAGTCTGATATCAGGTCTCGTGATCCAGACAAATCCGCGCTTACATCTCACGCCCTAACTGAAGGCCATCGTTTCGATTTTGAAAATGTTGCTGTGATTGACAAAGAGGATAACCACTACAAAAGATTACTCAAAGAGATGATTCATATCTCCAAGAACAACACGGTCAACAAAAGAACTGACATCCAAAACCTTAGTCATTTCTACTCAGACATTCTATAATATATAAGATTAAATCATCGTCATTACCTTCTGTCGGTAATTGTGTTGATACGTCACAACACACTAAATTGTCCAAATACTCCTGTCGAAATTTACATACTGATTGATGACACCTAACACTTGCTCACCATGACGACATCCTTATTAAATATGGCTAGATTTTCACTTCCTCCTCTACCACGAGGCGAATAACACCTATGTGATAAGGATAGTCATAACATGGTACGTCACACAAATTTTGTCTGGTTCTCAGCTAAAATACATTCAATTTCATAATTAGAATAAGAATTATAATTTAAATTAAAAAAAAAAAAACTTTATAAAGTCTTTGTAATTATCGTCAATTAATAATAAACAAACTGTTTCATTAGCCTGATGATGGCTGGCTGGGCCCAGCCGAAACGTTGCTCAACAAAGTAAAATGTCTCTGATGACCTTCCCCGACGAACCTCCTATATATGATAATAAACAAATAAATTTTTTTCAATATTTTTTTATGGAATGATAAATATTTCACTATGAGCTCTGAAAATTTCGTTAAGTTATCTTCAACAGTTGTTTCACAATTGATTTTCTAATTAAAAGTACCGAAAATTTTTATTGTGAAAGAAATTGTTGTTAATTTCAAAATTTTCAAAAACTATTCTAAGGGATGATCATTAGTGATGACTACTTTCGATTAATATATTTTAGCAAGTATTCCATGATCAAGTGGAAAATGGGGGGTCCACTTGACACGATCTGACTCAATACAAGCGAATGCGAGCGTCCCCGGATCGAATCCCGGCCACAACAATAATGCGAAGTTTTTCTAATCTCAAAATTCTTACTTCGAAAGAAAGTGCGATTGTTTGCGATTAGTGATTGTTGATCAACCCCTCATATATTGTAATTAATTCATTTCAAATATCTTAATTTTTTTTCCTCCGCGCAACAATAATTTGGCCAAATATTCAAGTGGTACACGTGTATTCAACGTTGTTTATTGCGTAATGTTGAACGTATAGACGTAACGTTTTCAATAAACGCTACTTATGCGTTTAACTGAGGAACATTTTTCCTCTGAATGAACGTAGAGTATATGACATTTTCATACCAACTGGTGTTCATTGGGATTATAGGTGACGTTTCAGTTACGCGAATGCTAAGATATAGATAAACATACAAAATAAATGTGGATAAAACGCTCTGCAAGTGGGTTCTAATCACGTTGATCGAAAACGTCGATTCCATACGTATATAAGTCGTTTAATAAACCGAATATAAACGTTGAATTTCTCGTTTTGCAGGCGGACATTCAGTGGTATAAATGAACGTACTTGATAAACGTATATTATACAATCAATGTAGGCGGTTTTTAAATCCAGCTTTCACCAATTTTAAACATTTATTTCACCATTTCGTGTAGGTTGGGATATTATTAAGTCGACTGGTGGCATTGTCTACACATCCAATTCGATTTAGGTGGTTGTTTAAGTCGGGTGCATGGTAGGTGATGCCATATCAGACAGAAGTCACATCGTACGGCAACCTTTTCGAAGTCACTTCTATTCGGGTCCAAATTTTCATCCCCTACGGTCGTCTCCAAATCGACTTGACAAGACCACAGCTCCACCGGCGATTTTTATTCTTGGATTTTCGTACGTCGCACACAACATGCCACGCATCTTTTGGAAAATATTTCTTTATTAGAGGCAGGTTCACATCAGGATCCAGTATAGCGTGGATTACCTTATCAGGCCTTGCCTCCACTGCAGATTCTTCAATGACAGTGCCATTCGACAGAGCAGCTTGAGCCGTCGGAGGGTCAACAAACCAGTCAAGTGTAATAATTATTTTTTCTTTCTCCCGTTTTCTTATGAACGGTTGGTGTGTGGAAGTCGCAGCTTTACCAGTTCTTTTTGGCAAGCCGATCGTAGTTTTATCAGCGCCTTTAGGACGGCCTCGTCGTTTTAGGGCTGGTGGTACGACTATTTTCTCCAACTGTTCCTGGGCATGAGAAGGTGATTTTCCACGCACTGTTTCTATCCCGTCCTCAGAATCTCGTTCGTCATCACTTCGGATATGAGCGATGCCTCGTTCCGTCGATAATGGATGGCTGTTTTGGGTGGAACAATTCGGCAATGGATGCTGCATGCTCTGCGCGGTGGAAGTGGAAGCTTCACAAGGTGACTGATTCCGGGCAGGAGGTACGGTGTGAACTTCACTCGACTCTATTGTCTGTGATGTTGCCCCTGTCATATCATATCTGGGAACCAAAACTTCGCGATTCGCTTGCCATTCCGCCTGGATGTACGCCAAAAGCTCCAAACGTTGGATATATATGGGTCCAGTCACTTCTGTGGATAGCGCGGCAAGGTTGTTCGTAACAAGGATCGCTTTGCGGTATCGTTCCTGTTGTGACAGAATTCGCTTCGTGGTAAAAATGCTGTTGTGATAGTATGAGGTATAGTATCTTCAACAGCATCATGTGTGAATATTCTTTGATGTTTATAATGATTGTTCCTTGTCCAGCGTTTATCGCATAGCGATTCGTCCGTGAGCTCCATCCCCACATGTTCTCGCACTGCGAATATGTGCCTGAAAGAATGGGTGAACACGGTCCATGAACAAAAACTTTATCCGTTTCATATTTTATAGATATTTTTCTAGTAGCGGGTTAGCTGAGGTAGTACAGCTGTTTACAAATTCTTATAATATATACCGTAAATCCTTTAGCATAATTAATAATTATAGTCTTGAACTGACCTACAAGGAAGATTCATCGACGAATGTGGCCCGCAATCGCAAGTCTGAGCACTGGTGTGATGGTTGCCATCACGGTCGCGAAGTGCATAGGTACCAGTTGGCGAATCGCCATCGATTTCAACTCGCGATCGTTTTTCAAGCTCCGGTTGTAGGAATTTGAATGCATAGCCAGTCAGATACCGCATGTAAAAAAGCTCCGGACTACCTTCCTCAAATGGCGTAACCCTTGTTTTTTGATAGGCATATGCTGCCTTGTGATCTCGTTCGGTATTGAGACAATTCACAAAAGTAAAGAAATTTTTGACGAAATCCTCCAAAGAGCTGTACCTTTTGACGACGCTTTTCACTTTAGCATTAAGCGATTCTATTCTGTTGTTCGTTGTATTCATGAAATAGTTGTGCATGAACCTTCGTCTCGGATGTCGTGCCAATTGGCGTTGAAATAATTTTTTAGCGACTGTGGGAGATCTTGCAACCGGTCGTACAGTTGTTTGTACTGCTCCTCTGTTTTGGCATACACCATTCTCTGGAAAATCTCCTTGGCAGAATCTCTTTGACCTACCGTGATACCGAGTTTCACGCAAGTGATCTCACGGTTGAATGTCCGAAGCGAATAAAATATGCAAATCAGTACGTGTGCCGCCGGAAAAGCACTTTTGATGACCTCTCTTTCCAACAAATCCTTGTCAGCCATAACGCACTTGATGGATTGCCATGATGGATGCGCAACCTTAAAACAATCGAGGAACCAGGTCATGCTGGCTCTGTCCTCCGTCATCAAAATGCAAGCAGCAACAATTTCTGTACACCCTTCCGAATGCTCAACAATCATCAAGTATACTGGTGCACGTATGTCCAATAATTTGAAGGTAGCATCGATTCCAACGTATTCGGGGTAGGCGGCCATTGCCGATTTCATATGTTTCGATGCGAAGAACAAACCTTTGAACATATTGTCTTCTTCAAAGATGTGGCACTCGGCATCTGGAAAAGTTATTGTTCAATTGACGAAATCAAGGGTATAATTCTCGGTTCCAGGACCAATTCTCCCTTGAATAATTCTCTCCGGAAATAATCTCCCGGACAAATGCCCCCCCGGAACTGATCCCCGCCGGTCCTGCTAATAGCATTTTAAAGGTGTATGGCACTATGTTAAAATTATCAATCTCGACCGGAGACCACTTAGTTGTGGTTCGGCACCTGCAGTATGTACAGTAGAGGTATTCAAAAATTTTCGATGTTCGAATTTTTCACTTCTCAGGGTCTAAAAAGTTGGTTCATAATTTGAGAATGACTGTCTCCAAATGTGCCTGTCGACGGACAATTCATCACGCGACTCATCAATTGTTTGTATTTTCCATTTAAAGGGCATATGAAATTTGTTTCATGTCTAAAAAAACAAGGAGAAAAAAAAAACTGAGCACAAAAGCGAGATTAAGGGGGCGGGTCAGTCTAGGCGCAGTGAATTGACGTCAATATTTACCAATTTTTTTCTCCCGTACGGAGTTTTTTATTTACAAACGGGTTTCACTATCGTTTCTTACTATTCTGTATGTGCAATTCCTATTTTTTTCAACTGAAAATATTAAAAATTGTGAGAATGGCGGCCGACGGCGTATCGCATGTCGGCCGCAGTCGTGCTTTACCGTGGACAAGATATCTCGGAGCTCGGTTGCCCGAAACATGAAATTGAATTTTTTATCTAAACATTAATAGTGAAAGCTGTGTTTGACGAGCCGGTTTTTGAAAAAAAAAAAATTTTGAAGAAATGAATATTATTTGAAGTCAAAACACCAAATTTTAGTACATTTCTTGACCTTTAGTGTACCGTAACTTGAAGGGAAATTAAAAATTCAAATGAACCACTCGTTGCTGACTATTTTATACATTGAGGATGATGCTGTTAAAATTTCATCATAATTAGACTAAGAATGTAGACGTGTCAGTGTCCACAGACTTTGAAAACAGCGTTTGGAGGAAAACGCGTTTAAAGTTTATGTAGCTTCTGTGAAGGATTATCGTTAACGGCGCGTTAACGGTCATCTAAAATAAATAATATAACTAATGGTAAATGGTAAGTACTAGTATTGCCGCCTGGTGGCTCAAGTTGAAACTACTCAAACCGGGTCAACTGTCATAATAGCATTATCAACTGTAATAGTAAACAAACGCTATATTTGCAATTATATTCGTTTTTTTGAATGGTTTTTTTAATTAAAAAAAAATATACATATACATATCAAATGATGGAAAGTGTCGATGATTCTCTGGGCGTACGTTTCTCTCCAAAACAAAATAAAAGTAAAACATTTTGTAGTGTATATGGGTGTAACAGTAAGGCTTGCAAAAATCTTGACGTTCGGTTTCATTATTTTCCGAGCCAAAATGGAAGTTTTATTAAAATTCAAAATGCTTTCGGAGTGGATGAGAAAATTGACTGTCGAAAAATGTGGCAAAAAGTTCTAAAAATAGGTAAAATTATTACAGATAATATGCAAGTTTGTTCCTTGCACTTTAAAAAAACGGATTATTTCTTTCCAGGTAATTAAATTAATTTTTTTAGTCCATTTTATAATTTTTTATTTGTAAAATTAATTGAAAAAATTTATCTTCTACATAGTGTAACATCCCTGCTGGAAGTAAACGGATAGGATTTCTATCCCTATCAATCATTTTGAATCTTTTAGATAGAAAAGAATAGGAAAAATCAATTCAAATCTATCCGGCGCTTATCTACTATAATCTTTTTCTATCCCGTTTTCAATCTGTAAACGGGCTTATACTTTTCTATCCGGGATTTCCTATCTATTTCTATCTATTTATATCCGCTGCCTATCCACTTGAATCTTTTTCTATTCTGTCTTCGATCCGAAACCGGGCCTATCTTTTTCTATTCTCCATTCCCTATCTCAATCTATCCGCTGCCTAGCCACTTGAATCTTTTTCTATTCTGTCTTCGATCGGAAACCGGGCCTATCTTTTTCTATTCTCCATTCCCTATCTCAATCTATCCGCTGCCTATCCACTTGAATCTTTTTCTACTCTGTCTTCGATCCGAAACCGGGCCTATCTTTTTATATTCTCTATTCCCTATCTCAATCTATCCGCTGCCTATCCACTTGAATCTTTTTCTATTCTGTCTTCGATCCGAAACCGGGCCTATCTTTTTCTATTCTCCATTCCCTATCTCAATCTATCCGCTGCCTATCCACTTGAATCTTTTTCTACTCTGTCTTCGATCCGAAACCGGGCCTATCTTTTTCTATTCTCCATTCCCTATCTCAATCTATCCGCCGCCTATCCACTTGAATCTGTCTCTATCCCGTAGTCAATCATAAGCCGTGTCATACCTTTTTCATTTCCGAATTCCCTATCCTTCTCCATCCTCGGTTCATCCAGTCAAATCTCTCTCTATCTCGTCTTCGACCTGAAATCGAGCCTTTCCATTTCGATCCTCAATTTCCTATCCTTCCCTATTCTTGGTTTATCCACTAGATTCTTTTTTTACAAATATATCTTATACTGCAAATAAATCTTAGGTATTGTTGTCTGTCTGTGCATTGCTATTAATTAATAATTATTACTTCATGCATCAAGAAAGTGGGGTTGAATTGATTTGATGCTGTATATATATTGTAACTTCCTGTATATGTTTCACCAGCTGAAGGCTGGTGAAATTATACTAGTTCGCGTGTTTTCTTTGTCACGGGTTATTTTATGAATATTTGGAGCTCCTCTGGGGAAAGTTGAAAAAACCCTTAATTTACCCTGATACAGACTCGGATAGATTTTGCACTACCAGAGCTGCCTCCCTACAGACTTGGGATATGCTAGATTCAACAGACTAGGATAGCAATTATAGCTCTACCGTAGCTGTCCAGAATCTAGCTCACCGAAGCTGCCTTTTCACAGACTTGGGATATGTGTGTTCTCAGACTAGAATACCAATTATAGCTATACCGTAGCTGTCCAACACACTCACCGAAGCTGCCTTTTAGCTAAGAATGATTTTAAGTTTTATCTGAAAGAATAATGATTAAAAGTGAGGTTATGTTTGTAAATGGAAAACAAAAATCAAATTTATGATATTTGAAATGATCTGTTGATCATTTCCTGGTTTTATTTCTAGATTGTGATTCTTTTCTCACTCTTGATTTATACAAAATTATAAGTTTTAATGCTAAACAGAACAATAATCATGAATGATTGTATGAATGGCTATGAATGAAGTGAATGAATGATTTCCTTATTTTTAACTCAATTCTATCTGGAGTTTTTGCCTCAATGGCCGGACTTTCGTTTTCTTTTTGATTTTTATCTAAGTTTGTCTAGACTTTTATTTGTTTGTTTGTTTGGTGGATTTTAAATTGATTTGAAATGGCGTTTTTGGCTAAAACAATTCTGTTTTGAAATTTCTATTTATTTTATACTGCCGTTTTGGCTAGTATGATTTTATTTTTCTGAATTTAATCGATAAGTGATTTTTACTTTATTGATATAAATTTTTGAGTCTAAATTTGGAATTGAATTTTGAATATTTTAAATATTTCGTTCTGAGTCGGTCGGCTGCTCTAGCTCGAGTCCGCTGATCATGCTTGACCAGCTCGCCTTTTATACTTTTGTTGAGTACACACAGATGTGTGGCTACCTTGGTATTGTACCACGTGGTACAATACCAGCGTGTTCATCCATGTTTGAAGTTGTCTATAGTATGTTCGTTCGGCTATAGGCCGAACACGTTACAATATATATATATATGAAAGCCTAATTGCGGTATATTATATTCAAAATACATATCGTTTGTTTCATCCATAAGGGTATATTGTGAAATGGCTATTATAACACAACTATAGGTACAATAATACATAAAAGCATCCATTACAAACATACAAACCTAAATCAACGTCACGTTACATAATTCTGAGAGCTCAAATTCACCCATTAAAAATGACTATACATACAACCATATTATGGATTATTATAAGTGATATAATTTAAGCCTAGTATAAGAGCGAATTCCTAACTATAAATAACTACCGACTAGTAGCATACATCCAATCTTAATAATCAGTTTTATGAATATTGAGTGCCTTTACAGTTATATTACTCTAAAGCTACGATCACTGAATTTCAAAATCATTTGGCAATTGGGCAACATAAGTAGAATTGGTAGCTGCTTTCATGTGAAACAGTTTCCGGGAAATGCATTGGATAGGTATTGTTACGACTGTATTTTTAGGCACTACCTTCTTAATATGGTGAACAGTTAGTAGCTGGTCGGGCACCACCGTAAATAAACTTAACGTCACGTACGTTTTAGTATTCTTGTATCTGAAAACTTCAATTTGGCCAATCTCCTTAGAAACTAATTCTACTACGGTGTCGTTCGTTTTCGTAGGGCGCGTATATTTGATGCTATGAAATACTGATGAATTATGTATGCATCGATTGAATAATTGAGTGCCATCGTCAGTGACTTCAAGAAGTCCAAGTAGCACAGTCTCTTCACTCGTCTTGAGGATGCCTTTGCAGCTGCGATGAGTAAAAAGATTTTCACAGAAACGTAAGCATACATCGGATGTTGCAAGTCTTTGATACGTAAAGTGGAATGTGAGCCTTTGCAATGTTCTTTTTGCAATTTGATCGTATAACCCTTTCGGACCAGTGACAGCACGTTTGAGGTAAAAGATCGCACTTTCGAAGGGAAAGGTCGAGGTGGCCCATAATGGTCCCGTCATACGCACTGATTCGACCAAGTGCAACAAACAATGAGTATTAAAAGTCATGACTTTTGTGCCATACATATCTTGACACTGCGCTACAAAAACGAGTAACTTTTCTTCACAGATTCTTAGTTCTGTTTCAGATATAGAGTCTTGTAGCAACGTGAAGATACTGTCTACAAGAAGCGCATAATGTTTTAAAGCTTCTTCTGATATTAGATCTTCTAGACATACCAAAGAATAAAATAATAACCACGACCGCCACTCGGAGGCCTTCCACTTTGCTTTCAACTTCAGCGTTGTTGGTAGTCGATGAATCTCGTGCAGAGGAGTCATCTTCAGAAGTCTTTCGTTTAACTCTCTAACTCCGTTAGCTGTTATAATTTTTTGCTCAACCCAAATATTCCAAAGGTATTTAACAACTCCAAGTAGTACTGCGTGCAGATAGTCGGTAGGAAATCCCCACACGATATCGAAACTCAACAGTGTGAGTAACACTGACCAGCCTTTTACTCCGCGTACTGTCTGCTGCCCGCTTGATTTTTGATGATTATAATCTTTCCTGTGACTTTCATCAGTTCTTAGAGAAACATCTTCCTCCTTTAAGGGATAACGCATCGCGTTATGATCATGTAAGCCATGTTCATAGCAGTAACTGCATCCATAATATCCATTGTATTGAAGACGGTTCTGTAAGAGTGGTCGAGCTACAGAATCTACTGGACAACATAGAGGAACTATGTAGAAGGAATTCTTGGAAATGAAGGTCATAAAACGTTAAAGAATTTAATCGTGTCAACGTTTCGGCCCTAGGTGTGGGCCCTCCTCAGGACAGAACAGTTTTTTCTTTATTCTACAATACAAAATAAAATGCTTAAAAAAAAAAAAAATAAAAAAAAAAAAAAAAAATAATGTGTTTGACAGTAACCATACTTAATACAATGAATTTAAAAATACGAGACAACTATGAACTTATAGATTAGCTGTTGGTTTTAAATTGTGCGATACTGACCTTACAAAACAAATAATAACGGCGAGGAAGAAAGATAGTCAAATATCACACAGCACAGTTACGCAAGGTCTTTAAATTTTCGGACCTTCCACTTGTCCATCATGTAGGATTAAAAGATCAAAGACAAGAAAACAAAGGGTCTTTAATAGATAGAGACGTTACATAATACAATGGAAGCGAAGAAGAAACCGGAAATCTAGTTGTTAATGTCGATCGAAGTGACATACGGAAATCAAAATATTGGAGTCGATCCCTAGATCATATGTACATAGAGTGGCAATAACAATAAGAGTTAGTTCGAGTCGGTCACTTATCGTGAGGTAGTTAGATTTCAGAGATAAGTCTCACATACGTATCGCTTAGTTTCTCTACGTCCTGTCGTAGGTTGACCGAATCAACATGACTCACGATGTTACACATCTCCAGAATCAGCCTTTTATAATATACAGGTTCTTCGTGTAGAACACACACATTGTCATAATCAAAACGGTGGTCATGGTCAACGATGTGTCGGGTTAAGGCAGTATAGTGGTCAACACAATCTTTGATGTTTTTCTTATGCTCATTAATTCTTTGGGATATATAGCGAGACGTTTGACCAATATAAGGCTTATTACAATCGAGACACGGGATCTTATAGACAACATTAGAACGTTTTTCAAACGGTAGGGGATCCTTGCCACTATCAAACAGAGACCTCAAATCATTTTCATTTTTGCCGACGAACTGTACATTGAATTTCTTGAAAACACGATTTAGCGACTCAAACAATCCCGCGATGTAAGGGATAGAGATGAAAGTAGATCTCTCGCGAACGAATTGAGGATCCATGTTATTGTTAGGAGTATTAATCTTGCGTAGACGCTTGGAAATAGTACGGTTTACAATATTAGAAGGGTAACCATTTTTCTCCAAAACACCACGAATGGTAGATAGATTCTTTTCGTGGAACCGAGGGTTTGACAACCTAATACCTCTATCAACAAGATTAGTGATTGTACCAATTTTGTACGATTTCGGATGATGGGAATCGTAATTTAAATATCTCTGAGACCAAGTAGGTTTCTGGTACCAGTCCGTCTCAATGATCTGGTTGGAATTTATGATGCGTGCATCTAAAAAACTAATACAACCCAGCTTCTCAGTCTCACACGTAAACTGGAGTCTAGGGTGGAAATCATTGAAGACATGTACTAAGTGGATCACAGAATCTCTGGGTACAGCGGTTAGGATATCATCAACATAACGGAAATAAAACGGTAATTCATACCCTAAATTATTGATACAGTGGGTTTCCAAATCGTCCATGACTAAATCAGCAAGAATAGGTGACAGGGGGGAACCCATGGGGAGACCAAATGTCTGGGAATAGATCGTGTTATCAAATTTGAAGATAGAGGCGTCAAAACACAAATTCAACGCTAGTAGTAGTTGGTTTGAGGAAACCGGAACACCCGATGAAAGAGACTGCCAACGGTTCTTGATGGCTTCGATCGCTAAAGTTTTAGGAACATTCGTGAACAACGCCACCACATCCAAAGAGACCAAGATGTAGTTAGGAGGCAAAACAAGACCACTCACTTTTTCAACAAGAGTGAAACTATCCCTAATGTAAGACTTCGGCCTAATACTATCAGATTTGAGCCAAAAGTTCAAAGTCTTAGCTAAAGAATAAGTTGGACTATTAATGAAGGACACAATCACTCTGACCGGCACTCCCTCTTTATGGATCTTTGGTAGACCATAGGCTCTAGCTACTACACTGTTGTTAGAGTGAATGCTACGATGGGTGCTCTTTGAGATTGAATTGTTCTTGAGCCAACGGTTCGCTAGATCATTTACACGTTGTTGGAGAGTGTATGTGAGATCATGTCTAACGATTTTATAGGTGTTGGTGTCAGACAACTGGTGTAACATTTTCTCTTTGTAATCTGTAGACTTAATACATACAGTAGTGTTGCCTTTATCCGCTTTGACAAAGAGTAGCTCCGGATGGTTCACACGGAAATCGCGGACCATCTTCATCTGGGAACCACTAAAATGGCCTTTTACCGTGGAGGGGTCGTGTTTGAAATTGCTGATGCGGTTAGCAAACTCTACTCTAGCTTGGTTTCGAGACTCAGTCGGAATGCACGAAATGTTAGATTCGAAATCGGCAATCAATTTAGCAGTTGGAAGACATTTTTTCCGAACAGGCAGACCATGTCTAGGTCCCAAAACCAACACATTCTTTACCATTTCCGGGATATGTGTATCCGATAAGTTTACTATCCATTTGGATCTATCAGGTGTCGGTATGGATTTGTGTTTCAACATCAATAGATTGTTAAGCTTCGAGAGGTTCGCTTTCCTAGATCTAATAAACTCAAACTCTAACTTGGTGCGTTGTGTAGAGAAAAACTTGTGTGCTGTCTCAGTAGGTAATGCAAGGCGAATGGATTTATCAAGTTCAACAAGGAGTTTTTGTAACCTTATGATCTCCGAGTGAGTATCACTAATCTCTAAGTTCAATAGGCAAGACTGAAATTTTCGTAAATTATTTTTAAACTTATTTTTGTAAGTAGAAGAGTTAAACCGTAAACTGTTCGGGTTTAAATTTGAGAACAGTAAATGTCTAGGTAAAAGATCTAATTTCTTACACCTAAGTAGGAAGATCCGTTGATTCTTCAAACTTGACAGTCTCCTCGATGCAGAAGACCAGCTTCGTAAGGACTTAGCCACCGTCCCACCGAAGGTAAGGCTGACGTGATGAAAGAAACCCATGTTCTCCGTATTATTCCAAATAATGTAGAAACAAAAATTCTTGACCTCAAGTGAATATGTAGAAGGAATTCTTGGAAATGAAGGTCATAAAACGTTAAAGAATTTAATCGTGTCAACGTTTCGGCCCTAGGTGTGGGCCCTCCTCAGGACAGAACAGTTTTTTCTTTATTCTACAATACAAAATAAAATGCTTAAAAAAAAAAAATAAAAAATAAAAAAAAAAAAAAAAATAATGTGTTTGACAGTAACCATACTTAATACAATGAATTTAAAAATACGAGACAACTATGAACTAATAGATTAGCTGTTGGTTTTAAATTGTGCGATACTGACCTTACAAAACAAATAATAACGGCGAGGAAGAAAGATAGTCAAATATCACACAGCACAGTTACGCAAGGTCTTTAAATTTTCGGACCTTCCACTTGTTCATCATGTAGGATTAAAAGATTAAAGACAAGAAAACAAAGGGTCTTTAATAGATAGAGACGTTACATAATACAATGGAAGCGAAGAAGAAACCGGAAATCTAGTTGTTAATGTCGATCGAAGTGACATACGGAAATCAAAATATTGGAGTCGATCCCTAGATCATATGTACATAGAGTGGCAATAACAATAAGAGTTAGTTCGAGTCGGTCACTTATCGTGAGGTAGTTAGATTTCAGAGATAAGTCTCACATACGTATCGCTTAGTTTCTCTACGTCCTGTCGTAGGTTGACCGAATCAACATGACTCACGATGTTACACATCTCCAGAATCAGCCTTTTATAATATACAGGTTCTTCGTGTAGAACACACACATTGTCATAATCAAAACGGTGGTCATGGTCAACGATGTGTCGGGTTAAGGCAGTATAGTGGTCAACACAATCTTTGATGTTTTTCTTATGCTCATTAATTCTTTGGGATATATAGCGAGACGTTTGACCAATATAAGGCTTATTACAATCGAGACACGGGATCTTATAGACAACATTAGAACGTTTTTCAAACGGTAGGGGATCCTTGCCACTATCAAACAGAGACCTCAAATCATTTTCATTTTTGCCGACGAACTGTACATTGAATTTCTTGAAAACACGATTTAGCGACTCAAACAATCCCGCGATGTAAGGGATAGAGATGAAAGTAGATCTCTCGCGAACGAATTGAGGATCCATGTTATTGTTAGGAGTATTAATCTTGCGTAGACGCTTGGAAATAGTACGGTTTACAATATTAGAAGGGTAACCATTTTTCTCCAAAACACCACGAATGGTAGATAGATTCTTTTCGTGGAACCGAGGGTTTGACAACCTAATACCTCTATCAACAAGATTAGTGATTGTACCAATTTTGTACGATTTCGGATGATGGGAATCGTAATTTAAATATCTCTGAGACCAAGTAGGTTTCTGGTACCAGTCCGTCTCAATGATCTGGTTGGAATTTATGATGCGTGCATCTAAAAAACTAATACAACCCAGCTTCTCAGTCTCACACGTAAACTGGAGTCTAGGGTGGAAATCATTGAAGACATGTACTAAGTGGATCACAGAATCTCTGGGTACAGCGGTTAGGATATCATCAACATAACGGAAATAAAACGGTAATTCATACCCTAAATTATTGATACAGTGGGTTTCCAAATCGTCCATGACTAAATCAGCAAGAATAGGTGACAGGGGGGAACCCATGGGGAGACCAAATGTCTGGGAATAGATCGTGTTATCAAATTTGAAGATAGAGGCGTCAAAACACAAATTCAACGCTAGTAGTAGTTGGTTTGAGGAAACCGGAACACCCGATGATAGAGGAACTATTGTCAGGGTAATTGATGTGCCATTTTCATCCGTAATTTCCAAACCATTCTGTGTCAGATCCGTACACTGATTCATAAAATGCTTCATGTAAGCGTTCAGAAATCCTGGCGACGGCTCTTTTGTATTGATGCTTAATCCAGCAAGTAGGGGATATTTAAATCTGAGTTTCGGAGGTAGTTCGTTTATAATGATTTGGATCGGCCAAAAAGACTTCACTTCGCTATTACAAACTGGAGCACCATCGGTTGAAAAATTCAATGAAACCAGATGAGATGCTTGAGAATACTTTTTCTGCATTTCTTTGTATAACTTACTATCGTACACGTCCCGTATATCACCAGACTTGTTTGCACTTGATTTTATGTTTCTGATGCGCTTCAGCAATGCATTTTTTGTTTCTTTATCCTCGAGCAATATCTGAATTTGGTACTTTAGATCGATAGCAATTACGTAATTAGAAGAATTGCTTGTTAAGTCAAACTCTAAACCACAGGAACACTTGACATGACAATTTTTAAAATTTTTCTTACAGACAGGAGGAAGCAAAGGTTCGAAGCAAGCTTCACAAATAAAGCATAACCGTACAACGTGGTCAGGTGGATCGTACAGTTGATTTAAAACAAATTTGCTAGTATCCCAGGTTTCAAATTTTGGGCCAGCAAATGTTTTACACATGTTAAACAATGTATCCCTCGCTTCGTAAGTTAAATTGAAACGTATACTATATCCCATCAACATGAGAGACACGTCTCGAGTGGTCAGGTGCGCTTCAGAGAACATCATTACATCACTTGTTGTTTTAAAAAATATCGGATTGTTTGGGAAGAAATCGTTTTCTCCTTGCTCTTGATACTCATCTGAGATTTGTGAATCATTTTGACTTGAAGTATCTACACTTAATGACGATGAATAGAAAGATGATTCTCCGTCGTTTTGATCCATCGTAATCAATGAACATGGTATTGTAATTTGATTCTCCGTCGACGACATACATTCCCTCGGTGAGGGATGATCTTGAAACGAATCACTTTCTGGAGTACGATTTGAATCAATAAAGTGATCCATGCTCGTTTGCAAGGTAGATTGCATTATAAGTTGATCCTCTGGTACCATGTCGTCTGCTTCTTGTAAACCTGATTGATCAGAATTAAATTATATAAAATCTGCAGTCTGCAGTTTTATCATAGCATTGAGGCTCAAACCCTTAAGAATAGTAATAACCCAACTTGGAGATTTTAGGAAATTTGCTTTGATTATATTGTACATACATAATTTTTTTTTGTTTACCAATTTCGTCATGTTGAAATTCTATTACTCTCTTCGTCCATCGTCTCCGAGTACTTTGATGGACCTTGGATGGATTATAGTCTGCGTCCATAAACGTATTCTTATAGCGACGTTCCTTTTTTGGGGGTGCAGCATCATCGTTACTTTCTTCACTCATTTCTAGAACTAAGTGAAGTATTCGATACAGCACAAAACAGTACAATTATAACATGGGATAGTAATATAACAATATATTATACGCTGGTTATTTTGGAAGTATAAAACAGTTTCATATTTCGTGGGGGTATTTATACATACAGAGCGATTCCCAGTAAACGAACACGAATTGAAACGAATTGAGTACGTGAAAAACGGAATTAACACGAATCAAATGGAATTCAAAAAAATTACAAAGAATTGACACACAGGTCTTTTTAATTCCATCTAATTCGTAATAATTCTGTTTTACACGTACTCAATTCCTTTTGGTTTACTGGGTTCTGTGGGTTTTATTTATTTAACCACGATGTAAATAAAACCCAATCATCTATGTTCGATCTGCTCGATTGAGGCGTTATAGGTTAGCATAGCCTACCTTTCTCGGTCCGTGATTTTCCCCAGAATCGCTCTGTATATAACGAAAAAACTTACCGAAATTGATAGGAAATTTCGATCAGAAAAAAAGATATCACTTAATTTCCATTATCTAGGACCACCCTATCATATCATACAAATTTATCATTCTTTGACGGTTATGTTTAATACTAATTTTCAGTAATGCGTACGACGAAAAATTACGTTATTTTCATTACAAATTCACTTACCTGCGTTGCACACTCTTAACTCCTAGCGCGTTTCAAAATTTAAATTGTCAGATGAAAATATATTGTACTGGAAGTTTCACAGTTCAATATGTCACTTTCTTCCGTTCCCAATGCTACAAGTTTGTTTACAACCACTTTTTAGACTCCTTGGCGCGAATGCATTTCGAAATATTCCACTAGCGAATCACTAGTAACGATAGACAGGCAAGTATCACATGGTTACATATCGCAATACCGATTGGCCAACGCTCCTAGGCGAAAGCCAATGAGCGTGACTGTATTTAACTCAGCTCCGCGCTCACACGATCATGAATGACCCTGACGTGACTCTCCCGGCGTCGGGCATGCCTCGTGTTTTGTACTGTGGTTTCATAGCATCTGCCGTAAACTGCAGTGTAAACACGTGGAAACAGCATATTAGCAAGCATTTTTAAAAATGTTTTCTTTTGCCGTAGTGAAGTTTTCAAAAGTCTGCCTAGGACACAAAGACATCACAGTTATGAACATTTCTGGAATTACAAACAAATTTGACCCATTCAATTTCAACGCCAAGAAACTATACAACGTGAAATGTACAAAAAATCCAACGGGAAAATGTGCTGCCCTGGTAATATTTGTGACAAGTAAGTATTCGTGAACCGTTAATTTCTTGAATATTCAACCAATGCACAATATGTTCTGTAACCTATATTTTATGTAATATAATAGTAAAATTTCGATCAGTAATCTATATGAATTTTTCTTTTGAATTATGGATTCGAAAAAATTATCAATGCGTTGCCAATCGTTTATTTTATTGCTGATCATTGTTATAAAACTATTCACTATACGCAAATTTCGAAGAATGATGTAATACATGCTTTCAATGACGGTGAAAAAAATATTCTCATGAAAAAAGTTTCTCCATTGTAGAAACAAAGGAGGAAGCACTGAAAAAGCTTGGGTCAGAAAGGTTGAAGTATCCACCGATCAATAAAGTTGATCCTCCATCCACTTCCGAAGATTCTGAGGCTGGCAGACGTACCAAAGGCACAAAGAATAATCCGGGGAATAGTCAGTTACCTGCAGATTTTATCAATCCCACGAAAAACATCCAAAGATGTAAAAAAAGCCGCCAAGTACTCACACGAAAATCACAATTGCTTTATAAGCAAAACGGTTCGCCAGTCTCTGTCGTGAAATCAAGAAAAAAGCCAAGCACCGAACGTATAACTGCGATCTCTCAGCAATTTGTTAAAAAAAAATAAAAAAACTCAAACTCAAACTCAAGCCTACGTCGTGAAGTCGGAGTTTCGTGTGACGATATCGAAGCATCATTCCAAGAGCTACGTACTTGGCGGGCACATTCGGTTCCTTAGAGCTATACGGACAACCGGCTTCGTTTTACGCGAAAATTGAGTTTTTAATGCGACAGCAATTAAATACAATGAAAAACTAGTTATTCAAACCAATAATCGTTTCAGACAATACTTCTACGTGTCTTTAACTATGTGTATGACTTGACAGACATAAATACTTGCAATCACACAAGGTCAGAAAAAGTTTTTCCGTCAAGTATTATACAAAATTTTACTTTATGACGTATGAAATTCTCACACACGCGGATCGTGCGTAAAACATCCAAGGTGTGTTGCGCGAAGTTTTAATGGTTTCGAAAAATGGTGTAGCCAAGTGCTTTCGTTTTTCCTTGGTAGCTTCTGTTATCAAAAAGATATTCCTCAGATTTTCCCTGAACGATGCTTGTTGAGATTCATTTCCAATACATGGAAGAGGGCTGATTCTTTGATAACTGCCCAATTTCAAGCCTTGGCTCTTACTTCTGGCAGCAAAATCAACAACCCGTCTAATAAGTGTCAAACTGAATGTATAAAATCTTTGGTAATTCATTGACCTTTAGATGATCGTGTGAAAAAATTACTGATTAAATACTAAATTTAAGTTGAAACTGTATATTAAGGTTGAAGTTCGTAACGTTAACGTAATAACAGAATATTCGTTGAAGAAATGCAATATTTCGTGATCCTAATATTGTTAGAATTACAAAATATGCTAGATAAACGTGTTTCACACGATTTGAGGAATTATACATCTTTCTTGATCTATTTGAAATTCGAGCCTTGAATTTGATAATTTTTTGGCGAATATTTTGTTGAAGTAACGTTACGAACTTCAACCTGATACTGTATAAGACAAAATTAAGTTCTGCCTAATAAATTATTATGTTATTTCACACTCGTCAGAAAAAGTTTCATCACTCTCATATCATACTGTACTATTTCCAACTCAGTGTGTGATACTTGATTTCTTATGCCTGTTGATAGTGTGTAAAGTGTCCGATTCACATACTTCCATGTGTAAAACTAATCAATTTCTCTCCGTTTGAAACTGATAATTTCTAAAATATTTTTCTTCCATTCAACCTTCTCAATTTTGTGTCAAATTGTGTTGAGACATACATATTTACTGATTAAATAATAGTGTTACCAATATATCAAATTAACATTACATGTTATCTATAAATAAAATAAAATTCATGTGAAACATAATATGATTCTATCAAAATCAAATGAGCCTTACTTTTCTGATCAAGATAACTTGTATCTCGAATTTGCGTTTCTATCGATAGACCACGAAAAGGGATATATAGAAGTGGAAGAAAAACAGTTGTTTTTGTCTTTGATTTCCTCATTTCTTTAGTTTCGAAGACTAATAAAAATTGATGCTATTGAAAATCATATTTGGAAGTATTTCGTTTTTAATGGGGGGGCTTTCCAGCCCCCCAGCGGGGGCTTTGCCCCTTGCTTCCCCGGCGGGGGCTTTGCCCCCTGCACTCTGACCGGGCGCTCTGCCTTTGGACCTTGTTCCCACCCGGCCGCTCTCACTAATATTCCAATATATACTATACTTCCCTATTTTTTAGAGTTTTTACAGGTAAAGAATTTCGCACACTGAGTTAAACAAAATAGTATATGGCACGTGTATGTTACCTGTATTGTGCTGTACTATTATAACACTTTGAATGATCAGTAATTTCAAATGTATTAGTCTGTTTGATAACTAGTTTGTGGTGCTGATGTACAGGTAGGTGAAGTAAGTGGTTGGTAGGCTGGTCGAAGTTGGTTCATTTGAAGAAGATACGTAGACTGTTATAACTTTGGAGCAGCTCTGAACTACTTCTGTTATGGGACATCGTCTTGCCGAAATGTTACGCTCTTCTGTTCCGATGAATTAATAATAGGATAGCAATGGTCCAGATGACTGTAAAAGATATAAAATAACAAAGTATTGAAGGAAAGATTTTAGTATATTAGTATTAATTTTCCTAGCATTGTTATCATTTCGGAACCATGAACTGTGGGCTACCTTTGTCTTGGGACGCTGTTTTGCCGAAGTGTTATGTTCGTCTATCTCAACGGATTGATAATCAGAACCTTCGTTTGGGACGTCGTTTTGTCAAAGCATTATCTCCGACTATTCCAATGGATCGATGATAGGATAGGAAAAGGCTAAGTGACTGTGAAACATAGAAAATGACAAAGGATTAAATGAGAGGTTTCGTATCGCTACTAATTTTCCTAATATTGTTATTACGTTGAAGCTATGAGTTGTAGGCTACCTTCGTTTTGGGAGGATGTTTCGCCGACATGTCATCTTCGTCTATTTCAACTGATTGGTAATCGCAACCTTTTTTTTGGGACGTCGTTTTGTCAAAGCATTATATTCAACTATTCCAATGGATCGATGATAGGATAGGAAAAGTCCAGGTGACTGTGAAACATAGAAAATGATAAAGGATTAAATGAGAGGTTTCGTATCGCTACTAATTTTCCTAACATTGTTATTACATTGGAGCTATGAGCTGTCGGCTACCTTTGTTTTGGGACGATGTTTCGCCGAAATGTTATCTTCGTCTATTCCAACGGATTGGTAATTGCAGCCTTTGTTTTTGGGACGTCGTTTTGTCGGAGTGTTATATTCGTCTATTCCAATGGATTGATAATCGGATAGGAATGGTCCAGATGACTGTGGAAATTTAGTGGAAACAAAGAAGTTGAGGTTGGTCTATTCATCTAGTATTATCATATGTAAAATCTAGTGAAAATCAATGTCCGTACATACCGTTTAATGTAAGTCATTCGTAACCTTATTTTCACTTGTTCCGCATCGAAGTGAAATAATATTTTGCCAGGATCGTTGATTTATTCTTTATCTAAATATTTGAACCCAACTTAGAGGATCTGTTCCGTGCACTTACAACAGGCCATCATGCAGATTTATTAAATAATAACGGTCATCGGCGTGAAACCACGGTCGGCGTACTTTTCACTCTGATCATTGTTTACTGATTTACTGTTTCACTGATTTAATGAAATAAAACCATTAGCTTGACCGATAACATCTTATATAATATGAATATATAACTATATAATATGATTATATATAAATTATGAATATTTTAACTGTCAATACCGCGATCCGTCAGCCATCCGACAGCCATTTTGATTTCGTCGTCCCTCTGTGGCTCACTTAGTAACTTCATTATCACATATCGACCGAATGCGGATTCAGATTCATGCCAAAATCAATAGGGGGCGAGATTTCGATGGCTTGTACCCACGTTTCAAAGATCAAGTCGATC
Source organism: Tenthredo notha (assembly GCA_914767705.2). Taxonomy (NCBI): domain Eukaryota; kingdom Metazoa; phylum Arthropoda; class Insecta; order Hymenoptera; family Tenthredinidae; genus Tenthredo; species Tenthredo notha. The sequence goes on along the minus strand of OU611910.1, from coordinate 13,916,125 downwards.
CGTTTTACCGTTCGTTCAGAAACGTGAGGACAAGCAAGCGTCTAGCGAAAATCTTATGACCAGGAAGAAGAAGAAGAAGAAGAAGAAGATGCTTTTTCATCAACTTTCGTGACCGATATATCAGAAACCAGTGTACCGATTCCGATCAAATTGATACAGCGAAGTCGTGTGGTGGGGGAATATCTGTTCTGTGAATTTGATCGAAAAATATTCACGCGTTCCGAAGTTATGACCTCCTGCTTACAGGTATAAAGAGTTCCCCCGAGAAAATAGAGTCCCGGCTAGCGCTCGCCTGCCTACGGGTACTTGGCGGCGATTCGCTGCCGCGAATCTTGATAGGAAACTGCAGAACTTGCGGAAGACATATGAGGTGCAAGTATGTATCAATTATATATATGGGGCATTCCACGCCAACTCGACCTGGCCAAAACCCTCACTATAGAAAATTCAATGGATTGTTCCGATCCAAGGCTCATTTTACAGAGAATTTAGTGTTCTTCCCAAGTGCCCATGGTAGTTTGACTGACTTGAAAATATTAAACTTGTAATATAAGAAAAGTTGTAATCGTATTAACAGGAAGAGCCTCGCCGGAAAGATCGAGCGCCTACAGAGCAAGTGAACCCAGCTGTAAAACCGGTATTATATCATTCGCTGTAATATATTCCTTGTAATAGGAATGAAAGATTGTATGAATGTGCAGTCATTTGTTTGTTTTTTGTTGTGTAGAATTTGAAAAGAACGTGGACGGAGCGTACTGCTGAAAAAATAAAAGAGCCAGGTTCTTCTACCAAAAAGAAGTTAGTGCAGTCTACTTTGGCTAAAAGCAACTCGTCACAGATTAATGAGGTAAAAATGATTTTAAAAAAATTTGTATTACTCTTGATTCATTATTTAATATCAATAGACATATATTTGTAATCAATTTGCGATTTCGGTTTATTGCTCCGAAAGGCTCTACGCTGCTTAGAGCAGACCCGAACGATACCGACACTAACTTAGAATTGGAATTAAAAGCTAAAAATTGGACGGGATTCCTTTTTTAACGTCTACAACCAGATTTACGATGGGGAGCTGAAAAAAAATAGTCGTTGAAAAAAAACACCCTAGTAGTACATGTATAATCACTTTTGTAAATATGGTTCAGGTTGACGATGATAATTTGGAAGAAAGTGAGGATAATCACAATGCTCGCCATTCAGATTCAGATTTGAATTCAGACTCGAATTCAGAATCATCTGACGATGAACAGCGACGTGAGCTTCAGGCAAAAGTAACACATTTGAAAAACCAACTAATATTGAGAGACAAAAAAATTGCCGATCTAACTACGAGAAACAACAGCTTGCAAGACTTGTTGGTATCCAGACTGCAAGAAGTCCATAGTACGTTTTAAAGATTCACTAAAAATAACTCAATATTTCATACTTTTGAGCCGAGAGTTCAATTACAAGCAACATTTCATATCTTATTCACAATGTCAGCGACAGTTACTATTTTACTATTCTTTCTGTATTTAACTACTTTTTTTGCATCTCATTCAGTTCTTTTTTCCAGAAAATATTAACAACATCGAGCAAGAGGCCGCGAATGCAAATGGCAAAGAGACGTTTGAAAAAGTTGGTGCAATCAATGCCGAGAGAAACACAGTATAATCCTTACAAATGATGTGTTCAGCATTTGTGTAAAAGCAGCTAATCGATAACCCTAATATTGTATATTTCAGATCCATTTGGGCAGAAGGGTGTGGATCTGTAAAGATAAATACGACGCCAATGTAATATGTGCCAAATCACCTGGCATGTTTATTAGGGGGTTGGCGAGAGCCTGCTTTGGTATAAAACAACTTATGAACAGTAGTGTTCTCGGAAAGGTATCGAACCGCACAAGGCAAAGCAATCCAGAACCTCCCCGACCGAAGCTCAATCCAACAATTATACAAGCCATCCAAGGTTTCTATACTTTTTCTTCAAGGGGGTATATACACCTTTGAATGGGTTGAATTTTTGAAAAACAATTTTCCTTTTTTTTTCAACTTGAAGACTCTGATAAAATTAAAAAAAAAACATCATGCTTGGGGAGGGGGGGCCGGGTCGAAGTTTCGAATTGTAAAAGCTCCGAACGGTCGAAATTCCGAATTTATTTGCGTAGAACCAAAATCCTTCGGCAATGTCAAGTCCCGAATTTTTTTAAAAGAAATGTCAAAGTCTCCAACGCAGTAAAACTCAAAAGATGAAATGTCAGAAAGAGCAATGGACCGACTGAGAAAGTGAAAAATATAACTGTACCTACATAACGAAAAAACGGATTTTAACAATCAGAAAGCGTAGAGCTCTGATAAATAATGGTATTCTAAGAATAAGTTTACAGATGGTCAAGGTTATGAAGAGGAAATGATCAGAAAAAAAATATCGATAGCCCAGAAGATATAAAAGATATGTTCAGAACAGTGAAATGACGAATGGTCGAAAAACCCACGGCGTATGGATCCGAAAGGTCAAAACTTCGAAAGTTCAAAACTCCGAAAGTCAAGAACTTCGAAAATCCGAAATTCCCAATTTCTTGAACTAATACATTATTCTATGTTTCGTACGCACGAGTCGCGTAACAAAGTAATTGTTCCAAAAAGTAGGTACGTTCTTCTCTGTTACAAAAATCCTTTTTTTTTTCACTGTATGGTCAAAAATTTGACTTTGGAATTTATTTTTTGAAGTTATTCTTCATATTTTTCAAACGTTTCTTTTAATCATATAATTTTTTATTGTTCTATTCATGAGCACGACTGAAAAATATACTCGTGAGCTAAACTAGGAACAATAAGTCACGTTCCAACAAGGACCAATGATGTAGAACCTCAATAATTCAAATGAAATACATGTGGTAGAATTATCCTAAAAAAAAATATGCGTTGTATTCGTTGGAGCTATAAAGTGAAGAATGTGAACTGAAGAATGGATGTGACGGTCAATTCGAGGAAACATCATTTTTTGTAGAATGACGTTTTGATCTAAAATCATAGCTGGATTTTTTTTGGATGGTTAGCAACTTTTTTTATTTGAAATATTGTTCTTTATTCATTGGAACGTGAAATTTATTAGTTATCGCAAAAGCTAATGTGGTGGAAAAGGCAGGTGAAATGTTTTTTCGGAAAGACTGCGGAAGTTTGGGGAAATTTCAGAAATAATAATGCACACGATGTTGTGTATATAATTTTATTGTTACAAGTTTCCCTGACAACTAATCGCCCACGGGTCCAGTGCATGCCACAGCACTTCTTCGATCCATTTTGGTTTCGCAAGAACTGGAGCATCTCCAAGACAGACATGATCGTGCCTGCACATTTTTACACTGTAAAATAGAAAATTGTTAGCGTATGTTATACTATCTTGAAAATATCTATCAAAAAGTGTATTATAACTTCATTGTTCAAGAGCCAAAAATATCAAGAATAGATTTTATTTTTACATTTATGGACTTTTCGAATGACTTAACTTGCTCCAGTTTCTTTTTTCCTAACTATTAAGTATTTGTATTAACTACACCTGTGTACAGGCAACTGTGATTTCTATAGGATTTATGTTACTTTACTTCAACCCCAAATTTTCTGGTTCTAATAATGAGTAAATAAATATTTACGTCTCTGATATGGAATAAACTGGAAACAACAATATTGACAACATAGATAGCATATTCAACTCCAATCGTCTACCGGGCACGTTTGACACTGTCAACACATCCACGCCTTGGGAGGCGCAGGCAATAGCCCACAATTCACCGCACTAAAAGCATGGTGAACACGTGCTCTCGGCTGCATTTCTGCATGCGTACGACAGAAACCGGTAGACTAATGAAAAGCCTTACTGATACATGCACTCGCTGATTGTATGTCTTATCGCAATAAAAAGATGGGTTTTCTATAAAATTGACAACAAAGAGTGCATATTCAACTCCAATTGTCCACCGGGCACGTTCGACACTGTCAACACATCCACGCCTTGGGAGGCGCAGGCAATAGCCCACAATTCACCGCACTAAAAGCATGGTGAACACGTGCTCTCGGCTGCATTTCTGCATGCGTACGACAGAAACCGGTAGACTAATGAAAAGCCTTACTGATACATGCACTCGCTGATTGTATGTCTTATCGCAATAAAAAGATGGGTTTTCTATAAAATTGACAACAAAGAGTGCATATTCAACTCCAATTGTCCACCGGGCACGTTCGACACTGTCAACACATCCACGCCTTGGGAGGCGCAGGCAATAGCCCACAATTCACCGCACTAAAAGCATGGTGAACACGTGCTCTCGGCTGCATTTCTGCATGCGTACGACAGAAACCGGTAGACCAATAAAAAGCCTTACTGATATATGCACCTATTGTATGTCATATTACAATAAAAAGAATAAATTTTACATCAACAAGTATGTCATTGAAAATGATAATTTGTCTATGTATATGATTCAAGACTCATAGAAGCAATGAAGTTATAGAACAGTAATTTTCTTTACACTATAACAACATATGTACAGATTGAGTTTTTATAACATACGCTAGTAACATTACAAAAAGATGCAAAATAGATTCAACACATTATCCAAGTAATATTAAGGCAATTTGTACAATTTCCAATGAAATATGAACTAAAACTGAATCCAAGATCAAGAACATTTCTTTATGTCTTAATATCTGTTAGAGAGCAATTTGAAACGAGTCGAACGTTTCATATACACACAATGTGTCACTGCTCGATAGGCAGGGTGAGACATGTAGATTGGCAAACGCGAAAGTTTCATCATTCCAAAGGCGAAATCCAATGGCTATAACTCCTTTTAGTTAGGTGGTGGACTTTACGGTCATTCAAAGAAAAACTTAAAATTTTCAAATGTCGGCCCCTATTGTTTTGTTATATTATACTCGGGGTGTTGCCCCTGTTTGTGTACCAACGTACAACCGAGGGATGAATGTTAGGGGGTTGAGTAACTAGACGGATCTCGAAGTAGTACGTTTATTTTATAATTGTCCAGTAATTTTGTGAAGAGTTGTTCTTAGTGAGACTTGTTAGAAGGTTGGTTGAGAAGTGAGTCTTCGTAATTGGAATTAGTTAGTAGAGGTCTTGAGTAGTAGAGATAGACGAGTAGAGCTAGTAGAGATTAGAGGATCGCTGACCGATGCACCTGTGAGTGCCGTGTGCATCGGTCAGCGTGAGAAAGATAGAGAGGTAGGAAGGCAGGAGGTAAGGTAGAAGGCGAGAGGATATGATAGTAGTTTGTGGAGGAGGACGTAACAGTTTTTTCACAGGTTCGTAATAATTAATTCCTGCAAAAAATTAGAGTGAATCTATTTTGCATCTCAAACAACCACGTAATGTTACCTTGTGTGACCTTCTATACCCATAATGTCGTATTTGTAGAGGTTGTCTATTCGGCCTCAACTTTTTGTTCGCTGCCATCGCATAGCAAAATACAATGCTGAACAAGACTCAACAAACTATTTCATGTTGGTCGCAACTATTTTTCAAGCCTGAACCGAATAGACAAAGTGTAAGTCCCTGTTTCAGTCCTTGATCTCACACCTTCTTTTTGAGACAACAATGTTTTCCGCACGAAGCTGCTGTACCCGGGGGATAAAGCCAGGAGGAAGAAGAAGTTGCTGTAAAAAATGATTTGGCGTTAATAACTACACTTAATAGTTTCCTTATTTAATTGTAAGCCTTGATATACAAGATGAAGTCGATGCTATACGTATAAGCTCGGATATTAAAATTCGAATGTTCTGCAATATAAGTGAGACGCTAGCAGCAGTCTGACGATTTTTATTTTCCATGACGTCATGATGAATACTCCTGTATCTCATCTAACTCTCGAAGTGAGAGCAAGATATCGTTAGTTTTGAAAAGTACTCATATGATCTGAACCCAATTTAAATTCCATGAAAAGAATACAAGTTTTCCACTTCAAGTAGCGTTTTCCCTCAAGGGGGTATACCCACCTTCAAATTATTTTTTTTCAAAACACTGCTGCGCCATGAGAAAACATTTTAGTGACTCAGTTTTCCTAAAGTCGATTAGTGCCATTTTAATACATTGTTCATAATTTTCCAAGATTTTGTGTCCTCCGCTGAACATAAATTCAGTCCATGGAAGAAGTAGTAGTTGTCGTAGGGTACGCAGGCTACTGCGTTGCACGAAATTCCTTCAAATTTGGAGGAAATATTCTGTATGAAAGTAATTTAGGGCAAAACCAATAATATTTCATGAATACAAGTTTTAGACACAGAAATTTTTGATTGTAGAACGTTTTTTCCAAAATAATGGAAAAAAAAGTCTTACAATCCAAACCTTCTTTGTCTAAAACTTGTATTCATGAAATATTATTGGTTTTGCCCTAAATTACATTCATACAGAATATTTCCTCCAAATTTGAAGGAATTTCGTGCAACGCAGCAGCCTGCGTACCCTACGACAACTACTTTTTCTTCCATGGACTGAATTTATGTTCGGCGGAGGACACAAAATCTTGGAAAATCATGAACAATGTATCAAAATAGCACTAATCGACTGTAGAAAAACTGGGTCACTAAAATGTTTTCTCAGAGCGTAGCAGTGATTTGAAGAAAAAAATTTCACGGTGGGTATACCCCCTTAAAAGAAAAGCCTACTGAAATTCTGACAAATTCCAGTTTTTCGTTTTTTGAATGGCTCAAAAACGTCCAATCAAAAAACGAATACTACAAGTTCTAGATTCTGGTTGAATACGTTATCAAACAAAATTTCACTGTTCATCGATGAAAGTATAGACGCAAGAAACCTTTTGCAGTACCTCTCCTTTGCAGCGCCACTAAGGGTTCCTTGGGTCTAATTGTACAATTACATCGCAGAAGATTAAAATTGTTTTTCCAAACATATCCTATCATAACCTAGAACTTGTGGTACTCAATTTTGATTGGACGTTTTTAGTCATTTGAAAAACTGGATTTTCCTTTATCCTGCACAATATAATTGTATGCTAATTACAACACTTATTACTACGTAGAATTCGATCAGAAATAAAAATAATACTAACGAGATGTTCGAACAACAAATTATACTTGATTAACTCCTGAATCTTATATAGTACGTGCCAAATTGTATTGTTATATCATTCACGTTTCTCTGTTTATACTAATCTCTCATACTATGGCCTCCGACTTTACTACTGATTATTTCATCATTCATGAAAAAAAAAGAAAAATAATGGACTATTCCTGACGTATGGAAAATTGAGGGAAAAAAATTATAAGAATTTTGGTTGGAAAAAGCTGATCTTACACAATCCCTGAATCCATTATTCTGCTGATCTCGAAAACTCTTCGTTCTTCATTCAGCAGGAAGTAATTCCATTCGTTGAGAGGAGCAGCCATTGCATACCACACTGGAATACCAAATACCTATTATTCGCATTTCAATGAATAACTATTAGAAGATTTGTGGTGATTGGAAAGGAGATACTAGTAGCGAAAGACTTTCTGTTCTCATGGCTCTTCATCGCTCGATGCTAAACGAGCACTCTGCCCCAAAAGTTCAAAATTATATTGGAGGAAAGAGACTAAAATGGCGTAACTCGCGATTTTCTATTACTTTCGTAAATTATACAGACAAAAAAGAAATAAAAATTATGTTCCTAGAGCGACTGCAATGACACTATAAAAATTGAGAACAAATACTAAGTCTTTCTCTTACTATAGCTTTTCCTTTGATCGAGTTAACGGCCATATGCCACGACATATTTATTTTCCTTATTCTTCGGCCTCGCATAATCACGCCGGGTTTTCTTTGTTATCACTCGGCAACCAAAGCCTCACACCTTTAATGCTGCTCCTCCTCCTCCATCTTCTTCTTTTTTTTTTTTCTTCCTCTTCTTCTTCCTTAGGCTTATCCCGTCGTCCGATGTAGCCAAAACCTTCAATGCTCAATGCCTCATACAAATCCCTACAGTCTCGGATTCTGATGATCTTCTACTTCTTTTTCTTTTTCCTTGTGGCTTTATCCCCGTATAGCGAAAGCTGGGGCAAGTGCCAAAGATTCTGATGATGATGATCCGTTTATGACTTACAGCCGTTAGGGAACAGTCTCGATTCTTCTCTCTGCTCTCGAATTCTGTTGGTCGGGGAATCCCCTGAGCCACAACCTCACAGAGTGCGTCGCGTTATGTGGCGCGTCAACTCGTGGTTAGCAGCCAATGAGAGCGCTGCTTGAAGAGATCTGTCGGAAGAACACTGCTCTTAATGGTTGCTAGCCGCATGAGGAGACGCGCCGACAGCGCCTGCGCCATAAAATCATATTTTCCAGTTTTTATGCCTGGTTTACGCAGCTCCGTAACTCAACTTAATTTAAGAATTGAGCAATCAGGAGACTCGATTCACCTGGCGCGTGGCCAAAGCGGCCTCCTGATTGGTCGATTCTTAAATTAAGTTGAGTTACGACACTGCTTAAACCAGGCATATGTGGATTTTAAAAGTTGCTGAATTTACATTCATTCTCGGATGCCGTAACAAATAAAATGAATTTGAAAAAATATGTAGTTTACAGTTAACTACTACTCTTGATTTCGTGGCCTTCACATACCCACATACCATGAAGAATCCAAAAAAACTCGTTCCGGAACTTATTACTCATAACTCACTAGCCCGGACGAAACGGATAATGAATCGAAAATAATTTTCGTACTTCATGAATAAGAATGAAAACCCGAGTCGTACAATTGAACTTTATTTATTGTATGCAAAATAAATGGAAAGCTTCATTGCACGAGCAGAATTTATTCATATATGCCATATCTCAATGCATTTATTACGTATACAAAATGAAATAGGCAAATATTGAAGATCACACCTACCTTGTTATTATTCATGTTGAATATGCTTAAACGATGAAATGAACTCACCTGAAGTGAAGTTCAATCATGTAAACGAGGCAGACACAGAATTAGTTTTCACAAAACATCCGTTAAAACGAGAAACTTACAAGTATTCATTAAAAATGTGAATGTTGCTGAAAAGAAGGCTCGAACATTTTAATCAAAGAATTATGAACCTTAGGGAAATTTACGAAATGACAATGCAGCCAAATTACTGATTAATGTATATATTTCATTATCATCCCATCTCTGTATATATTGCGATAAATTGCGTGAAATTCGCTCTGCATTTCGGGCACTTTTTCACCTCTTTGTCTGCGAGAATCGATGCGCATCTCAGACAAGAACAAAGATGCCCGCATGGAACAAAGCCGTGAGTCACGAGATTTTCCCAACAGACCACACACTTAGGAGCTGTAAAATGAAGAAAACATTTGCGTAATTCATATTAATGTCTTCCAGATATAAAGTACAAACTATAGCTCAGCATAATATTCTCTATGAGGCTGCGAAAATTCGAATGTTTTTGTGCCACATGGTGCACACAAGCCCACGACATTGGAAGCATGATGGATGTGGTCTCTAGGCTGCATGAATGGAGTGTACGACAGCGTTCTAGCCCAGTCGAATAATTGGAAGTCGTTACTGTCATTTCCACTCATTCATTAAGCATCCAGGTATAGTGGGAACAAAAAAAAATTATTTGCAAAGCCATTTATCATCAAAGCCAATACTTTTTTCAAGTTTTCGCTTATAATTTCTATAATATTTTGGCATGGACATGGTTTGCATTTGCCATGTAAAATGTTTGCATCTAGTTTACCGGCGCCTTGGGTTTTCTTGCGCATCCTTCGTCGCTTGTGACCATATGGCCTGGATGTGCCTTCGCCATTTTGAGCTTTCAGCAATTGCCGTCTCCTCTTCTTCCTCAAATTCTTTTTCTGAGAGGAAGAAACTGTAAAAGTTGAATGAATGATTAACTAAGTATGTACCTGGCGATTTTTTAGACTTCATTTCAATAACAACATTACCTTTTACGGCTGGTTCCAGCTCGGCTGCAGCAGGCAGCTCTATGTCACAGAATATAAATTATAGGTGTATTCCTTATTCCAGTTATTCCTTCCACCAATAATATCGATGGACTAATACCATATGGGTGTGAGGGCCAAACAATATTTTTTTTTGCTGATATGCCTAAAGGATTTCCACTGCATGAAAAAGACTTTGCCACTAATTTTTTGTTTTTTCGCTCTCGCCCGTTGGGCATTAGTCCATCGATATATTCATACAAAAATAGGAATTCAACCATTATCTGTTTACCATGATTAGCTACTTCGAGGATGTCAGCTATATCGGAGTCCGAGCTAGCTGGGTCACTGCCAACGAATACGGGCTCGTTCAGTTCTACTTCTTCAAGAAAGAGTAGAAAAAATTGATAGAAAATAGTATTATTGAATGTTAACAATTGGCTACGAAGTTTTATATTAATGCAATACCTGAATCTTCATCCATAGAGTGAGGCTGGATTGCAACAGCTGGTTCTTCCGCATCAATATGGTTTGCAATATTTTCTTGGAGACAAAAAATACAAGTCAAATCTGGCGAATGGTCTGATAATAGAATATTTGATATCGCATGATACAACTTCATACTTAAATCCAGTTGTTCAATAAAGAGGAGAAAATTACCTAATCCGGCTTCCGCCTCTTCATCCTGGTGCTCGTCTAATGAGTTGGTAGCTCTATCTGCAGGATAACATCATAAATTCGGTATTGTGTTTATAATCATAACCCCAAAAAGCACCCCTGGTGCAAAAATCTTTCGCCAAGTACATTAATATGGTCACTACCCCCAAAAACATCCACCAACAAAAATTCCACCCTAACAAAATTGGTACTACAAAAATGTCTACTTACAAAAGGATTGAAATCAGATACAATTGCCAAGTACATGTCTTCTGTATAAAAAAAGTTTACAACAGAAGAACAGAAAACTGAATAGTCTTGTATCGTTCACTCGCTACGCTCGCTCACTCGATCGGCTCTTGATAATTACAGGGAAAAAATCAGGAAAAAAAATTCAGGAAGTGGTACTTGGCGGGCCATGATAGCAATATGTATCTAACAAATGATACATAGACCTAAGTGAATACTCTTTTACTTACTCATAGCAATATGTATCGAACAAATGATACATAGACCTGAGTAAATACTCTTTTACTTACTCATAAATGGCCCGCAAGTACCACTTCCTAAATTTTTTTTCCTGATTTCTTCCCTGTAATTATCAAGATCCAATCGAGTGAGCGAGCGTAGCGAGTGAACAATACAAGACTATTCAGTTTTCTGTTCTTCTGTTGTAAACTTTTTTTATACAGAAGACATGTACTTGGCAATTGTATCTGATTTCAATCCTTTTGTAAGTAGACATTTTTGTAGTACCACTTTTGTTAGGGAGGAATTTTTGTTGGTGGATGTTTTTGGGGGTATTGTCTTTAGATAGATCTTTTGCCCTAACTCAAATTCGACACTTTTCTTTGCGGCCTTATCGTAATGTTTCTTTTGGGTTTGTTGGTTTTTTAAGAGATTTTCAGACGCATCTATTATGGTTGGCTTCAGCTTGTTTTCCGGGGTAGGTAACATGGTTCGTAGTTGCCTGCTCATTAATAATTCGGCTGGTGAATATGTCATTCCTGCTACTGGATTATTACGGTAAGCTAAAAGAGCTAGTTGGATATCGTCATGGCTATGTTTACATTTTTTGAATATTTTCTTTAAAATACCCACTGCTTTCTCAGCCATTCCATTTGATTGCGCGTAGTTTGGGCTACTTGTTTTTGATTCAAATTCCCATTCGTCGGCAAAATTTTTAAATTCATATGAGGAGAACGGCATGTTATCTGATATAACAGTTTTCGGGATACCGTAGATTGCAAAAATAGATTTGAGTGCTGTGATGACTGCTTTCGCGGTTTTACTACTGATCTGTCTATAATCAATCCATTTTGAATAATAATCACTGATTACTAAATAGTTTTTTCCCTCATACTCAGCTATATCCACCCCAATTTTCTCAAATGGCAGTTCTGGAATGGTGTGAGGAAGGAGTGGTTCTTTAATTTTCTGTATACCATAGATCGCGCAAGATTTACATTTTGAAGTTATTTGTTCTATGTCTGTTGTAATTTCTGGCCAGTACATGATTTTCCTCGCTCTTATTTTCATTTTTGTCGTTCCGACATGCCCCTGATGTAGTTTTTGAAGCATGTCGCAACGCATTTTAACTGGAATTACAACTTTCTCTTTATTAAAAATTAGTCCGTCATGTACGTAAAGTGAATTTCTTTGGGACCAATGAATAATCAAGTCTTTGTGTAAATTTTTCTTTGTTTCTGGCCACTCCTTCTCGCAATACTCTTTTACTCTCTTTAGTACTTCGTCTTCTATCGTATGTTTTCTTATTTCCTCTTTTTTCTTTTCAGTTATAGCTATGTTACTACTAACAATATGTACAGTTTTTCTTAAGTCTATTTCATCTTTTTTTTCGCATTGTAAGTAGTTTCAGGAGAGCAAGTCAGCGATATGCATGTACTTTCCTGGCAAGTACTGTATTGTTAATTCATACTTAGCTAGTTTTAGAGCCAAGCGCTGTAGTCTGATTCTCTGGAGAGTTATCTGTTAGCGCAGCAGTCTCATCGAAGTCGGAATCATTGGGAAAGTCATTACACTATAGATAAGCAAATAATTCGGATCAATCAATTCGATAATATGATCGACCCTGAAAGGTTCAGCTTGGTGACTGTGAGTCCATATTCATACAGAGAAACATAAACTCAAGGTGAAAATGAACTCAGCGGACAATTCGAAGCGCGATGATAATTCTATATATAGTGAAGTAACTTCATGTAAAATGTGCCTGGTGCGAGACCCTACGGCGTTTCTCGACCAGCGTAGAGGGAGGGGGGGGGATTGATTATTCGATTTATAATGTAACGTGGCAGATTTTATATCTGCCACTGACCGTGCCTCCACCCGCAATTGTGAGCGACCATGCCGCTGCCGTACCGCAAATTCTTCACTGAAGCGCAAGTCCTACCTATATCTTTTAGAATTTTGTTTGCCTTAAGCTTTTTTTATTGTGAGACGCAGGTAACCCGCCGCTAGGTAGTGATGAGCAAAAGCAAGACCAAGACCAAGACTATGGTAGTCTTGGTCTTAGTCTTGATAAGTCGCATGTGGTCTTGGTCTCAGTCTTGGTCTTGCACACTTAGTCTTGGTCTTGGTCTTGGTCTTGTACACTCAATCTTGGTCTTGGTCTTGGTTTTGGTCTTTGTTAAAAGACGATAATATTAAGCTCGGTTTAGGATTCATAAGGCTAGAAAGTGGTGCTATCTAGTACCGATTCAAGTCAATACACAATACTGTTTTTGTTTTTCTCTTGAGTCCTATTTAGTAGTTAGTAAGATTCTTCCACTCTTTCGAATAAGGTCTGCTGCCACAATACTGTACTAAATTCATAATGTTAAATATACTTTTCTATATATACAAATTAAATAATTCAACACAAAAGTAGCATGTGCGTTTATTAATTATTATTCTTAACAGGTTATGGGCCCAGCACGCTTCCACTGCGCCTAGAAAACAGTAGAAATAGTGCAGTGAGTGCGATCGTAGAGTATACGGCTGGGCTCAAAGTGAATGCCAAGGGATGCCAATACAAGCATTTTGAGGTATGACACCCATGGTCGGAATCTCATCCTATCCACTGTGGAGGGCTTTGAAGGATATGGTACCGCGCGCTTGATCCTAGTGTAATGGATCAGATGTGATCTGCACCTTCGACTCAAAATTTCATCAAGCCGTAGATAACACTACAAAGTTTTTGTATGAAATCAATGAAACGATAAACTTGGTAATCAAGAAAAAAAACTACACGATCTCCGGTGCTTGTAAACAGAATTTAAAAAAGTTCTGAATTGCTGAATAAAAATTTCACCTTTGTAGCCTTTAAGGTGCTTCCCTACACAATTCCACCAGATCTGAAAACATTGGGAAAAAAGGTGTTCTTAAAGGGAATATCTCCTTCTGGGCACCGAAATCAATGAAACAAACTACGTCGCACAATTCTATGCATGATTTAGAACACGTACGGCTGAAAAAATGTTTTTTTTTACGCGAAAATAATGAAGATATCCATATAAAACGGCTTTGAAAACGTTTTACATGGATATCTTCTCTATTTTCGCGTAAAAAAATAGTACATTACAGTACGAGTCCGGTAAAACTTTTTCTGACGAGTGTGATGTTGCAGCACGAGGCGAAGGCGAGTTTTGCAATCACACGAGATCAGAAGAAGTTTTTCCGTCGAATATTGTACAAAATTTCACTTTAGGGAATGTGAAAATGTCCAAATGTGAAGTGTCCAAAATTACACTGAGTGAGGTAAACATTTTTTTAGCCATACGTGTTCGAAATCATGCATAGAATTGCGCGACGTAGTTTGTTTCATTGATTTCGGTGTCCAGGCAGAGATATTCCGGTTAATAACACCTTTTTTGCTAATGTTTTCAGGTCTGGTGGAATTGTGTAGGAAAGCACTTCAACATCGAAGTCATCAAATGCAATGGGATCGCTCTACGTAAACAACTCGCACTCTGATTCGAACATACGGGTTTATTTTAGGCTAAGCAGCGTAGCTCTTCGTTTCACATCAGTCCAATCGACTAATTATGAACCGCCTTACTTGGGCCGAGTTAGCGGATCTGCATTATGCGTACGGTGCCTGTAATGGGAATTCACGTGTTGCTCAACGGTGGTATCATGAACGGTTCCCAAGGCGGACACTCATCGACCCGCGAGTTTTCGCTAAAACTCATGCCCGGCTAAGGGAAACTAGGATATTAAAGGTATGCCCTTCGGTGATTATGTATGTGATACGACTAATCAGCTTTATTCTTTGATAGGGAAATAGACAGCAGAGTGTTCGGGCGAGACCCAGTCAAAAATGTGGACGTCCTAGGACGTAATCGTTTTACGTCATTCATACGTAAAAATGACGTCATTTTTTTACTTATGATGCACGTCTTAATAACGTCCTTTCACGTGTTTAGGACTTACTTAATGACGTGCTTAGGACGTACTTAACGATGCGTGCAGGACTTACTTAATGACCTGGTTAGGACATACTTAACGAGGTGTGTAGGACTTGCTTAATGACGTGTTTAGGACCTACTTATGTATTGTCGATTTCGGATAATAATCTAGTCATGGAATAAGTCACAAAAGGACGTGCACACGGACGTCAATAATGACGTACTCGCAGGGCCGCGCACCCGCTCAACCGAAGTGCCTGTGAAAGGGTAAGTGGACGAAATAAATTTCAAAAAATATTTTCTTTTTAAGGCATAATTTATTATTTGGGAAAGGAGATGTTTCATATACATTAACGAACAACAATATGAGATATCGCTTACAATTACATTACAACTATCAGTACGTAGTAATTATACAATATAACACAATTATAACCAAAAACGTACAATTTACTCAGCAAGTCCTTCGTCTTATCAACTTCTTCGTAACTTTAAAGTATTTACACGAAATATCTGTATTGTCCACATCGGCACACTACCGTACAGCTCATTGATTGAATCCGCAGTCTTTCAATAATGATGCAGGTTAGGAACAGCGCACAGGTATGTGATATTTCCAACGGTCATGTGTACGCATACTTTTACAATTGTATGTGTCAGTATGACCGATTTTTGGGTGGTTATGTATTCAATCTTTTTCATCGCCGAATACGCCTCGCCATATGCATTTGTCGTAAGAACCCTCGATACCACCGTATACTCTTGTTCATTTACACCATCCGCCACGAAACGCAAAGCTGCACGTAACTACCGTCGGTTAATATAGCAAAAGAATTGTTTGAC
Source organism: Tenthredo notha (assembly GCA_914767705.2). Lineage (NCBI taxonomy): Eukaryota > Metazoa > Arthropoda > Insecta > Hymenoptera > Tenthredinidae > Tenthredo > Tenthredo notha. The sequence goes on along the minus strand of OU611910.1, from coordinate 13,900,295 downwards.
CGTTTAGTGACCCGCGTCGCAGATACGTACAAACACGAATCTTTAACCATTCTATCGTACGAAACGCAGTGTTCGCCAAGGTTTAGACGGCGCAGAATATCATCGTTAACCCCCGATGTATGACCAAAATATCTTATTTGATTTTGTTGAAACGATCGTTTGGCGGCCTTGGAGCCAACCGTTTCGCAATAATCAACGACGTTCAACTGAGCCGATGGATAAACATGATTTTTCAAATCGAGATAACTGTATCTCAAGCCAATTCTCCTGCAGATCTGACTCTGTACTCCCTTCGCTGCATTTATAACCTTCAATAATTCACCGTTCCCTGATTCGAACGCATAAGTACTGTGAGCCCACAGAGGACCCCAATCGGAGACATTTTTCGCCAAGTGTCCGAGAGAATGCACATTGAATGACATTGCCTTCTTTCCGTACAGGCGTTCAGTATCGCGCATGAACTTTTGTAACAGTGAACCAGCCGACACAACTTCCCTTTTCGTGACAACGTCCTTCGATAAAATATAAAAAGCTTCCACAAACAACGCCCAATGCATCAACAACTCGGGCCGCAAAATGTCTTTGAGTACAGCCAAACTGTAATACAGCGTCCAGTTTTCCCACTCTTTCGCCTTCCAGAACTCTCTGTCGGACAACGGACGCACCTGTCTTCCAATCTGAAGCGGCGTTTTCAAATTTTTCATTCGAGCGTCAACGATCTTCACACACTGGCGAGGCAGCGATCCGACCTTTTTTTTAGTACCGAACCACTCCTTCCCCATCTGCTCAGCAACGCCCTCTCCGCAATGCAACGAATCTACCACGTTTCCGTCGATTATATGGTACCCCGGTAAATTTATCAATTGAGACGCTTTTCGAACCCCAAAAATCGGTCTACCCGACCTAACCGCCTCTCGCATGTGCTGTATTGTATCATCCGGAGTTCTGTGTGCGGGAATGGGATCCCGGAAAGGATACTTCATCGATCCACCGCGCCTATAACCTTCATCGTTCCTCACCCATTCCCCAGGGTGGAAACAGACTCCGCAGCCGTACTTGCCATTGAATTGCGTCATTCCCTGTATCGGAGCGCGAGCCACCGCATCAACACAGCAAACCAAAGCAAACACCTTGACGCGTTTTACAACCCCATCGATTTTACACGGTACACCGATTCTTGAAAGCTTCTTCATATCGTTTACGAACGGATAAAGGAAGGCGTTCATGTTCGGTTTGGATTTACCGAACCACAGACCCGCTAGAACCAACTCCCTACATCTAACACGTAACGGTATCAAGATTCGCGGCAGCGAATCGCCGCCAAGTACCCGTAGGCCGGCGCGCCAGCCCCGAATCATTTACCCGAGCAAGCTCTTGTCCTTGTAAAAAAACCGTCATATCTTTCGAACCACTGAATATTTTTTAACAAAATTTGTAGCGGCGTAAGACCCACTCCACCTAACATTACTCCAAAAAGTTGAACGAAATTGACCCGGTGGTTCCTGAGATATCGACCATCAAAGTTGATCGAAAACGCAATCTTCTTCTTTTCTTCTCCTCCTCCCTCTTCGTCGCCGAACGTTCTTCTTGGGACCACGATATCTGTCAAACCGTTGCACCTATGAACTTGCAATTTGGAGGGAGTGTTCTTGACACTGAAATCTCGCCCCCTATTGTTTTGTAGCAACATTCGATCACGCATGCCGGAGTTATTAACAAAATAATTATTTTATATATATGCATATAGATATACTGTAACGTGGCAAACGTTTGGACCTCCTCCGTACCAGCCTAAACGAGCGTATGTAACCCCTGAGAGTACCGAGTCAGGATAGCTAATTTAAATATCTGGCGCCTTTGTCCTAGCGCGGCCATCGATCGTAGATCATCGGATTGGTCTATCGATTACGGCCAGCGCTCACAGGACAAACGGCGAGGATAACGAATTAGCATACCGGAAACGAAGAGCCACTCATTGTCTAGCCGTTGAGTAAAATCGCGTGCCAATATTTCAGTGTGTCGAGAGAGTTAATTTCAGAGAGTTTTTGAGGTGTTAGAGAGTGTTCAGAGTGCCTGTTTTGTTTATTGTGACCCCTGCTTATTTATTGGATTATTGATTTGGATATTTGGACTTGATTGCTATCGATTTGGACTTATACGACCCTTGCCTAACCCCGGACTACGAGCTGACCACGAGGCAGAGCACCGTAACCAGATCAGGTAGGATCAATCCGATCTATTTCTTCCCGTAGAGTCCCGGAAAATTCCTAGAGTCTCGAGTGATTAGTAAAGTAAAGCTCTTCGTTCCCAGTGCCGTTCTAATTCCGAGTCTCGCCTAGAGTACCGCATGGTCGTTGAGAACCGGCTGATTTGAATCGGCTGTTGTTCTCCTCGGCTGCCGAGCCTGCGCAGTCGCGTGCGAATTGAGTCGCCGCGGCGCAGCCGTCGCTCGAGCCGAGTAAGCGGCCATATTGCTCGAGGCCTCTGACGTCACGCGTCGCAGATCGTCTGCTGCGTGTCAGAGCAGCCTCGTGGCAGAGTACCGAGCCACAAAGTACCGATACCCTTCCCCTCCCAGCTGTTGAGCGATCAGCTGTCAGTCGAGATTAGAAGCATCGGCTTCGAAATCACTGACAGCCGAACCTCCAGCTGGTTGCAGCGAGGAAGGTAAACTATACCGAGCCTGTGATAATAGTCAATTGCATTTGTTTTCTTTTCAGCTTTAATATAATTAGTAGCTTAGAGTCATTTAATTTATTTCTTTTAGTTTAATTTTCCTTCTTTCATAATTAGCTTAAAAACATAAAATAGCGGTGCAAAAGGGCCGAAGCCAGATAACAGGCTGGACAAATTAATGTTATCTTTTTCTTTTTTTCTTTTTAAATAATAAATAATCTTTCTAAATAACTGTCGTGTTTCAAGTGTTTTTATTTCACCGCCCTCACGAATCATCCCTCTACCGATAGCTAGCCGGAGCGAGAGCGAGAGAGAGAGAGAGAGAGGACTTCTCTCCGAAGTCTGGCGCCCAACAACATCGTCGCTGCTAGTCGGAGGAGGTGGAAGCGTTGGTACCTTATTTGTTAATAGAACGTAGTTCCCGTGGGTAACTACCCGAGCCTGCGGGAATCGCTGTTACAATACATATGGGACAATCCATGACATCGCGATCAAGATCTGGCGGTGACATTTTAGATTTGCTTAATAATTCATTATTCCAAACTATTTAAAAAAAAAATGCGAACACAATTTTTTACAGATTTTTCAGAATTTGAGAAATTGACTTTCTTTGAAAAATGGAATGATAATAATGTTTTGCAGCTTATGTGTAAGTTTCAGCGGTCAAATCGTTGATTTACTATTTTTAAATAAGTATTCCAGTCCGTAAAGTCCTATCTTTTCAATGGTAATAGTGAACCGTTTTCATCGCTCACTAAACATTTTTCCAAATGTGGGTATCGATATGTAGTTTGTACTATTAATTTACATGTAATGATAGATACATTGTTATTATTCCAAACTATTAAAAAAAAATGCAAACACAATTTTTTACAAATTTTTCCAAGCGTCGGTACCTGAGATACGATTTTCTGAGTGAAAATAAAAACACCCATATTCTAAAATCTGAAAAAAAATCAGGAAAATCTGAAAAAATATTACAAAATTTTCGAGCGCGATTAGAAGATGGAGGTTTGATCACGGGGAAAGGTGAAGTGGAAAATGCCGAAAAAAATATTTAAAAAATCGGAATGTATTTTCGACATATGAACGAACAAAAAGTCCTCTATTGTATGGGTCTAAGAAAGTATATTTTCAGAGTTAGGTACAGGAATCGAACATATGATATCTATATTACAATATTGTAGTTATATGTACAGTAATGTTAATTAATGGGTTCGCGGTGGCTAACTGTTTTTTTCTGACTTTGTCGGAAACAAAACTCCATTCTAGTCGTAATTCATGTGCCCATGGCCAAAATTATAATCCTAATAATCATGACCCCTTATAACAATAATATAATATTATTTTATTTGATTGTATCTGAAGAAGTAAAAAAAAAACAGTTAGCCACCACGAACCCATTAATTAACATTACTGTAGATATAACTACAATATTGTAATATAGATATCGTATGTTCGATTCCTGTACCTAACTCTGAAAATATACTTTTTTAGACCCATATGATAAAGGACTTTTGGCTCGCTTATACGTCGCAAATACGTTCCGATTTTTCAAATATTTTTTTTCGGCATTTTTCAACTTCACCTTTCCCCGTAATCAAACCTCCATCTTCTAATAGCGCTCGAAAATTTTATAATATTTTTACAGATTTTTCAGATTTTTTTCAGATTTTAGAATATGGGTGTTTTTTTTTTTCACTTCGAAAATCGTATCTCAGGTACCGACGCTTGGAAACATCTGTAAAAAATTGTGTATGCATTCTTTGAAAAATAATTTGAAATAATAAATTATTAAGCAAATCTAAAATGTCACCGCCAGATCTCGATCGCGATGTCATGGAATGCTCCGTATGTATATTTGTTTTAGTTGAGCTCGAAAAATATTATAGAACACAATATTATAAATAGATGGTCTGTTTTGATATTGGGCTTGGTTATTTTACGTAAGAGTTCTATAATCAGACAATCGAAAAACATTTTCCATATTCTCTGTTTGTACTACATCTTGAGGCCCATCCCTAGTCGCCCACCTCCTTTTGATACAATGTGACATATTTCGATTATTATCTGAGTCCAGGCGTCAAAAACGCAAAGAAGGCCAACGCTACGCGAATTCAAATTTAATACCGAACACATACGTCTGAAAAAATGTTCGTTTCGTGCAAAAATAGAGACTAGAGATGGTTTTTACATTGTTACGAAAAACATTACATTACGAAAAATGTAAAAACCATCTGTAGACTCTATTTTCGCACGAAACGAACATTTTTTTGGACGTATGTGTTCGGTATTGAATTTGAATTCGCGAAGCGTTGGCCTTTTTTGCGTTTTTGACGCCTGGGCTCGGATAATAATCGAAATGTGTCACATTGTATCAAAAGGAGATGGGCGACTAGGGATGGGCCTCAAAATAGAATGAGTCACGGGTAGCATAAACTATGATTGGTACAAACTATCGTATAATTTTCAGAAGGAGATTTCTTGATCTTATTATAAAATATCTCGTGCGTGTTGCGCGAACCCGAAAATACATCATTTCATTTTATGACAAATGACTGAGAGTTGATCTCCATATGTGTAATACATTGAAGTCATTTTAGCGCTGACCCGTTTGTAGTATATACAAAAAGTAATGAAATACCCGGCAAAAACATTGTAAATGTCGAAAGTTACCGCCAAGTACAAAAATAGTTTCACCAGCCAAAAACTTAAAAGCATCATACTCTTTACCAGCGACAGATTACAAACGTCATTTCTTTACACAAAATAATACAAAAACCTTGTACGTGAAATCAGGCAACAAAGCCAAGCACTCTCGCAGGTATTTTCAATTCTCAAATTATGTTTCCCGAATGCTAGTATGATGGAAATCAATGGAAAACCGATAGAAAATCATTCGTTACCTTCTACATAATAGCATATTGAAGAATATTCACTCACATAATAGCATATTGGCGACGGGGAATATTGCCTAAGGCAGTATCTCGTATGATGATACGAACTTGGCGGGCATAGATTGTTCTGAAAATTATCAATCACGGAAACGTAAAGTACGATTGACAATCAGTGTGTCCTTGGATGTCGAATATACTTTAGTATATTCACTATTGTCTAACGAAAGAAACTGATGCGTTTAGATTCATATTTACTGTGAGTAGAACAGAATAATCGGGTAACCCCAAGAAAATTTCCACACCGGAAGGTAGGCCTGCAATAAGCATTACCCTAGTCAATAGTGTACCGATGATGGGTACGTTCAGGATATGAACCGTGGCGTATTGCGGCGTATCATGGCGTTATAACCATAGGCGAACGTTGGTGAATGATAGATGCACAATGAAATCGGAAACTTTTCCAAAACTTGAATTTAAATTCCAATTTCCAGAACCACCGCTTATGGACTTATTAGGTCTCGCTATGAACACGGTATAGGTACGTTTAACTCAACATTAATTTCAACGAATTATTTACTCGTTTCTAACATTCATTTCAGCACAACCTTTTGTCAAAAACACGCTCTTTGTTGAGCTTTTCAAGCACTAGTGCGTTGGAAAAGTTTGCTCATTTCTAAATCTGTAAAAAAAAACAATCGGACGAAGCACACAGGCACATAGAGAAACTTTATGACGAGTGTGAAAGTCCTGTATGATCCGAAGACGAGATCTTTTCGCGTCCTTGTCATACGAATGACTATTATTTCTTAGTTTCATTTCAAAATGATGAATATTATCAATGATGTTCAAATAATCGTTCATCATGCTCTCAACAGTTCTGTGGGTGTGATCGTCGCAGAGTGACTGGCATGAATAAATCGAAAAAAGAGTGCAATTGATAATTTTCAGAACAATCTATGCCCGCCAAGTTCGTATCATCATACGAGATACTGCCTTAGGCAATATTCCCCGTCGCCAATATGCTATTATGTGAGTGAATATTCTTCAATATGCTATTATGTCGAAGGTAACGAATGATTTTCTATCGGTTTTCCATTGATTTCCATCATACTAGCATTCGGGAAACATAATTTGAGAATAGAAAATACCTGCGAGAGTGCTTGGCTTTGTTGCCTGATTTCACGTACAAGGTTTTTGTATTATTTTGTGTAAAGAAATGACGTTTGTAATCTGTCGCTGGTAAAGAGTATGATGCTTTTAAGTTTTTGGCTGGTGAAACTATTTTTGTACTTGGCGGTAACTTTCGACATTTACAATGTTTTTGCCGGGTTTTCATTTACCATAACGAATATGGGCCAAATGGAATTAGCGGAGCTCTCGAACAATGGAGCACCGTCGGTATTGAATGTTAGCGTGGCGTAGCTGTGAGCGTCTGCGTCTGGCAAAGATTTCACAAAGTCGATGTATTTATCACCGTCGTAAATGTCGCCAATTACGTCACGCGAGCGTCCTTGCCGACCGACGATGCGTTTGTAATATTCCGCATTAAGTTCAATCAATCTCGAAACAGGAGTCGCAATATCAAGATTTACAAAAAAGTCTTTACCAGAGTAATTAATAAGGTCTACAACCCTGTCGCATCTCACGCAAGTCTTGGCACGATCCGATTTCGCGAACTCGCCAACGACATCCTCGCAATTGGGACATATTGCGAACAGGTGCACCTGCTCTTGCCGGAAAAACAACTTGTCTATGAAATGACGTGAATCTGGGAGAACCCGTTCACCTAGCGTGATATATAACGCACGAAAGAAATGCACGGTCTCAATCGACGACAACGAATGCGTCACGATGTACTTTACAGCTATTAAAACCAATCCGCCAACGGTCATGGACGAAGACGCTGCAATTGGTCGTGCCAACACCCCACTTCGTATGGCCTCGTTGAGCGTGGCGAAACTTTGCAGCGGCAAATCTTGACCTGCGTCATCCGTATCCGTCGAATCGTATTCATCGATAACCTGTTCATCTTTCACCTGCAACGTTATTTCGTCAGTAAACATCACACAAGAACAATCAATGACCGTCATACTTGAGTGCATTAAAGCATACTTCCAGTATACGTTCAAATCTCAGGCGACTCAGTAATAACAAGCACCCGATGAACACCAAAAGATTCATAAACAAACAATAACCGGAGTGCACTTGTCGTTATAAGTAATTCTAATATGTAGAACCTCTGGTGCAAAAACCTTTCGCCAAGTCCATTAATCACCCCAACAAAATCCCCCTGAAAAGTTCTGCTCGTTCGCTCGCTGCGCTCGCTCACTCGATTGGTTGATGATTATCAACATACAAAAGCATTGAAATCAGATACAACTGCCAAGTACCTGTAGAATAATAAAAGTTTGAAATTAAAAAATTTGTTCAAACTAAATGTAACGTTGTACTCGTTCGCTCGCTGCGCTCGCTCACTCGATTGGCTTAAGATTATTAGTTGAAAAAATAATTCGGATGAAGAAATTGAAGATGACAATATTTATCAAAAAATATTCACAACAAAAAAATAATTAAAAAAAAAATTGTAAACAAAAAATTTGGAGTCCGTGGTACGTTGGTGGGCCAATGTTTGAATGGCTATCAGATGACATTGACATGGTTCGCAATTGATATTTCATAATGCTGTTTCTACAAAAGGCCCACCAAGTACACTGAAAAGGTTTTGGGGCGACAGCAGCGCCAACGCGTGAGAGCGATGAGTTACTAGTGTCTTGGTACGTATGCCTTACCGGCACGAGAGCGCTGCGCTGCGCTGCTGTCGCCCCAAAACCTTTTCAGTGTACCAATACCTCCAAATTTTTTGTTTACAATTTTTTTTTAATTATTTTTTTGTTGTGAATATTTTTTGATAAATATTGTCATCTTCAATTTCTTCATCCGAATTATTTTTTCAACTAATAATCTTAAGCCAATCGAGTGAGCGAGCGCAGCGAGCGAACGAGTACAACGTTACATTTAGTTTGAACAAATTTTTTAATTTCAAACTTTTATTATTCTACAGGTACTTGGCAGTTGTATCTGATTTCAATGCTTTTGTATGTTGATAATCATCAACCAATCGAGTGAGCGAGCGCAGCGAGCGAACGAGCAGAACTTTTTAGGGGGATTTTGTTGGGGTGATTAATGGACTTGGCGAAAGGTTTTTGCACCAGAGGTGCTTTTTGGGGTTGATTTCACTACTTTTTGTACAATTTTGCTTGACCACCTAATAATTGTGCTCGCTCGCTACGCTCGCTCGGTTGTTTTGTACTATTTCATTTTTGTCAAATTTTGCTTGACCACCTAATAATTGTGCTCGCTCGCTACGCTCGCTCGGTTGTTTTGTACTATTTCATTTTTGTCAAATTTTGCTTGACCACCTAATAATTGTGCTCGCTCGCTACGCTCGCTCGGTTGTTTTGTACTATTTCATTTTTGTCGAATTTTGCTTGACCACCTAATAATTGTGCTCGCTCGCTACGCTCGCTCGATTGTTTTCTACTATTTCATTTTTGTCGAATTTTGCTTGACCACCTAATAATTGTGCTCGCTCGCTACGCTCGCTCGGTTGTTTTGTACTATTTCATTTTCGTCGAATTTTGCTTGACCACCTAATAATTGTGCTCGCTCGCTACGCTCGCTCGGTTGTTTTCTACTATTTCATTTTTGTCGAATTTTGCTTGACCACCTAATAATTGTGCTCGCTCGCTACGCTCGCTCGGTTGTTTTCTACTATTTCATTTTTGTCGAATTTTGCTTGACCACCTAATAATTGTGCTCGCTCGCTACGCTCGCTCGGTTGTTTTGAACTATCTCATACTGCGCGGAGTCCCTTGATAAGCTGGAACGTCAACAGCACCGAGCACGCATGTGCTCATAATTTTCCCCAAGTCTCAAATTTGTAGACGGACGCGTAATGTACTTTCATTACATTTACAAATTGTTCCATTACAATAATCTTTATACCTACAACATCTAACCCTGCGTGCAGCCCTCCTCCTTTCTCATCCGGGCTTGGGACCGGCAATGGCGGAGTTACTTGCACGCATAACAGTATTTCAAAATTCGAATATTATATATGGACTTCAATAAGTAATTAGGTTCTGTCCAACATTTTTGAAAGGTTATTTTTAAGGGTCAATCATCATGTATTTTTATTGCATAGCTATCGTAAGACCCAAATATACCACAACCTCAAGTATATTAAAAACTTAAACCCTCATGCTTAATAAAATGTCCATATGTATATGGCAATTGTTCAGTCATATTTACTAGCGCAGTTAGCTCCTTTGCAAAAAGAACAGGTATGCATCCTTTGCATTTTTTATCCATTTCTGCTTCTTAATTTCATAATCATCGACATGTTGCCAAGCAGAAGTTCCATCTCGAAGCATACAAGTATAATGTCCTTCTTCAATATTCTGACCATGATGGAAGACAGCGCTATTGACTTTATATTTTTTCGCGCAGAAGACAGGTTTATCAGTAGGAACTGCTTTGATACCGTAATCCGTTATCTTTGTAATATGCCCGTCCTGTATGGAAGTCAATGTGAGCTGTAAAATTAGACAGTTGCTCGCCGATGATACATCGGTTTTGATGAGTATATTTTTTGACTCACAATTTTGACAGGACGAATCTTCGACGTTCTTCCAACGCGAAAAATTGTGATCGATAATCTCTGTTAGACTGTAAGTCTTTTTCTTGCCTGGGGCCAAAGCAAGTAACAGAATGTAACCAGCTTCGATTGTCTTGCTCGTGAAACCACAATCTTTGCAACGCCTTGTAGAGGTTAGCTCGTGTTTTACGATATTTCTCAAGTCGTCGTATTTCCAAATTAGACTGGTTAGAAATTCCGGCGCATCCTGCTGAACATTCAGAGTGAACTCTTCACCCGCAAGTCTCCTCGCATGAAAAACATTACCTGGTGATTGTAAATTGACGTAATTCTCAATCAACATTTTCATGACGTCGTCATTTTGTTGATTCAGCCAACAGTTTCTAATAGGTCTACTGTGAAAAAGACACTGTATCGTAGCGTTAGCATAACAAGAAACACCATCTGTATTCTGAAAACCTTTCACTCGCCACGTGTCGCTGGATGGTTTTTCCTCGATTGGTTCCTGGCATGTCGATAAATTTATCGGTAAAGACCATTTGCGGTCTTTAACTTTTCTCGCCCGTTTTTTTGAAACGGTCATCGCCATAAGGTCCGGTCGATATTGCTTTCTCAACCTATTGTACTCCAGAATAGCGGAATCATCTGCTAGTACTGCATGCGGATCGTAATTGATCAAGTGGAGTCCTTCTAAGGAAGTTACCCGCGAGAGGGCAACGTACACTTGTCCGCTAGAAAATATAGAATTACCCGCATCGATCACGGCATTCTTCAAACTGAGACCTTGGCTTTTATGGATTGTAATTCCATAACTGAGGCAAATTGGAAACTGTCTTCGAATAACAAAAGCCCCTTCCATTGCCTCAAACTTTACGTCCACGCGCTCTATAACGTGTTCGACACCTGTCGCTAAGACAACTCGTATTGCTTCAACATCCTTCGTATCAATAGCTCGTGATACCGACGTAATTTTACCAATCGTACCATTCACAAGACCTAAAGTAACATCGATATTTCGTCTGATCATTAATTTTGCACCAATTTTTATAGTAATTAATTTGGCAAGACCCGCAGTTCGAGAACAATCTTCGTCTGCCATATCCAAAATTTTATGCACTTTCTTTTTGACATATGGGGGGCAGTCAACTGTATCGTGGGCTATCAGTTCTATTTCTTCGCTTCGTATCTCGGCCAACATAGCTTCATTGAGAACATCGCACATCCGACACGTGGGAAGCAGACAAACTGCGTCGTTCGGTAAGTTATTTATGTATTCACATAGTTCACGTACCCTTTCACTGAAGGTTGAAGTTGTGAAGTTTGGGAAACGGATTATCCTCGATGCTAGGATTTCTGTGTCTGAATCGATAACAATTCCTAGACGTATTCTTGATAGTATCTCGCGATAGGACTAATCGTTTTTTTGCCGCATGTTAATCGCTAATTCATCGTAACTGAATAACTTACTCCACAGATTAACACTTCCCATTGCACCCAGAAGTTTATTCAAAACTGCACTTGATAGCTGAGTGAACGCAGGTTCTTCTCGAACAGGTGGGAGTTGCAAGAAGTCGCCGAACAGGAGAATATGTTTTTTACCGAACCAACCGTCATCGCAATCGGTGGTATCAAATATTTCACTCAATCGGAGATGTATGTACATGAGTGTTACATTAGAAATCATTGAGACCTCGTCAATGATAATGAGCGCGACATTTCTAAGCTGTTCTCTAATGACTTTCAAAGCTGCATCAAAGAGTTGCTTATATTTAGGAGTGCCCCCGTGCTCGACAGGCAGTTGAAACAGCCTATGAATAGTCAAACCGTTGACATTGAATGCTGCTATTCCAGTCGGTGCTGTTACGGCGGTATCTTTACCAGCATGTTGCTTGATCCACCATACGAGCGCTGCGATAAGATGACTCTTACCAGTTCCACCCTCTCCACTGACGTAATGTCGTAGAATTCTATCGTTCGAACTCACGGCAGCCGTGGTTGTATCAAATACCCGTTTTTGATCAGGATTCAAATCCGCAATCATTTGCGAACCGTTCACCGTGTCGACCTTCTGGACGCGTGCGTGAAATTCTTTCATCGCACCTTCTGCTTCGATTGGCGCACAACCTAAAGGTACCGCATCTGAAGTGTCGCTTTGTTGGGATTGAGCTCCTTCTGTCATACGTTTTTCGATTACCTCCTTGATATGCTCAAAACCTTTCTGTATTTCCGCAATGCGTTCGTGATACTGTAACGCATCTTCGAGCTCCGTTTGGACTGATTGGAATGCTTCTGCGTACGTATCACATCCATTCCGCAGCTCATTTGTATCTCTCCAAGGTTTGAAGAGTAACAGTAGCGCAAAGTAATATCGTTCAGGCTGATTATTCACATTATTTTTATAATGATTAATCAAACAACCACGTTTCCTTCTTTTCAGGTACAATGATTTTCCGATCTTGTGATATTCAATATCTTTTGCTTTAGGTTCAACTTTGATAACTTCGTACCATTTTACGAAGTCGTACAGGTTAGTTGATTCCAATTCCTCTGGTCGAGCTGGATAATGCGTATCAACTACTGAATCACAGAATATATCAGTAGAATCCGCATCGAGGGCTTCAATTTCTTGACGAGTTTTGACTTTTCTGTTTCTTATTATATTCACATCTATCCATTTAATAGTTGTTTGTGGATCCGTGCCGTGCAACGGAATTCCTAATAGCGTATCAGCAGCCTCGAGCGCTCCACATTCTCTATGACTTAACGTACGTTGAGCAAAACTCCACAGACGACTATAGAGCGATTTTGCCGAACCAATCAGTGCCGCCATGTCTTCGTTCATGTTGCTTTTCTCACATTTTGACAGGTACTTAGTGACATACCACATGGGTATAGCGCTGAGCTCGCCAATGAACTGTATGTCCATATTGCCTTCCCAAGCATGAAGAATTGCTGGGTTGTAGTCATTGATATCCACCTCATTCTGATTTCGAGGGAGATCATACAGCCTACTTCTAGACTTAAGCTTCCGCCTGCCAGCTATTGAAACAGCCACGTCCCTGATAACAATGTTACTCGTTACGGGACGAGGAAACCCGAACCGACATGCTCTGGATAAACCGCCGTCTTTTTTTCGCTTACTTCGCAAGCAATAGGAATTGTGTTTGTGCCGTTGATGAGTATTCACGCGACGATGCAAGTCAGGTGAAGCATGTTTCGGTGGCATTCTGCAAGTTACATATTTCAGAATAAAACTCGCTATTTCTTCGTTCGAAGATTTTCCAATAACCGGAGCATCTTTGATCCAGATTAATAGGTGGAAATGCTGCATTCCCCTGCCTTGGTATTCGCGCCTCCAAAAATAATGGGTCACCTCTCCGATAGGGTTATCGGGAGAGCATGTTATGAAATCGAGCATAGCACGAAACTTGTTTTCAATGAATCGAGATGCAGACACTGGATCCGCCGCAATCAATTGACTTGGAGACATCTTAGCGGCAGCAGGGCCACCGACTTCGCGAAGGTATTCCGTCATGTCTGACCATAACCATTCGCTTGGACTTAGGGTGAGAAACCATGTTGCCGGACCGTAATGATGTGTCATGCAAGATACATCATTTCTGGGCCGACTCCAATATTGCGCCGTGTTGCGCAGCCTCGAAAATATTGCATTCAAATTCCCTTCCAATTCTTCCCTGGAAAGTTTTTCTAGATAACTCGCTGCGGTAAATCGTTCGCTTGGATTAGTGATATTAAGTTTATAATATATCCCACTATTCAATTGCCGAATATTGGCGTCATTCAATAGATAGAACAAGTATTGCTGATCCAGCCGGTATTGCGAATGCTTTGACATGAGTCTTGATTTGATAAATTCGGCTTGCGTCAGACGCGTTGATCTATCCTCGTGCTGTCCATTGCAACCATATGGATACAAATGCGGGAAACATAGCAGATCCAGACTTTTATGACGATTATCTAACGGCACGTCTTGGATTTTCAACATTTGATAAAGATCTGTGATAGTTTCATTAGGCCTCTTTTCATACATCGGATGTATAGTAAATTGTTCGTGAATTTCATCCGATTGAGACACTTGAGTCAATAAGGCGCCCTTCTTTGCGTCCACTGTATTATCCTGGTATTCACGCTTTTCAACGTCATTATTTCCGATTTCACTTGCGGAATCTATTCTATCAAAACTTTCGCGTTCCTTCGAATTGCCATTTTCATCATTATCTTCATCCACTAATTAGAATTCAATGTCTTCTATATTAGCTAGCAAGGCGTCAGCCGTTGCTGGCATCTGAATTTCAGAATATTGAGGGTTGTGCTCCCTGAGCCATATTAATACCTCCCATACTTTATTTATGTCTACCAATTGTTCCCACACCAACTAAGATTTTGTTGGGATTCCGCGAACTAATATGTATAGCTCGTGATCGAGATTAATTGGATCTGCAGGGGGACAGATTTTCTTCAAAGTTTCCTCCATAGGCAAGGGCAAATGAAATGTCCTGCCTTTTACTTTTTGTACCATCTCTCTGTGCGGTAGTTTCTTGTTTGCTACGGTATTCATTCTCTGAACAGTTTGGAATGCTTTAGCTCTTTGTATCAAAATTCGTTCGAAATCATTCAACGATTGTATAATTTCCGGTACTGATTCGGTAATAAGTTTATTCATTATGCACTTAGGTGGCATGGTGTTTTGTCTAAGTTTAGGAAGGCAATAGTTGCAAACATATTCGCAATCATCATCTTTACATTCCACATGTTCCATCAAATCTGTCCAAATTTTGGTTGTTATGGGTTTTCTGAATTTGTCCACGCTTGTGACTTCTCTTTTGAAACAAAGTTTTTCACAGGATACGCAGACTAAACGGGGAATGTCTATAGAACGTTTTGTCAACGCATTGAATGCATTTTTATACTTCTGTCTGATTTCTTCTTCAACCAAATCAATATCATTCGTGATATTATTAACGACGCTATTAGCATTCAGCTGCGCACGTTGTGACATTTCATTCAGTTTCTCGAGATCACCGTCGTTTAGTGCCTTGTCGATGACGGAAATTTTCGCGTAACCATTCATCAATTTGTATACTAGCCTCTGCGTATACCGAACTGATGGAAAATGTGCGGATAACATTTGCACAGGCAAGAAAATTGATTTGCAAGTGGCATCATCCATATAACAAAGTTGCGAATGGCCTAGCTTACCATTCGCGTGTCTAGCTGTACACTCCAACTTGTCTAGAAACTTATGTATATTTTTCAACGTGCACGTGGATATAATCCGAAGAAACTCTACGTATTTCGCGAGTAATGTAAGATCTTTTGTTTTACACATTTTGTTGCAAGGCCAGCTCTTGCATTTGCCCTTTACACTTTTATTTTGTTTTTTGTTAAACGATGGCAGAATGTTGGCAGCTTGCCCTGTTGTATTAATTGCCATTGATTCATGAAACTGAACAAGCTCATACCCAGCTTCCGCGTAAAACGATTCAGCTGAGGCGATGTGCCTTGATGAACCACAAAGAACGCTCAATTTATCTTCGATTTTATTACTGGAGCATTTGTCAACCTTAGTTAAATATATGTCTGCTCTTTTATTTACAACTTGTAAAGTTTTCTTAACCGATTTTACTATCAAATCTCTATCACGAATGCACCATTTAATGATCGATTCGGCTTTTATTCTTCTATCACTTTCGGTTAGCTCGTCAATCTTTGGCGCAATCTTTGCTATATATTTTTCCTTAGACTGTATTAATGCTATGGTATTCGCATTTTGAATACGATGATATTTAGCAACAATCTTAGTAGCGGTACTCTTCTTGAGCTTTGATAAACGATTCAAAGAATAGATACTACGCTTAATAGTTCGCTCCTTCTCAGCATTCGATCTATAATATGCACGCGCTCTATTTCGCTGTTTCTCAGGGTTCAAATCATAACGTTCGCGCTTCTTAGCTTTTCGCGACTCAGTATTCAACTGATGATAACGATTGCGTTCTTTCTCTCGCCGCTTTTCAACGTTCGAATGATAGAGTTCGCGAGCTCGACCTCGCAGCCTCTCAGCGTTAGAAAGGTAGTTCTGAGAGTTTATAATACTCCGTTTCGTAGCGATACTACAGTGCTCCGACTTTTCGGCACTAGAATTATTATACGTATATTTGTCTCTGTTTTCAATACCACGTTTTATCATGGCATCCGCCATAGATGTTTTTCGTATATCATTGAACTCTCGATCATATTTAGTTGTTGCATCTGCCTGAATGTGCTCGCCGCAGATTAGCGGTTTCGGGTAAGTTGCAACATTTGTTTTTGATTTTAATTTCGGACACAAAGCTTCCTCTTGTTCGGTATGCGCAATAAGTTCAGCTCGTTGTTTTTTAACCCCAACGGGGCATGAGTTCTCTTGTTCCATTTGCTCCGAGTTATGATTCTGAACGTTTTCCGACAATACTTTACGTTTACAAGTAAGATTATCTCTTTTTCTAACCGTGCGCTGCGTTTTACGAGCGCGAGGAAATTCTTCGAGGACATTGTTTTCGAACAATTTCAATAAATGTGCACGCATTAGAGACACGTCGTATGTTATTTTATCCGGACTGTTACCATTAACGAGCGAGATTGCAAATGCGATAGCAAACACCCCACAATCCGAGCCGTTGAGTTGGCCTTGAACCGTTGGAAACTTTATGCGCTTGCTGTCAAACTGATAGAAAGGAAATAATTTCCTCAAATATGTCTCGTGCATTCGATGTAGCCTTTTGGAATTGAATGAATCATATATGAATATCGATTTGGTATCATAATATGCGCATACCCAGTGCAGTTCACTGCTGTGTAGTATTTGGATATGCTTGTGAGTGGGAGAAACTGGCTCGATAGTACTCGGCATTTGTACCCGCCAGGTTTCACGTGGTGAATATTCTGTACAGCTTCTTAAGAGGTACGCAAATTGAGTCATGTGAAGATCGGTCAACCACGCGCCTGATCTAATTATATGTTTAAATTCCTCGTCAAAAGTTGGAGAGGCATTACGCCTTTCTCGCCTCCGTGATTCCCTATCATTCACAGCAATTGATAAACTTGCGGTTACCTTGCGACCTTGCATTCCAGGTGAACTCTCAGGCGCAAGATTACCTAGCCGACTATTCTGTGCACCCACTTTTTGCGCGTGAGCTGTATCTGGGCGTGTAATTTCTGAGGTAATTCTTGAATGTTTATGAAACAATTCACGATTTTTTACATCTGTTCCGGGTGCACCAATAACTCTTTTTGGTTGTTGAACCATTGCAGCCAGTGATCTCACTACAGTGTGTTGCGAGTGTTTTTGTTCGATGCTATCGCAAGGCGATTCGTGGTTATTAACAGCAATATTTTGTTTTGTATCAGATACTTGCATTCTAGTAATGCATGGAAAGTCTTGTATCTCGTTATTTTTAAATATCTGTAAAAGATGTTTTCGCATTAGCTTAACATCGTAGATGATTTCGTCCGGCTGTTGCCCGTTTATCAGTGAAATCGCAAATGCGATTGCAAATACTCCACAGTCGGATGAGTTGGGCTGACGCTGAACTCTTGGAAACTGTACTGTATTTTTGTCCACTTTGTAAAATGGAAATAAACGTTTCAAATATATTTCATGTTCTTCGCGAAGTACTTTCGAATTGAACGAGTCGTATATGTAGATCGACTTCGTATCAAAGTAGGCGCACACCCAGTGCTCATTGCCTTTTTTCTCACAAGCGCTATACTCGCCACCGTTTTTCTCACCACCGCTATGCAATATTTGAATATCCTTGACGGTCGGTGAAACAGGTACGATTGTATCTGGCAAATATCTTTTCCACGACTCTTGAAGTGCGTAGTTGGAGGTACGGTTGACAAGTTGGGCAAAGTGATACATATGCTCATCCCCTAACCAATCGCCATATTCGATAATCTTGACAAATTTATCTGGTAAAGGGTTTGTATTTAGCTTCTCCATATTTGGCGCAAAGCTGCCGATCTGTTACAGGCGCAAAGCTGCCGATCTGTTTCAGGCGCAAAGCTGCCGATCTGTATTTGGCGCAAAGCTGCCTTATTTAAGTTGGAAGAAGCTGATTTGATTTGTTACTATGATCTAACCTGAATAACCTAAATAACCTAACCTGCCTACTTACCTGAATGATAATTAAGCCGTCGAACCTAATAAATACTTCCCTAAGCTTGACACGCCGATTCATACGCTTCTTCTTCTTCTTCTTCTATCTCCTGAGGCCTAACTCAACCAGTTTACACGCCGATGTCGATTCTGCTCAGAGGCCGTTCACTCAATGATTTTAGAGATGGGGCCGAATTATGTCAAGCAGCAGGACTATTCCGTACCAACATTACAGCAGAACATTAACAGTTTCTGGGTTCATTAGTTATTTTTTTTTTTTTATTATGGTGAAAATGTTAGCAATGTATAGGACATTAGTGGCGCTTTCTATCAACAAGTGCGATTGCCTAGTTTTCGCTGCTTTAGTAGCCACGCCACGAGGTTGATCGATCCTCCTGATCTTAAATTAAGTCAAGTTACGGCGCTGCGTAAACCAGGTATTAAATTATAAAAATTATCAGCTCTAGAGATTTCGATTTTATCAAGTTGTCTAACATTAGTCCTGTCAGTTCGGACAAAATTGGGTAGGGTGGACGGCAGGAGTAAACAGCGCCTGATTCTGCTGTTGCTGGGCTAAAAGTGGAAGCACACAGAAGTCCATAAGCCATAAGCCGAAAGCATAAGCCATAGCGCATCACTTCGCTCTTAAGGCCCGGGCGCGCTCAAATCGTATCACAGTCGCAAACGCAGTGATCTGACGGACAAATTTTCTCAACAACCAATCAGAAGCGTCAGATCACTGCTTTGCGTTTGCGACCACGATCCAGTTTGAACGTGCCCAGGCCTTTACTGCAGATCTTATATCTATATGATATATCTATGGCTATGCATTCAGCTTACGGTCTTTTGTCATTCTTGATTCCTTTTTAAATAATATTGCGCAATGTTGAGGTCACCAGTTATCATATTTTCAATAATAAGTAAGATGAGTAATGCGTATAAATTGATTTTCTAGCCATAAGTACTTGAATCCGTTTTCAAATTTAGATTTTGAGCTATACTGATGAATAGTTAGAATGATAATGGCCAGAAATTAGAACTGACACTAGCGTACATCAAAAAAATTACTTCTTCACTGGTCGAGGAATGATTGATCGACTCCCTCTTTCTCAAATGATATAGATTCTCATTCATAGAATAATATCATTTTTCGTTCCCCGAAGTGCCCATAGTTACGGATATTTATTTTTCATTCTTACTATTCCTACCTATATCTGCATATAGCAATGTTCTTCTCTTGTGAGTGAAGGCATGCATAATTCGCTCAAAAATAATAAGTAAAATATAAATAATTACAAATAACGAACAGCAACTATGAGGAGAAAGCACCAATATCACTTAAATATCTCGAGTCCCTCAGACGGACTCTATAATTCTGGTGTATTTCTGACTAACTTGACAACAGAGTCCTATCCCAGAACCGAAGGAACTACTAATCTATTCTACTCTACTTTCTCAATTTATTTCACAGTTACTGGAGCGACGTTTATTACTAAGCGAGATTGTAACGAGTCTTATGATATAATTCGATAAATAAAATGTAAAAAATGTGGGAAACATTAAAAATAAAAATGATGATCTATATATAAAACAATGTCTTTATTATTATATGATTATAGTATATGATTATATTATGATAAGTAATAACCCCACCGTGATGGTGGTAAGGGTAAGTGAAAGTGTTAATTTCACTTATGTTTTACGGTTTGGGATCATCCCTCTTCTTTCCCTTACCCTTACCGCCACCACGGTAGGGGTTTGCCATGTCGTACAACATCTCGATTAAATTACGACGCCTCTGGCGTCGGATCTGCCACTGTGTGGCCCTCTGCCCACGGCGGGCCACATTTCCGTCTGAAAAAATGAAAATTACATCATTATTATGAAGAGTTTTGTAGACAAATCAGGTGAAGCACCTACCGGAGCTTAATTAGCCTGAATGAATCATAGTACAGAAAAATGATCGTTATACTAGTTCGATCAGACTTCATTATGAAAACTACGATATTTCTTCGATTAATAAAATTTATACTGTATACATCACATCAGAGATGATGATGACTGACTCGTAGCAGTTGATCGCATACCTCAAGTCAACTGTAGAACTCCAAGCTCGTCCCAACTTACATGACTTAATGATATCAGAAAATTTAGCGGTGTAACAATATTGTCAAATTGATAATATGGATATAAAAGTGCTTCGGTAAAATAATTTAAGATAAGTTATTATATCATCATACAATCAGACATGACGATAAAACGGTGGTAACTGTGCAAAATGAAATAAGGAATAAAGGTGGAAACGATATGATTTTACACCATTTGATGAAAATACACAACGTTGTCAACCGAGTTGTCAACTATACCTCCAGCCGCTGCCGCCGCACCGACTACCGCCGCTCCGGCTTCCGGCACTCCGGCCCCCGCCGCCACTCCGGCCGCCCCGGCTGCCACCACTCCGGCCACCCCGGCTGCCACTACTCCGGCCGCCATTCCGGCCGCCGCCACTCCGGCCACCCCGGCTGCCGCCGCTCCGCCCGCCTGGGCCACTCCGACTGCCCCATTTGGGGCTTGTTCGGCCCCTACAAGCCCTACATCCTCTATAAATAAAAGCATATGACCATATTGATGAACTGTATATACTTCAACATCGGGCAAGCTTTTCAATTGTTTATAATTCAAAGCATTGGATGGTTCGTCTAATAAAATATATTATGAAAATATGAAATTCGTTGTTCAATTTGTAGAAATCTCAAACAAATGGTAACCAGTTTGTTCAAATATGAGTTGCCATCATTTGCATACTTTCTCCTGGCAGATATTGATGTATACATGCATGGGGGACTCTATCGAACCTTCCACTTTGAGTATATATAATTAATAATGAGATTCAAGTCGAATTATTGATAAGGGTATGGGACTATATGAGAATTTATTCTGTACCAGCCACAATTGGCTGATTTGGGGGGATTGGGAGGATCCCCGTCGCCGGTCCAAGAGGATCGACCTCTATGATCCCCTGATATGGTGGATCTATCAATCAATCAGAACACGAAATTTTATCACAGTGATATAACATAACAGATTTATGTATAGGGTGAATGTGAATGTTGCTTAGCCGTTTCGACAGATGATTCTCCGGATCAAGATCAGCGAAGATTCCTCCGCAGAATTTATCAGAACCTTGTTCGAAACAGGGGTCAAATTTTTGACTCCTCAAAAAATTTCACTCAGCCAGAGGGACCAAAGAGGGAAAAAAAAAAGTCAAAAAGTCACCACGGGTTGAAAATGAAGCCATCAGCATGAAAAAAAAATAAAAAGGTTGAAAAAAAATATAGAAAATGGGATTGATCTGCGAACTATGGACCGTTTTAGACTTTTGTTGCCCTTTATGAGTAGGATGTTTTCAAACGAGGAAAATTTTGAACTGTAATTTACGGGATCACATTTGGGGGCGATTTTCGTTAAACACGAAGAATCACCTGGCAAAGCGACAGCACAGAAGCCAGTCACAATGTGCATAGTACAATTTTTCACACTTACGGACGGGATTCATGGGCAAACCGCCCATGTCCATGCCTGCCACGAGGCGATTTACGGGCGGAAAGTCGTCTTCATTGAGGCTCATTAGGCTCATATCGAAGTCGATTAACTGTTCAACGAAGATAAAATACATGCATGAAATTTATCGAATTCTAGCAGAATTAATATTAATATCCTGTGCTAATAATATCAACTTACGCTATTTGTAGGCGAAGACGTACGTGATGATCCGTTGGAAGACATGGTTGCAATGACGATACGATTCCTTGGGATTCCCAACGTAGCCAAAACCATAGACAAACTAGAGGATTGAAGGATAGGAGCTCTACCAAGACGCACTGAATCCATATTTCCTAGCTTCCAACCAGTCAGCGACTGAACTACTATGAAATCTGTACTCAGGGCGTCCTGGTAGAGCTCCTATCTTTCAATCCTCTAGTTTGTCTATGGTTTTGGCTACGCTGGGAATCCCAGGGAATCGTATCGTCATTGCGGCCATATCTTTAATTCTCACGACACGTCCACGTGTGCCTCGTCTCGTCGCCTTCTAATAACGTAAGTTTATATTATTAGCACAGATATTATTGATTCTGCTAGAATTCGATAAATTTCATGCATATATTTTGTATTCGTTCAACAGTTGACCAACTTTTGACATCATCAAATCTATTACCGAAGCGATACGAAGTCGATGATGAATCCTGTCCGTAAGTGTGAAGAATTGTCCGGCTTCTGTGCTGCCGCTTTGCCACGTGATTCTTCGCGTTTGGCGAAAATCACCCCCAAACGTCGTCCCGTAAATTACAGTTCAAAATTTTCCTCGTTTGAAAACATCCTACTCATGAAGGTCAACAAAAGTCTAAAAGGGTCCATAGGTCGCAGATCAATCCCATTTTCTATATTTATTCAACATCTTTAATTTTTTTCATGCTGATGGGTTCATTTTCGACCCATGGTCCCTTTTTCATTTTTTTTCCCCTCCGGTTCCTCTTGATGAGTAAAATTTTTTGAGCAGAGAAAAATTTTACCCTAGTTTTGAACAAGGTTCTCATAAATTCTGCGGAGGAATCTTCGCCGATCTTGATCCGCAGAATCATCTGTCGAAGCTGCTACACAACATTCACTTTCACCCTATACACAAATCTGTCATGTCACTGTGATAAAAGTCAGTTGTGGCTGGTAGAAAATAAATTCTCATATACTCCCATACCCTTATCAATAATTCCACTCCAATCATTAATTAATTATATACTCAAAGTGGAAGGTTTGGTAGAGTCCCCCATGCATGTATACATCAATATCTGCCAGGAGAAAGTATGCAAATGATAGCAACTCATATTTGAACAAACTGGTTACCATTTGTTTGAGATTTCTACAAATTGAACAACGAATTTCATATTTTCATAATATATTTTATTAGACGAACCATCCAATGCTTTGAATTATAAACAATTGAAAAGCTTGCCCGATGTTGAAGTATATACAGTTCATCAATATGGTCATATGCTTTTATTTATAGAGGATGTAGGGCTTGTAGGGGCCGAACAAGCCCCAAATGGGGCAGTCGGGGTGGCCCAGGCGGGCGGAGCGGCGGCAGCCGGGGTGGCCGGAGTGGCCGGAGTGGCGGCGGCCGGAATGGCGGCCGGAGTAGTGGCAGCCGGGGTGGCCGGAGTGGTGGCAGCCGGGGCGGCCGGAGTGGCGGCGGGGGCCGGAGTGCCGGAAGCTGGAGCGGCGGTAGTCAATGCGGCGGCAGCGGCTGGAGGTATAGTTGACAACTCGGTTGACAACGTTGTGTATTTTCATCAAATGGTGTAAAATCATATCGTTTCCACCTTTATTCCTTATTTCATTTTGCACAGTTACCACCGTTTTATCGTCATGTCTGATTGTATGATGATATAATAACTCATCTTAAATTATTTTACCGAAGCACTTTTATATCCATATTATCAATTTGACAATATTGTTACACCGCTAAATTTTCTGATATCATTAAGTCATGTAAGTTGGGACGAGCTTGGAGTTCTACAGTTGACTTGAGGTATGCGATCAACTCTTACGAGTCAGTCATCATCATCTCTGATGTGATGTATACAGTATAAATTTTAATAATCGAAGAAATATCGTAGTTTTTATAATGAAGTCTGATCAAACTAGTATACCGATCATTGTTCTCAACTATGATTCATTCAGGCTAGTTAAGCTCTGGTAGCTGCTTCACCTGATTTTGCTACAAAACTCTTGATAATAATGATGTAATTTTCATTTTTCAGAAGGAAATGTTGCCCGGCGTGGGCAGAGGGCCGGGCAACAATGGCAGGCCCGACGCCAGAGGCGTCGTAATTTAATCGAGATGTTGTACGACATGGCAAACCCCTACCGTGGTGGCGGTAAGGGTAAGGGAAAGAAGAGGGATGATCCCAAACCGTAAAACATAAGTGAAATTAACACTTTCACTTACCCTTACCGCCATCACGGTGGGGTTATTACTTATCATAATATAATCATATACTATAATCATAATAATAATAAAGACATTGTTTTATATATAGATCATCATTTTTATTTTTAATGTTTCCCACATTTTTTACATTTTATTTATCGAATTATATCATAAGACTCGTTACAATCTTGCTTAGTAATAAACGTCGCTCCAGTAACTGTGAAATAAATTGAGAAAGTAGAGTAGAATAGATTAGTAGTTCGTTCGTTTCTGGGATAGGACTCTGTTGTCAAGTTAGTCAGAAATACACAAGAATTATGGAGTCCGTCTGAGGGACTTGAGATATTTGAGTGATATCGGTGCTTTCTCTTAATGGTTTCTGTTCGTTATTTATATTTATATTTACTTACCTATATCACTTTTATCTGCTCTTGTAGTCTTGCCACTTAAGACAATGACAAAATTACAGGGAAAAAATCAGAAAAAAAAATTTAGTACGTGGTACTTGCGGGCCATTTATGAGTAAGTGCAAGAGTATTTACTTAGGTCTATGTATCATTTGTTTGATACATATTGCTATAATGGCCTGCCAAGTACCACTTCCTAAATTTTTTTTCCAGATTTTTTCCCTGTAATTATCAAGAGCCGATCGAGTGAGCGAGCATAGCGAGTGAACGATACAAGACTATTCAGTTTTCTGTTCTTCTGTTGTAAACTTTTGTTATACAGAAGCCATGTATTGGCAATTGTATCTGATTTCAATTCTTTTGTAAGTAGACATTTCTATAGTACCACTTTTGTCGAGGAAGAATTTTTGTTGGTGAATTTTTTTGGGGGTAGTGACCACATTAATGTACTTGGCCAAAAGTTTTTGCACCAGGGGTGCTTTTTGGGGTTGATATCACCACTTTTTGTACAATTTTGCTTGACTACCTAATAATTGTGCTCGCTCGCTACGCTCGCTCGATTGGGTTTGCCTATATCCTCGCTTGCGAGGCTTGCTTAGTTGTCAGCATTCTGCCAATTGTTCCTATGAACATCTCAATGCATGTACGGTGATGCATTTTAATCATCCGAATCCCTCAAAAAGCAGCAATGTTAAATGTGGTAGTATAATTTAAATGAATGAAAATAATGTTATAATATACACGTATGCTCATACTTTTCTGTAAGCCTTAAATTTCTGTGGACAGACGTAACATGTGTTCTTTCATTAAGTTCTACGAATTGTTTCGTTAGAATCCGGTATAATTCTGTATCCTCTGCAAAAAGAACATGTAAGCGTCCTGTACTCATAACATCAACTTCAACTTCGGGTCTGAACCGAAGGTATCGAAATATATAGAATTGAGCCTATTGATGCAAGACTAGATGTTCTCCAATAATTACATTTATAAATGAAATTACGCCGAGTCTAAAACGAATAAATAAATATAGATGAGAATCTTTATCATCTGACAAAGAGGGCGACGATCGATCATTTCTTTCATAACGAATAAGTGTTTTCATTCAATTTGTCGTGATAGCACTAATCTGAATTTGAAGAAAGCTTAAGAGACTTGAACATACAGACACAGGTTGCATACCAAAATCTAATAAATTTATGTATTGAAATTTGACAGTAAATTATGAATATATAGTTTGTACGATTAATTTACATGTAATCATAGATATTTATACAGACTTTGAGATTGCTCTGAACAAAGAATCTAAGCTGTTTGTAAAACATGGATTAAAAATTATCTCCACCGAGGGTCAAAGCACTACGTTGACGTGGAGTGTAGAATAAAGCCTATCGGAGTCTAACACACAAGTCGACTTACAGTCTCGTTTTGACTAGAGGATATAGATCATAAAACTCGTCGGAATCCTACGTATAACGTCGACTCACAATTTGAGTCTGAGCAGACGGGCCTTCGGAGATGAAATTAACATAGAGCTTGAAGTGGAATTCGCTGCAATCCAACGCTTGAACTCGGCTTTATTGGTCTGGCTCCTTGCCGTTCCTTATATCAAATCATGATATCCTGATATTTTTCGACTTCAACATTTGCTCTTGATTTTATATCATCAGACTTCCTCAGGCGGTAACTTGCTAAATAAAAACCCCAAAAAACCGTTTCCTCCGATAATTGCATTCATAAATAACCTCAAAAGCTCAATATCGTAGGATTCAAAATTAACCTATCGAAACATTTTTGTTGGTGACTATCACATTAATGTACTTGGCATAAGGTTTTCGTACCTGAGGTGCTTTTAGTGGGTATTCACGAGTTTTCGTACCTTCAAATTTTATATCAATCATTGCTCGTACTTTATTTTATTTCCTTTATTTGGATTAAAAACATGAAATGACAACACGCGTCTGCTAGTGTTGCAGACGATTTTTGTTTGCGAACTAGCGCCGACTACGTCGTGACTATCGTACTCACGCCAGTCTATACAACTTTTGTGTGGATTTATCCCTTCTATGTCATGTTCCCAGATGCGTAAGGACGTATGTTCTGTGTATGAGCATAGGACATACGTCCTGCGTTTAGCGACGCGATGTGATTTTATGGGAATGGTTTTAATGGGATGAATCTTGGTCTGAATTTTTGTGTGGAGTTTCCCTTCTATGTCTGTTCCCAGATCCGTAAGGACGTATGTTCTGTGTATAAGCGTGGAACATACGTCCTTCGTTTAGCGACGAAATGTGATTTCATGGGAATGGTTTGAGTTGGCAGAATCTTGGTCTGAAGAAGACTAAAGAGAAACATTGTACGAGGAAACGAGGTATCAGAATCTGTGATTAATTATATATCAGCACTCCGGACACCGATTTGATCGATTTAGGGCTCAAATGAAAGCTTTTCATGCCCACATCTTGGATAAAATTAGTTTCAATTCGTGTATATTGTGAGGTGAAAGAAAACGAAGATACTAATTCGCGGTATAGGTTAGGGTAGTTGCCTCTCGGGTATATAGACTCGTTGAGTCTCGCGCTTGAAATTTTTTTTTTTTTTTAATTTTTTTAATGTACTGTAACGTATCCAGCTGACAAAGCCTAGGTCAGCTGTGATTGGTTACGCAAATCATCGAAATTCTGGACAATTCGCTATAATCCAGAGGCGTCGCTTGTGACGTCACAAGCGAAGAGTAAATAGTATATAAACCGGCGCCGCCTGAGCACGGCAGCGCAGATGTGGTATAGCACCCAAGCAGCTCATTGCTATTAGACTGATCGTCTTGATCAGCTAATAATTTAGAGTCAGTCATTTATTAGATACAATTAATTGAAATTTCGAGAAATTCACTCTATAAAACTTAATAATCTATTGTCACTGAGAACAGGAAATAGAATTATATTCAAAATACAGGGCTCTGGCTAAAGCAGCATTGTCACTTCAATATTACAATTTAAAAAAACCTTAGTTAGGGAACTAGGGAGAATAATTTAAGTAACTTAAGTTTTGTTTGTATTTAACGATGTAAATTTATTTGGTACAAATTAATAGTAAACGATTCACTAAGCCAGATAAATTTGCCTGACATTTTCTTATCTAATTCTGTTTGAAATTTAAAGCCAACACAAGCCGAAGTAGATACAGCTCTGAAAACATCAACAAAAGAAGCGTACGACACCAGTCTAATCGACTTGTGTTCGAGGGCCAATTGTTGTGATTCCGAGTCTGACACGCAGTCTTGGATATAGCATCCCGGATCTGCAGCTAGTAAAGTAAATTCGCAATAGCAGGGACCGCAGGCTTGGTGAAACACCCTGGCTCTGCGGAAGTAGTCTAAACCTTCGGTTTAGAGTATAAGCGGCTTTGGTGGTCTATGATCACCCGAGTCCGTTGGTAGCGTAGGGAATAAGATAAAAAATAAAAGAAATCTGAGCAGGTGGCTTTTTGTATGGCATTACCATCCCTTTTCCCCACCTTTCAGTGCTGAGGAGTCCAAATTATAGTAGTATTTAAAGTTACAGCAATTTAAATAACTCTCGAACCTGTGACACCGGTTTGTCACAACAACCTCAAGGTTCGTGACAATCCGAAAAGTTACATTTGGCGCCCAACGTGGGGCTCCTCAGAGTTAAATTCATTTGGGAAAATAAATTTCAATAGATAACTTAGCTTCATTTCAAAATTTCAATTTAAATTCAAAAAAAAAAAAAAAAAAATATAGATTGCGTCAGAATCACCAAGTCAAATCATTGTTCGAGAGTGCAGTAGACAAAATAGACCGACAGAGACTGCGTGTCAGATTCGGAACCGAATTGGTTTTCCAGAACCGATAAGAAAATGTCAGGTAAAGAGTCTGGCAGGAGTAACCAAGTCTTAAGTCCCATTGTCGAAGAAGTAGAAGCTCCAGGACGTGATTCAGGTGTAGCCGACGTTGTCTCGTCACCATTTTCAGCAAGTATGAGCCAAGGGAGTCGTTCGGGATCAAAGTCATCGGAACCGTTAGAAAGGTTGTTAGAGTCCATAGAAAGGCTAGAACGTAAAATGGATAGTAAATTTGAGAGTATGGAAAGAGCTATGCTCAATACGAAAGTTGAGAATGATGACGAGAGGGCAAAGCTTGAGAAAAAATTAGACAAAAAATTAGAAGATCATAAATTCGCTAATCAAATGCAGATCAGTCAAATGGACCAATCGCTTAGAGAGGTAACTGCTAAGCTAACATACGAGATGTCTGAATGTGAGAGTAAGATAGAGTCGTGCGAGAACATCTTGAGAAACGAACAAATCGCTACATACGAGGTATTAAAATGCAAAATAAATGAGAATCAAAAAACCAGTCTAGATATGATAACAGAATTAAATCACAAGCATGACAGTTTAAGGATAGGTGTCGAATCAGACATAAGACGCTTGCGTCAACAGAGAGGAGGTCAGGCGGGCCAGTATAATAATAATAATAGCTTATTGACCAAACAGCTCAAATTGCCTTGCTTTTCGGGAAAAAATTGGGAAAAACCTGTAAATTTTATTAGAGAGCTAGAAGAGTATTTTATGGTATTAGATGTCGGGGAAGACATGGGATTAAAACTGATAGGACAGAGTTTAACCAACGACGCGAAGGATTGGTGGGTTGCGCGGCGTGATGTGATCAGTACGTGGGAAAATTTTAAGACGCGATTTTTAGCTCGCTATTGGAGTGAGGAAACACAGAGGGAGATTAAAAGAGACCTGGTATTTGGGTATTACTTGCCTGAATCAAAGTTGAGTTGGTCCGAATACGCAAGCCGGAAGTATGCGGTTGCATGCGGGTTAAATCCTTCCTTAACGGAGGCCGAAATAGTCGGCAATTTGATCAGACACTTCAATGACACAGTCGTTGAGGCAGCAAAAAGCCGTAATATCACTGATATCGATAGGTTGTTGACCTTTCTCGACCAAACTCAATCCGGGGGGAGGTCTAACGCACCAAAAACACACTATGCGCCACAAACTCCAAATCGCAGTCACAACAATTTCCGCCAAGCGGAAGATCGCGCAAAACATCTGTCATGGCGTAATAACACGAGCGCAAACGCTAATGTGAATAAACCGAGCACATCTCAGGATGATCATAAACTTGGCAATCCACATGATAATAAGGTCAGGGCGAATAATCAGGAAATGGTTAGACGTACAGGCTGGACAAATAATAGACAGATTAACGGTCTGGATGAAGAGATAATCGATACCGACCGGGTCGAAATAGATAATGAAGCTTCGGAAAACGACACCGCGCTGTGCCAGTAGAGCCGGTAAACATAGCAGCACAGCGCGAGTTACGAATTAACGCGGCTAAAGTAGAGTCAAGATCGGAACCTTTGTTTGAAGATCTCACTAACTATTTGTTAAAAGAAGAGGAACCGGAATTAGAGAAGAAAACACACTGTCCAATCGTAGAAATCAGTTTAGAAACACTAAAGGTTGATGCGTTAGTTGACACAGGTAGTCAGATCACGTGCGTCTCAGAGGATTGGTATAATGGGAATGTCACAAGTTTTTCAAAATGCGAGAAGCTACCAGTCGTTAATCTACAAGTACGCGGAGTAACGGGTGGGAGGCCGTCTAGAGTAAAAATCCAATTGTTCGTTAATGTTCAAATAGGAAATTTCAAGGACCAAGTACCAATACTAGTAGTGCCTAAACTTAGTCATGACGCAATAATTGGTATTGACACGTTGACGAGGTGGATGGTAGATTTGGATTTAAAAAATAAAGTAATGATTGTACAAAGGGAGGGTGTGTCAGAGACATTCGAACTTAGAGAACCTAAAGGTTTGGTAGCTGCACACCAGAAATTAGAAATATCAAGTACAGTGTTAGATGATACCGATGCGGGTCAAACGATAAGCAAAGATAGCAACTACGATGTCACCGATGATGAAATCATGGCGAAACTCGCGGATTGTGAATTGTTGGGAGTCGAGCATCGACGAACATTCGAAAAACTGTTGTTTGAATATCGAGGTATTTTCAGCAAACTTCCGGGAAGAGTTTCAGTGTACGAGCACAAATTGCAAATTTACGAAGACCGTCCGTTTGTCCGTAGGTCATATCCGATTCCGATCATGCATAGAAAGAAGGTAGATCAAGAGATTGAGAAAATGCTTAAGTATGGTATCATAGAAAGATCCAACAGCGAATATGTAAACCCAATAGTAGTCGTAGCTAAGAAATCAGGAGACATACGATTAGTACTCGATGCTCGATTCATCAATAAATTGATAATCCCAGATCGAGACTGCGCTCAATCCACTGAGGTGTTGTTCCAAAGGTGTGGGAACACCAAGGTTATGTCGAGCTTGGATTTGACCGCTAGTTTTTGGCAGATACCTTTGCAGGTCGAGTCTAGAAAATATACAGCATTCATGCACAACGGTAAAACGTACCAATTCAAAGTAACCCCTTATGGTCTGAACACGAGTTTAGCCAGCCTCGTGAGAGGATTAGATCTAGTTTTGCGTGAGGTCTGTGACTTCACTATAAATTTTGTTGATGATATTTTATGCACGTCAAGTACAATTGAAGGACATTTAAAGCACTTAAAAAGATTATTCGAGACATTCAAATGCCACAACATGACACTAAATTTTCAAAAATCCAGTTTCTTCAGAACGGAAGTTGCGTTTTTAGGACATAAGATAACTGCGGAGGGTATATGTCCACAAATAGATAAAATTCGGGCAATAAACCAATTTCCTACGCCAAAGAACCCGAAGCAACTAAAAGGATTCTTGGGGTTGACTAATTATTATAACAAATTCTCGAGGCGGTATTCAGATCTGACTTACCCATTATTGCAATTGTTGAGGAAAGACAGGAAGTGGTCGTGGACCGATGAGATAAATGACAGTTTTGAAAGGTTGAAAGCTTTATTCTGTGAAAAAATGATAATACATCATCCAGATCCTAAGCGTGTCTATTATTTGCAAAGCGATGCAAGCGATTATGCTATAGGTAGTGTTCTGTACCAAACCGACGACAACGGAGAGCACAGAATAATCGGATTTGCGAGTCGGACACTCAAGGGGGCTGAAATGAACTATTTCACGACTGAAAAAGAGTTGTTAGCAATCGTATATTCACTAGAAAAGTTTAGAACATTTATAGTAGGGGCAACCTTAGTTATACGGACAGATCACAAGGCCTTGACTTTCATTCTATCATGTCGGTTGACAAGTGCTCGATTGGCGAGATGGGTAATGTACCTCCAAAATTACGATTTCAAGATAGAGTACATTAAAGGGAGTGAGAACATAGTCGCGGATACCATAAGCCGATACCCTCCAGATACGGAACGCGAATGCAATAGGTTATTAAACGACATTGAACTCGCGGAACTAGCACGGAGTGTAAGTGAAGAAATAAAGACTAGTTTAGGGTCACTCGGCGATTTACAAAAAAGAGATCCGCGGATTGCTGCGTTGATCGAGAAGGGTCATACGAACAATCGAGTAAAGTATCAAATAAATAACGGGATAATATATCACCGTGAGCCAGGGGGCAAGGTACGCGCATATTTAACCGAAGGATTAGTTAAAGAGCTAATAACAGAATGCCATGAAGTGTACGGGCATGTCGGCGCGACGAAATGCTACCGTATGCTCAGGGAAAACTTTTACTACCCAAAATTCGCAAAAACAATAAGGAAGGTGATAGCCCGGTGCGACCGATGCCAACGTTGCAAGGTGACTAACAGATACAGTTGCGCGGAAATGCAGAACATCGTCCCGGAAAAGGTGGGCGACTTAATTTCGATCGATTTCTTTGGGCCGTTACCCGCTAGCAAAGGAAATTACCGATGGTTGCTGGTAGTAATCGATGCGTTTAGCAAGTACGTTAAATTATACCCAATGAAGGTCGCGGACGCGCAATCTACCATCCGACGCGTCTTTGGAAAGTATATTGTAGATTATGGAAAACCAAATAGAATCCAATTTGACCACGGCACTCAATTTACTTCGATAAAATGGTTAAACAAACTGCAAGAGGAGAATGTTATCCCGATCTTTTCGTCCATAAGACACCCACAGGGAAATCTCGTCGAAAGAGTCAATCGCGAGATAGGTAGATTCTTTAGAACCTTTATCACAAGTAATCACACTGCCTGGGTCAAATGGCTAAGTGTAATCGAGTCATGCATGAATGAGGTACACCATGATACGACTGAATACACACCGTGTGAATTGCAATTGAACGAAAGACCGACAAGATTTTGGGGTCCCTGGATCATGCACGACCAGATGCACTTGGGATATGAATATAAATTAAGATTAGCTAGACAGAACATAGTTAAGAAAGGTAAATCCAGAGCCGATAGATATAACGCAACGCATGTTATGACACGATTTGAGGTAGGCGACCTGGTGCTGCTTAGAGCTTTAAATGTCTCAGACACACAAAGAAAAAAAATGGCCAAATTCTTTGCGTTATATGAAGGACCATACAAATTAGACCGACAAGTAGGTGATGCCACTTATGTTTTGGTGCATCCCGAGACGAATAAAGTACGTGGGAGATTTCACGTTAATATGATTAAACACTATTTAAGTTAAAACCAGGTATTAGGACCGTTGATCACATAAGACGACGAGAAGTAAATAGAAATTAGGCAAAGCGTATTATGAGGCTAGGATTAGCCAGTTTAGCCGCACAAATAACAATACAGAATCATGATATATGAGTAATTGCTTACCAGCCATAAATCAGTTGACATTCGTCTGTCAAAATGTACGGATATACGAGTGTGCAGGACAAAGGTGTGCAGACAGATGAGAAAATCGACATCGAACTACAGGAAAGAGACCCAAGGATTAAGATAAAATACTCATCCGGACAATTTCACAGTGGTTATGGAAGGTACGTTCCAGGACGGGACACAATGACACCGCGTCAGAAGAATTGGTTGAAAAAAGCAGCTCCGATTCCTAAAATTTTAACATTAGACCTAAACAACAATGACATCGTGGAACCCGGATATAACAATAGAAGCAATGTTCACCTGACCGATGCAGATATTGAGGATATAAAAGAACTCATAGAGCACGAATTAAAAGGACTGAATACACCGCCGTATAAAAAACCAAGGGTCACCGAAGATGTCATCCTAAAAGAAAATGAAAAATTTGAATTAGTTGGGAATACGCTGACGAATCAAGAGATTAATAATGGCCAAATCAACTTACCGTGGAAGCTGAATCCGTTGGGTGAAACCGACCGCACACAGGCAGAGAAAAAGGAATACAAGCGGAACATGTGGGCGTTTGTAGACAAGCATCGACCTCACGTGCCGGGGACACGCAAGAAGATCCCTTCAACAAAAGGTGGGATACCGATCACGATGACTGAGGAGGTGGAACCGCCACCGATTCCGGAGGCATTAAAAACTCAGCACTCAGGAAGGGAAGAAAGTGCAAGGCCGGAATTAACTCCGTTTGTGCTACCAGAAGTACCATCGTACATCAAGCATTTTGACCCTACGGATCCGCTTGGGTTGAGACAGTTATGAGGATCATAAAACTGTAACCGCCGACGGAAACCCAGGAGGGACATTTGGTAAAGATGAAGATCCATTAATGTGAAGTTCCGGAAGGATATCGAGAGCTTATATCGGAAATTCAATTAATGGAAGGGGGCAATGTAACGTATCCAGCTGACAAAGCCTAGGTCAGCTGTGATTGGTTACGCAAATCATCGAAATTCTGGACAATTCGCTATAATCCAGAGGCGTCGCTTGTGACGTCACAAGCGAAGAGTAAATAGTATATAAACCGGCGCCGCCTGAGCACGGCAGCGCAGATGTGGTATAGCACCCAAGCAGCTCATTGCTATTAGACTGATCGTCTTGATCAGCTAATAATTTAGAGTCAGTCATTTATTAGATACAATTAATTGAAATTTCGAGAAATTCACTCTATAAAACTTAATAATCTATTGTCACTGAGAACAGGAAATAGAATTATATTCAAAATACAGGGCTCTGGCTAAAGCAGCATTGTCACTTCAATATTACAATTTAAAAAAACCTTAGTTAGGGAACTAGGGAGAATAATTTAAGTAACTTAAGTTTTGTTTGTATTTAACGATGTAAATTTATTTGGTACAAATTAATAGTAAACGATTCACTAAGCCAGATAAATTTGCCTGACATTTTCTTATCTAATTCTGTTTGAAATTTAAAGCCAACACAAGCCGAAGTAGATACAGCTCTGAAAACATCAACAAAAGAAGCGTACGACACCAGTCTAATCGACTTGTGTTCGAGGGCCAATTGTTGTGATTCCGAGTCTGACACGCAGTCTTGGATATAGCATCCCGGATCTGCAGCTAGTAAAGTAAATTCGCAATAGCAGGGACCGCAGGCTTGGTGAAACACCCTGGCTCTGCGGAAGTAGTCTAAACCTTCGGTTTAGAGTATAAGCGGCTTTGGTGGTCTATGATCACCCGAGTCCGTTGGTAGCGTAGGGAATAAGATAAAAAATAAAAGAAATCTGAGCAGGTGGCTTTTTGTATGGCATTACCATCCCTTTTCCCCACCTTTCAGTGCTGAGGAGTCCAAATTATAGTAGTATTTAAAGTTACAGCAATTTAAATAACTCTCGAACCTGTGACACCGGTTTGTCACAACAACCTCAAGGTTCGTGACAATCCGAAAAGTTACAGTACTTGGCGCGAGACTCTACCGAGTCTCTTGATAGACTGTGTCAAAATAACTTTTTTTTTTTTTTTCGATCAAACATATCTACAAAATTTCTTCAATATGAAAAAAAAATTCTAAAGTTTGAGCTCAATATCAATAAAATTGAGCTGGCGCAAAGGGGGGTCCCCTTTCCCATCTAAAATACATGGGAAAAAAATTTTTTTTCTTAGTTTTAGAATAACTACATGAATAAAATTTTTTTTTTTAATTTTGTTACACATTATCTTATAGGAAATTTAATTCTCTACAAAATTGTTCCTATGCATTTTTTCTCTAAACTCAACATAAACAAAGTTACATAGCGCTGAACAGGAGGAAAAAAAAAATTAATAAATTAATAACGGAAAATTTTTTATTATTTTAAATTATCAATTAATTAATCAATTTACTTAATTACTTATCCAAAATTCATAAATTTAACATTATTTCAACATAAATAATTGAACAATACAGAAATTAATTTTAATTATTATATTTATAACTTTGTTTATGTTGAGTTTAGAGAAAAAATGCATAGGAACAATTTTGTAGAGAATTAAATTTCCTATAAGATAATGTTTAACAAAATTTAAAAAAAAAATTTATTCATGTAGTTATTCTAAAACTAAGAAAAAAAAATTTTTTCCCATGTATTTTAGATGGGAAAGTGAAGCCCCCTTTGCGCCAGCTCAATTTTAGAGATATTGAGCTCAAACTTTAGGAGAATTTTTTTTTCATATTGAACAAATTTTGTAGATATGTTGAATCGAAAAAAAAAAAATAAAGTTATTTTGACACAGTCTAATGTAGAACCAATCTCGAAATTTATAAGAAATCAGAGAGAATTGGCTACGATCCTGCTAATGTAATTCGTACTACCTCGTCACATTCTACGCGCATCTGATCAACCCCAGCTCCTTCGTCGTTCCGCCTTATGTCGTCTTCCAGACCGTTCACATTATACAACGGCACAGCTTCAGCTTCTTCTTCGCCTTCCTCCTCAAGCCTCCGAAGAACAACCGGCGCAGCTTGAGCTTCTTCGTCGCTTTCCTCATCAAGCCTCCGAACAACAACTGGCGCAGCTTCAGCTTCAGAAGAATCGTCATCTCCGTCATCGTTCGCCGGTCTGCCTCTTACTGCACGCAGCCTAGCTTCCTCCTGAAACCTTCGAATAACAACCGGCGCAGCTTCAGCTTCTTCGTCGCTTTCCTCCTCAAACCTCCGAACAACAACCTGCGCAGCTTCAGCCTCTTCGTCGCTTTCCTCCTCAAACCTCGGAACAACAACCGGCGCAG
Source organism: Tenthredo notha (assembly GCA_914767705.2). Taxonomy (NCBI): domain Eukaryota; kingdom Metazoa; phylum Arthropoda; class Insecta; order Hymenoptera; family Tenthredinidae; genus Tenthredo; species Tenthredo notha. Next base: position 13,863,469 of record OU611910.1, on the reverse strand, counting down.
CTTCAGCTTCAGAAGAATCGTCATCTCCGTCGTCGTTTGCCGGTCTCCCTCTTACTGCACGCAGCCTAGCTTCCTCCTAGGCCGAATCAAAAATATTCATATACAATATTCTAGAACATCACCATAATGAAGACTTGTTTTTGTATTTTTTATTTTTTAATTTTATTTTTTGCTTCAGTATTTACAGCGTGAACAGTGTTCACCGATTACAATGGAATACTCACACGGAACGAACAACAAAAACAGTTAATTTCACAAATTGTGAGTGAATATCTAAAAAATAATCCAGACGCATAGAAGGAGACAATATTTAAGAATTTGTAACTCGTTTAGAAAATTATTCTATTTTCAATAAATTCATAAAAAAACGAGGAAGCGAAATAAAACGAAATAAAAAAAAAATTCAATTAGTATGGTAATGTTATACAACATTTTGAGGCTAGGGGTTTGTGAAATGTTGTGGACTTAGCAACATGCTTGTTAAATAATTTCTGAAAAGGTCAAAATATTACACACATAGGTATTTAGGCCCACAGTGAGATAGTGACTCGAAATGCAGGAAAGCCCATGTATTTTAAAACTTCAATCCCTGTGGTCAAGGGATTGCGATACACTACCTACCTCGCGTTTACGCTTTTTATGCAAATACCAGGTCGATGCGGGAATTGGAGCGTTGGACCCTGGTTCGAAGTACCTCATGTACCTACCTCTCACACGTCGCTCCATATTCGAGACCCTCGCAACCTGTGTACAATGCAAGGTTGTTAACTACTTTCATACCGTTTACTTACATTTTGGAGATTTTTGTATTTTTCTTGTTCCTTGTTTTACGCTGAATAATTATTTGAATAAAAAAGAATTTGACATTTTTTTTTTGTATAAAAAATATTGAAAGTAAAAAAAAAATTAAAAATAAGATAAAATAATGGCATCGTAGGTATTAATATTACACACACACACACACACACACACACACACACACACGCACACACACACGCACACAATATTCTTACATCAGCCTTCTAGGTTCACTTGCATTTCCAATTGTATATTAACGACTGGATTAATGTTGACAAACCGGATCTCATATGTAAGACGAATAAATTACCACGTACTTACCAACTATTGCAGCGTTCTATTCACAGCCGAATCAGGACACGATCGTGAAACAGTCACACCCGGAAAAAGTATGGCGTCAATGCAAATCCACGTTACAACGGCTTGGAACACTGTGTAATGCGTCACCCTTCGTTAATTTTCATTCCTTTGCAGTCTGTACACGTTCTTAAAATCTCAGAATACAGAAAAATGCCGTACCACGTGTCGCGAGCAGTCAGCCGGTCCGCCATTAAACAATTCAATGCCCGCTTCTTCTTTCCCTTTCTTACTTTGATCGACCCATCGCTCACGCGACGACTTTCGAGATATCGCATTTGCGGTACTAGCTTGGAGGGTCGAGCGACGGGAGGGGGGGGGGGGGGGGGGGGGGGGGGGGGGGCGCACGAGACGTAGCGTCGAGGGACAGTACACTCTTATAGGCGATAAGTCGTAAATGGAGAGAGAGAGAGAGAGAGAGAGAGAGAGAAATTAGAAAATTAGAAAATTACTTTATTTTTATTACAATTGTATTTGCAAACTTAGCTAAAGTAAGGAGAGTGAGGAGTAAGCAAGGTAGTGGCAGTTAGAATATAGAAACACTCGCATTCGCACGAGGGACAAGGGAAAACTGCCGAAAAAACCTTGTCCAAGTGTAGCCGGACCAAGCTCCAAACCTCAGCCTGCCAATTCATCGCCTGAACGGCGTGACCCGTCTTACAAATTTTGCGGGCTGCCGCTCAGGTCTTCCTCGACAGGCCGGGGATTCGAACCCACGTCCTCCCGCTCCGCAGTCTCGAGTGCTAGCACTACGCTACTACGGTCGGTAGAGAGAGAGAGAGAGAGAGAGAGAGAGAGAGAGAGGGACAGTACAACCGCGTTCAAAGGAGAAACTTTATTTGCTCACTGTATACATAAATAGCCGTTAATATATTTATTAACGACCCGCTGATTGTTCGTACAATACTTTCGCAATTAATCTGAAGTAGTACGTGTTTATTTACACGCATATTACGCATAAAACGTGTACGGCGTAATTAATGACATGTGTGAATTGACTTATTGCGTACGACGCCGCGCGTGTCTCTGCCCGGTCCTCTTTCTGTCGTGCGACGAAGTGGCGGGTAGACGCGTGCCACGTGGTCGGAATCGTAGTCAATATCGAGTGATAACCATACAGCATTTCGAGCGTAGAGATGTCTCATTCTGCGATTACGCACGCTGCGATCCATTTTCCGAGCCGTAGTGCTACGAGAACTGTGCCCGTGTCAGGGATAAGAGATTTTTCACCGAAGAACGACTCGGACTTCGGCAGTAAGAAGGTGTACAGAGCGTGGTGGAAGGGTACGCAAGGGCCGGACGATTTGCAACTGAGATGTTATGTACTGCTGCTAGGCGGTGAGTTATCGCATTGTTTAATATTAGCGTCATCACGTTGGTTCAAGTTAATAATTATTGTGTGTCGATCGTGTTCCTTTGTTCGCTGGCGGTATTAGAGACAAGATGGCGGAAGGCCACGTGGGTGGCTCCCGGCTCTTTCGACGTTCGGGCTAAGTCGAGTATACTCGTGTTCGTTCGACCAGGGGCTCGATTCCATAACTTTGATCACTGCTATCACTGGCGATAAATAGATCGATCTATCTATTAACTGGCAAGAAATGGATAGATCTATCTATTTATCGCCAGTGATAGCAGTGATCAAAGTTATGGAATCAAGCCCCCAGCAGCTGGCGGACCTAATCGAACTTCGGTTAGGTTTCGAAAACAACCACAGGAAGAATAAGAAGAACATCAGATGATGTTTCTGCTCTACTTCTATCAAGTCTAAGGATTGAAAAATTTCGAAAACCCAGCTCGCGTGACCACTGATCTGTTTCATATACCTCTGACGTATCGCGTGTAATGTTTGAATGAGAAATCAATTAATTAATTAAATGATTTTAGCTGTGCCTTAAGAACAAAGTTCTGCACCGTGAATATTGTAGACTTGATATCAAATGTCTATTAAGTATCTATATAGAAAATTTGGGTCATACAAATATTTAGGAACAGGGATCAGTGTGCGTGACGTACTCGACGTGGCGAGTCGGTTTCTAATAACATTTGTTTTCCAGTGCTTCTCCTTCGGCTGTTTCTGGGTGTCTACATGGCGTGCGAGCTAGAAGTACACGTTGGTGCGTCTGGCGTGACGTTTCGTCGGCAACAATGAGGGCGAAATCTTGACTCTCGTTCAAAATCTGACTTTCTTGGACTTTTCGCTTTTGTCATAGAAAGTTTCTTACGAGTCTGTCACAGGTATTTTATTTGCAGAGTGTCGTGGCACCCCCGCCCCATGAGTATCTTTGTTGGCGTGAGAATAAATACAGCGAGGAAATCTAGAAAGTATACAGGCGACTGCGCACGCGCCAAATAATTCGTTTTCATTGGTCGGCAAGATCGTCCCGCGCTGGTAATTCAACCTGCGAGACATGGGTGCCAACTTGGAAAAAATTGAGCGAGCTGTCAAACTCTCGCGCGTGAAGTAGGCAATCTAGGTTATGTTAATATTTATTTCAATTCGACGTTATTTATCGAAAAATAAATGAAAAAATAGCACAGATTAGCAGTTTTTAATAACGTAATCCATATCGGAAGATTATTCAATGGGTTCAATAAAGGATTTAATGAAAAAACAACAATTAATCGCTACAAAAATTACCTTGAAGTGATTTGTTAAAAGATGAAATCTAAAATCAAATCTGAAAGGTCATTATTAAGTGGCAGTCTGGACAAACTGAGGCAGGTGAGTGAAAATAACGTTTATTGAAAAAATATTCTTTATTCACATTAAGTAAAAAATAAACGGATTGTTGAAACCGAGTAGAAGATAGTTCTAAAGTGGATTCATCCCAGTGCAGTGCTCCGGAGGCCAGTGATCAATGTCGATGAACATGAAATAAACGAATCAAATTAATAGTACATGAAATTTACGAGTACGAGGAGTGTAAAACTACAGCACATGTACCTGATTCGCTGTCTCACAGACCCTTCGTCGACTTCGTTCAATAGTCGGTGAAGTTCATGCAACTCCGTAGTACAGCGAACGATGTTTGATTAACAAAGAAGAATGTCCAAAAGATCCAAGAATGAAAAGAGGAAAAGAATAACAGTTGATTTACATCATCAAAGTAAAATTATAAAACAAAACGATAACTTACAGGACAATCGTCCGACAACTCTAGGAGAGCGACCTCCTTCATGCAACTCCGTAGGACAGCGAACGATGTTTGATCAACGAAAAAGGATGTCCCATAAATCCAAGAATGAAAAAAGGAAAAGAATAAGAGTTAATGACAGTGGAATTTACATCATCGAAGTAAAATTATGAAACAAAATGATAACTTACAGGACAATCGTCCGACAACTCTGGGAGAGCGACCTCCTTCATGCAACTCCGTAGTATAGCGAACGATGTTTGATCAACGAAAAAGGATGTCCCATAAATCCAAGAATGAAAAAAGGAAAAGAATAACAGTTAATGACATTGGAATTTACATCATCGAAGTAAAATTATGAAACAAAATGATAACTTACAGGACAATCGTCCGACAACTCTGGGAGAGCGATCCCCACTTTCCTGACTACCTCTCCTCTGGCCACTGGTTGCCTTTCAGGAGGTGTTCGAAGTGTCCTCCTGCAGCTGCAGAACAGTAACCTAGCCGATCGTAGAAGGGGTTCGTCGTGTTAGAAATAACATCCGGCGACAGGTTCTGTAGGATGTCCAAGATCCTAGCTTGCAGCGCGCCAAGGTCTTCAATTCTACCCTGCGCATAGAGGACGTTCTTCAAATGGCCCCACAAACCGTAGTCCAAAGGCGATAGATCAGGTGAACGAGCAGGCCATTCGACTGTAGGGCTTGCCCTACCGATCCAACGACCAGGAAATTCCTGATCAAGGTAGTCTCTGACTGCTCGCGTGAAGTGCGGTGGCGCTCCATCCTGCTGGAACCAGATCTCTTCGCCCTTGAATTCAAATGAAAATCATATCACTTCTAGAAGACGGAGGAAATATTTGTTCTTGAACTACAGGGAGTCTAATAACAAACCGATCATCTCTGAATAGTACTATTCACTCACGGTTTCTTCTTCGATAAGCCTAAGAGCTGGTACGATGTGCTCTCTCAGCAATCGGAGATACTTCTCGCCGATGAGGTTCCCATCGATGAAAAACGGTCCAACCAGCCGATTTCCAACGACGCCGAGCCAGACATTGAGTTTCAATGGATATTGCGTACCGACCTGGAAGAACAGACGCGGGTTAATTCGACACCAGGCCCTGGTGTTCTGCCTGTTCGGCTTCCCGACGAGCATCACAGTACTTTCGTCGGAGAAGCAAATACGTCGTTTCAACCCCTCGTCAGCATTTATCCGATCCATCATCTCCTGGCTGATACGAAGACGATTATCGTCATCACCAGCCAGGAGTTCTTGATGCGTTTGAAACTTGAACGGCTTGTACTTAGCTTCACGCAGCACTTTTCTGACGGACGGCTTGCTGATGTCTAACTCCTGGGCGATACGACTGGTCAGCTTGAAGGGATCCTCTTCAACGCTCAAGCAGATGTTCAGCTTGGTATCCCAACTCAGCTGCCTATTTGGCTGAATTACTGGGATGGACCTTCCGTCGACGCTCCCCGTTGCCTGAAATTTCAAGACCCACTTGCGTATGGTCGGGTGACGGACGGTGTGGGTAGAGTGGTTAATTATCCGAACGGTTCTATTGACAAGCGAGGACCTGTCGACTATTAGGATACCCGTCACATGCGCGAAAATAATAAAATTAAAAGAAAAGATCTATCTTGGGATAGACCGGTAAATAGGATCGTTGCCGCCTAGTCCTATACAGGGCTCAATTGAAATGTTTAAACTATGGTTGAGGCTAATGAATATTAAGATGATTAAAATAATAAAATAAAAGGTGATTCAATGATTATGAGAATTAACTGGTAAAATCAAATATATATTCTTGAACGATTATGGATACGAAATATATAATTCAAGCGACTAACAAATGATTGTCGGTTGAACAAGTGAATAACATAAAATATTAATTCACAAAATAATGAAATAACGAGGTAATATAATGATCTCCGACGTGGGGATCGTGAAGGCTTGTTACTATATAAGATTTATTATTTATGAAAAATAGTAATGAATTTAATAAAAGGCTCTTCACGATTCACACGCGTTGATATAATGAATATAATGAAATACTGAAATAATATCAAAAAGGAACTACTGGAATAGGAACTACTGGAACTCTCTATGAAAAAGCTTCACTATCTCTCTCTCTTTGGTGATAATACTGAATCGTATTCAATAATAAAAAGAAATCATGTATGGCTTTTATAACATAAAATACATATAGTTATTGAATCAAGATCAGTAGTTATGTGTTTAGTAATTTATATTGACACAAAGGAGCCTCGTACTGGGGTTAGGGTGAATCCCGAAATTCTATGAATTACCCCGCTCGGCTCGTCAGGTTAAGAATTGTCTCGATCTTGATTCATTCACTATAATAGTAAATGATAAAATTCCCCAATATAGGAGTTTATATTTATAATGTATATGAAACTAATTACGTAATTCTTTAATTTATAGCGATAATATGGTAATATAAATCGAGGTCAATAGTCGGATCTTAGTAACTCTTTTATAATAGAAAGGTAACCCAACAGGATTAGGGTGGAACCCGAAATTCTGCGAATTATCCTGTTTGGTTTTTAGAATTTATGTTCATACCAATCTCGATTTATATTAAAATAACAAAATAATGCAGTTTGTATGAGTAGCAGTTCAAGCTCGCCGGGTGGTCTCGTTACTAGGAAGGGTTTACCCCGAAATGCCTCTTGTATTGACTAGTTACGATATTCCCGTGGTTATACTACTCATGTGATTAAATTATATTATAACATGCAAATGATTAAATTTAAAGAATTCTGGAAAACAGTCTAACAATTTTGAATATATGATTATAAATGAGCGAATTTGTGTGAGCGATCGTGGTTACTTATCTTTGGCTGAGATGGCGTAGCATGGGGCTACTTTCGATATTTAGGAATAAGCCTCCCTCACCTTGAGAACCTCGAAGCCTTTGATTAGCGTAGAATTTAGATTTTATTTATCACGTTTAATGTTCGGAACTGAAGATAATTAAATTGTTAATATTCACTGATTCGAAATAGTCTGTATTGAATGTTAACTTTAAGTTGGAATAGCAAGATTCTTAAATATTACAAATACTCAAAGCGAGTATAAGGCGGAAAGTGAAGTTATTTTTATTAAAAATTCAAAGGCGTTTAATAGAATAATCGAATTGTGTCTTTGCACTGAATTTAGTATTGAATAATCAGACCACCACGCTGTGGATTATGTCACGATTATTACTTTAGGGTTGACGAGTACTGAGTCCTTTACACTACCACTTTAATTGAAAAAGAAAAGATTGAGTGTAACTCTTGGCTCTAGTTAGCACACGGTTCTTTACGTCCACGCACCTCGCGATTTACCAGAAGAAAGACCGTTTGTAGTTGTATAAAGTAAATAGTTTAAAATAATGAAGTTAAAGCGAATGCATAAATCTTGAAGAGATTTACGGTTTGAATTTTGTTGACGAGTACTGAGTCCTTTACACTACCACTTTAATTATAAAAAGAAAAGATTGAGTGTAACTCTTGGCTCTATTTAGCACACGGTTCTTTACGTCCACGCACCTCGCGATTTAACAGAAGAAAGACGCTGATTTAAGTTCAAAGGCGACGAGGTCCCCGCGGTTGCAACAATGTATGTATTACTGCGCGCGTGGCTTAGCCAATTAGGGCCTTGCTTAGTGGCTAATTGTCGGCTGATTGGTTTGAGGGACTACTTGCAGTTAGCGTAGGCGTTGGTCCCTTGTGACGTCACGCGGTCCCATGCTATTCCATGCCTCACCTATAGTCTACTCACACTTGCTTACCTTGAATATCTTCAAACTATGTTAATAACCCGAACTTATATTTGAATTATGAACCGTTAAATAGCTCTTTAGTTTTCCATCATTCTTGCTTTTGAAATCTTATTATTCTACTTCTAGTTAGCTTAATTTCCTTATTTCTTTGGAAATTAGAGAGAGAGCAAAAATTACATCTACGCGCTAGCCTATAGTAGTGTGAGATTGAGGGGTCAGCAAGACTGGGGTTCCAGTGTTGCTTCGCCGTTATCTGCACCTACGTGACTTACGAGCCATTTCAAGAGGGGAATAAACATCCGATAGAAATAATATTATATTTCGATGTGGTTACTTTTTATACTCTAAGTCACGTTCGAAAAATGTAACAACAAGTTGTTGAGGTTCAAAGAATTTATAAAATCAAAGAAAGAAAAAGGAATTTAGGATTCCGGGATATATATATATATATGTGTAACAGAAAGAAGTCAGCAGGATTAGGGTAAACCCGAAGTTCTAGGAACTATCCTGGTTGACTTCCCAAAAAGAAAAATATATACCGAAATCTTTAAAATCTACGCACGTAACAGTCGCGATAGATGGTATCGGCCTATCCGGGTATGCGGCCGCGAAATGGTCCTGTATCCTACGACAGCTGAGGCCCTGTAGGTGATTCGTCACCATCTCCACTTTTTCCTGCACCGAAAACTTGTAATTAGGCATTTTTAAGTCAATCAAAAACTTTACAAAAGACTCGAGGTATGTGCCAAACACGAGGTACAACGTGCGCGATCTTTATGCAAACTAGTCAGTTCCTGCCAGCCTCTTTGTTTAAATTTTCGGTTGGAAAACATACCACGAGACTTTACAGATAGACGATTGGCCGATACCGTTTTCGGACAATACTGTCGTCCAATCGCATGCTGGTAGCAGACTTCACACTATTTTGATGCTTGCGCTTCCCGCGCGCCGCGTCTTGTTTACAAATTGCACGCGCCATGATACTAATCTGTCTGGTCTCGTGGTGATCTTTCACCGAATATCGGAGATTTGATGTTATCACGTAGGAAAACATGGAAATAGTTCGCGATACGAACAGCGAGGCTAGATTAGCTCGTATTATTTCACGAGGATCAAGGACATTATTCTCGTTAACCTCACGTGGGTATCGGCAAATTTGCAAATCGCGGATTTGAGTGTGAGTTCGATGAATTATTAATTATAAAGACATTTTTTGCTTCACGTTCCACGGTAATGCATTAGATTAGAAATTAGTTGAATCCAAAATCATCAGAAGCACGTTTGATAAAATAACACCTTTCATTTTCAGCTAGGAAACAATCAAACAGTGAAGTGGGACTAAAGTCGTCGACGATCATGTTTTCTCCTCAGAGAAATCATCGAGGATCGTAAGTACATTTCTAATTCTGTGATCTTTGAGTGGTACGACATTTTGGCATGTATTCAATGATGAAATACGTTTTTCTAGGAGATTCGAGCTTCCAAAATTGGTTAGCAGTAGGAAAATCGTATCTTACCTGATGATCAAAACGCTCTGCCAGCAAGGACCATGGTTTCTTGATCGGTGCCGCCATCCCAATTATGCGATTTGGTCGTTTCATCAGGCACCAGCTGTTCAAGTGATTTTGCTGGACCATTACATTCATCTCCACATCTGTTGATGCAAAGTTGAAGAGCTAGGCATAGTACGGATCACGATGTTCAAATATTTGATCATTTCACTATGATCAAGCCAATAATGAGGAACTTGTTATTCGACCATTGATGGTACTTCATAGCGTCAAGGAATTATTGGAACACACGAATATTTTTAATTTGAAGTTGGGCTTCGTCACTTTTGTCATTTGGTTCAGGGAAATAGTGTTTCAGGTCTTGCATTAAATTCACAGAATAAGTTTTGCTAGCTAAACTGGTAAAATCAAGATCGAGGAACGTTGAATACTTTTGGTTAAAAATATCTTCGAAGTTGGTTTTAGTTTATAATTTTGCCCCACTATCTAGTTCCACCTGTCTTAGTTATCTCTGTCACTGTCTTTGTACTTGTGTCTACTCGAACAACTGGCAAACCTTGTCGAAGGCTACAAATGCATTTATTTACTAATACATGTTGCGTTACATTTAATCGTTTATTCAGAAATAATTTCAACCTATCAAAAGTTGATACATTTTTAATTTCAGTATGGGGCTCTCTCTATTTGGTAACTCGGAAACTGTCGATAATTTACATCTGCTGTCGTAGGAGGAGATTCAAGGGAAACTCAATTAAACTAGACTCGTGAAGGAAGAAAATCACAATTCAATCACAGATGATGAAATATTCAAACATCTTAAACAATTGGTTTCATGTTTTTCAATTTCAGAACTAGTAACATTGATCTTTCTTCTGGTCGAGAAAGATATTTGAAAGAAATGTTACATGAGAAGTATTTAAAATTGGAAGAGGTCATAAAAATTTCCTCGGTCAACCGACAAAAGTGATGATGAGCTCTGCACTTAAGAAGAAATTAATGGGAGGTATTAATGAAAGGCAGAGATGCAATTATTTGGCTGTTGCTCATTTTTGAATTTCCCAATTAAACAGCAGTTATTCGCCAACATTTCCTTTCTGTTAATCAAAAGAATTTGGATTATTTCTACTGTATTAAACTATCATGATTGAATAAACTGTTTTCACCTACCTGCTTCGTTTGTTCCAAGCACCCATCATTTAGACCACTAATTTCCAATTTTAATCGGATAAACAAATCCTCTAAAAATGATTCGATACATCGAATCGAGGCAATCATCTGTTCGGAATAGATTTCGAAGGTTCTTTCGGAACATCAAGTTTTGTTCTCAATAATAAAAGCTTTCCAAACCTTTCCGAATTACTACCGCAATTAATTGAGATTTTAACCTAAAAAATTTGTATCAATTACATCGCCGTGAAAAACAAAGTTTGACAGCTAAGCTCGGGATGGCCAGCCTGCCTTAGCGGACGTCGAAACTCGCGCATGCGCAGTCGCCTGTATACTTTCTAGATTTCCTCCCTGTATATTCACCGGTGTTTTTCCCTCATACTATTGGTGAATCTGTTTTCTCCGTATATGCGCATATTTTTCGGATTTGAATCACACCGCGTTATTGTGATTCAAATTAGTCTTTTAATTCATAGATCCTGAGAACTTCTGCGACGGACGCTGTTGAACTTTCGTAACCGGATGTATGTGAGTAGTAGGAATTCGCTACTTCTGGATCAAATAGTATTAGTGCACATGGACACACGCATACATAATGAGCTCACACGTATTCAAAAATGCTAATATCATACAATTACCCTCATTACACATTCCCCTACCTCATTACGCATTCCCCTACAAACGGAAAGTAATTAATTATACTCATTGGACATGCGATCATAAACAGGGGGGATCTTATCATGTAAGCGTGCCTTGCCTCAGAATAATCGTTCTACGCATTCTTAGACGGATCGGTCACCATGCAAATCATGTGCAACGCATAGTGCTCAGCGGCGGTAGAAGATTTTCACACATTATTTAAACATACGTTCCTACAGAAAAAGGGGTTCATACAATGTATCGCAGATGATAAAACAGATTAGTATATCATCACACGGTCAACGCATCCAAAGAACCGCTGCACCCAACGAGGAGCGCGTGCGTGCCTGCTCCCCCAACTAATTATACATCGTTGCAATTATTATCCCCCGAGTAGGCTGATCTTGTATGAATTCTTGTCAAACTATGTTCCCACCTACCACTACTTCACACCCGCATTACAATCGGATGACTCTGGAGCGTAAAACACTCTACGAACTCCTCATATCATATATCCTCCCACATAGCAGATGTATATAAACTATCGCGTCCAAACACTCGCATACAGTTGTCCACCGACTTAACGGTGTGCTTTATTGTTAACATACAAACGAATATGGCGGACAACATCATTATACGAATGGAAAACAATATGAACGAACAGTTCAAAATATTGGTAAATGACGGTCATCCTGATGCATGTCGAAGGTTCGAGAAGAATTGCGATCAAGTCGTCAAATCATTGCGTATGCAATTGAAAAAAATACGCTTTTCCGGAACCAAACAGAATTATGAAACTCGGATACGTAGAATAAAAAGTTATAAAACAGTGATCAGTCATAAAGTTTTGATAGGCCGCGGCCTCGAGCCCACCACGAGTAAAAAATCTAAAACATACATCTGGCAGGACATTGAATCGGCTTTCGCTAACCGTATTCGAACCGGTCTTATCACAAATCTCAAACACATCGACGTCAAGCAATTTCTCAACGATGTTAAATCAACAATTTGCACGCGTCTGAGAAATATGCAGAGAAAATATCAGTGCGTGAAGATATACCTAGTGTTGTCCGGTGAATTCGTGACAAAGGAAAATACGGACATAAAATACTTTCATACTCCGTCGAAACAAATCCTGCTCATGACCGACTTAAATTGTTGGTATCAAGAATTCGTCATACGATCCCTTCTACACCAGTTGGAAGAGTTCCAAGAGCGCGACAGCGGATGGGCTTTGCGAAGTATAATTAACCTAACCGTGAACTTCAACCAATGCGAACCGATACGAGGCTCCAGCTTCATAGACCTACCTTTGAGGATCAAAGCAAAAAAGGCTGGTATAAACATCGAAAGTGACGACGAAGCGTGTTTCGCCTGGGCTGTGGTAGCAGCGTTATACCCAGCTTCATCACAGGTTTCCAGAGTATCCTCGTATCCTCATTATAAAACTGTGCTCAACGTTAAGAATATCAGTTTCCCCATGACGTTGAATCAAATCAAGCGGTTCGAAAATCAGAATAACGTGTCCGTAAACGTATACACCCTCGGCGACAAACATTTCTACGTAGCACCTATTTACCTAACATCGAATCCCATCACTCGACATATAAATCTGTTGCTAATATCGGAGAATAATCAGTCCCACTTCTGCTTGATTAAAAACCTCTCCCGACGCATTTCAAGTCAAATCACTCGAAAACATAAGATGTTTCTTTGCAACCGATGTTTAGCTCATTTCTATAATGACGAAGCGTTGACAAAACATTCGACGGACTGTTCGACGATCAACAATTGTGCTGTAAAACTACCTACGGACAATGACAAATGGTTGAAATTCAAGAATTATTACCCAGATGGCAAAATGTAGTCACGATGCGCGCACTCGGAGTGCACGTATGCGACTTGAAATCGCACGTGTGCGACGCACCTGGCCTTACATATGTGTCCACATATGCGTCGCATTTGAAGCGCACTTGTGCGACTTAAATTATTTTTTTTGCGCACGCGTAATCAGGTCTGGAAATAACGCGGGAAATTTCAAATTTCAGGAGTGATCACCATGAATGACAAACTTTTTCATATCAGGTATCATTATTGATAATTAACGCATAATACAAAAGTTATATAATTATGATTGTGGTACGATTATTATAGTACGACTATATATCTTATACATAATATTCACATAAAAAACATCGCCGAAATAAAGCGATGAACCGCAACCCACTTCATTCGAAGTCACTTGAATCGCCAGATTCTTCACTTTCATCGTCATCGTTAGATCGATTGCCTCCGCTTCCGGCCTCGGAAAATGAATCATCTTCGATGACGCCTAGTTTTCGTTTGAGCTCGTCGATTTGCGCGATAATTTCATCTTCCGTCTCTAATCCCGGCAACGACTTATTTTGTTTATTTTTCGAATTTCTTCTCCCAGCGTTTTTGTGCCTCTGCTTGGTAGCTCGCAAAATTTCCTTCATATCATTTTTAAAGGCAACCTTATCTTTCGGCCCTTCAAAAGTGCATTTTTTCGCAGCGACTGAAATGAGAAAGGGGCATTATTGGTATGATGTTTTGCACTGGCGAAAGTTTTTCGGGAACCGTGTATATACTTACGATACAAAATATTGCATATTCTAGTCTTTCGAAACTCGATTTTTCCTTTTGAGCCATCCCAGGTGAATTGAGATGCGACAAACTCATCCGTCATCACTTGTCTCATCGAACAGCTCAGAAATTCCCTGGCTGTCGACCCTCCTAGGCTCGTGAAATGCTTGAACTGCAATACGAAAATTCGAATGTTATAAATTCATACGTACAAAATTTTACTAATTTCATGCATTAGGAAAAAAAAAAAGAAAAAAAATCAAATCTCAAAAGTGCGAAACTATTATGATGAATATTGGGAATAAGGATTATCAAGATAAATGTTTCGAATAACCCATGACCGTTGACCACACGAGATTCGTATTTTCAGATAAAACTATGTTGAATCATGAGTTTGATACTACAGTGGAATATTATTTGGATTATATATATAAACATCTATGTTTCGAATACAACTTCGGACATTTGAAAAATCAGTGAATAATAAGAGTGGATTTATTACAAGATTTTCACGGATTTCGGTATTCTCTTCTGCTTCCATGTTTTCGAAATCTTGCAATGACGACAGCGGAAATCCTTTCATGGGTTGCAGTAAAGTTTCGTCAAAGCGCGTTACTCCTGCGAGTTGAGCTTGTCTCAATTCCTCGGTCAGCACATCGACGCTTTTTTTCAACTCTGAATTCTGCATCATGATTTGCTGATTTTGCGTATTCAAATTTCTTCAAGAAAATAAAATATTTCAATTGAGCATGTTAACGTATCAAGTTTCAGAATGTCTTGAAATAGCGAAGAAAACTATTATTGTCGGATAATAAGGAGTTTCTTGAGCGAAGCCTCAGTACCTCGTATATATTTTAGCAATAAAAACTTACTTTATTTCAGAACTCATTGTCGTGAGCAAGTTAATGATTGCCGAACCCGATTGCTCATGATTGCCGATATTATCATCTGCATTGCCGGAAGATATTACATTAATGCTCCGTGGTGTAGAATGCCTGTAAATTAGTCATTGAATAATGAATAGCTGCCCTATCATTTCATGTATTAAGTTATTATGTAAAATGTATTATATACAGGAGCATTTTGTCGATGAGCCTCATGGGGACTCCTGAGTATATGCAGCTGAGATGACATTGATTGTTGGTGACCAATCATGCATTCTGCATTTTATCCAGCAACAATTGATGTCATCTCAGTTGCACATACTCAGGAGTCACCATGGGACACTTCGACGGAATGACCCGGTATATATAATTTTATTATCTTCAATGTTCCGTGCATTTGCCGTGACTTACTTTTTTGGGGAAGCTGCACCGCGTGAAAGATCTTCATCCTCGTCCATCATTTCTGCTGTGATTTTTCCCGTGCGGCTGGTATCGAAGCAGTTGGAAAAAGTCGTTGAGTTGGAAGACGGCTTCAATGATGTATGTGGCTTCTGCACTATCTTAGGAAATGTTGTTGATTCGCGGTTGAAATGTTCTTCGCTACCTGCGTCGTTATGACTGCCGTCCCGAGAAGAAGGCGGAGTGTCAAGTGTCTGTGCCCTTATCAGATCTCGGGAAAAGAACGGAAAATACGAGAAATGATGAGCAATTAATTTGTACTTAATGCTTTAGAATACAAAATTACGAGATTTCACACATCTACTTACTGGCTACATGACGATTCGTCGAAAGACGAGCTCGTTCCAGCATCACCAAGAGCGACGGGCACGGTTGTCGGGGGAGCGGGTGATGTTTTATTATTTTCGGCTGACTCAGCCATTTTTTTCAGTTTTTTCAATAAATTAACCATATTCGCCCGATTCGACGTCTTCTTTGCCTTTTGACATATTACTTCCTCCGATGAACTTGTATTGAGTTTTGAAGGACGGTAAACTTTACGTCCACTACGAGTTGCGGACATCAACTTCTTATCTTTAGGCATCTCTAGGCTTCTATAGATAGGAAAAAATAATTTCTTTTGCATACGTCGTACGATTCTTAGAATGAAGATTATAGAAGGTTTCAAAAATATACGTTTCACTACATGCAGTGGGAAGAAACGTCAACCTATTTATGATTACTCAGAGTGTTTAGATTATATGCGGCGGAAGTGTGAATGGAGTGAGGAACTCCATGCAAATAAATTCGTTGTCAATAACATTTTCTTCCTCTCCTTCGACTGCACTCCACTTTGGCATTAAGTAGCATTTATTTCGAACATCCCTTAGGTTAACAATTTGGAAATCTTCAGACAAACGACTGATTCTGTGCACACCCACAATTTCAGATGACAAACCGACATTATAAAAAGGTGCGGATGTACGAAATTTCCTGACAAAGAGTTGTACATTTTCTTGAATTCGAATAATATTTTTTACAATGCATATATCCGAATCTCCGAGCTTTAGGCAGCAGTTGCGACTATTACTTTCGATCGTCACCTTGCCAATTTGAAGTTTTTCGAATTGCTCGCAATTTTCAGGAGGGATTCCTGCGGGAAGAGGACCGTCCACATGTTTTTTGGACAATTTGAAAGCAATCTCATGATTCGGAGGCAACATCATCAACTCGTTCCGCTCGCACAATCTTTTGTAAAATTGTTCTAGATTTTGCGCTGGTTTGCGTTGTTTGTCTCGGAACTCAGGCATGGCGTTCTCGTAAGGAAAGGCACTCATGCAATCTAATGGCCCGTACCTTCTTACATCATCGACAATGTGCAAAAGATTGTGCGTGTTGTAGGACAGAAAGCGATTACCGTACAACTCTTCTGCAACAGTGACGAAACCTTCCAAAGCTGCTTGACAGAAAGCGAGTTGGCCTTCTGTAACAGTTTTGAGATTCAAACATCTGATGACGCAATGCAACAGCAAGAAATGCTGATAGTAATCATTCGGGAGCACTGATTCGAAAACGACCGGACCAATGTAAAGTAAAAATTGTCTGAGTTGAGTTGCCTTCATTTTCGAAAACTTCGATAGAATGGATGGGTCGCGGTTGAAATCAGACGGAAAATACAATTTCAATAACTCCATACGTGAATCTATAATGCGGAGCTGACGTACTGTAAAACGACGACAAGCAAAACCCCCAATGACGAGAGCAGACAACAATTTCAACATCACCCCTAAGTAAATCAAATGCATGCTTTCCGATGGCACTTGGGACACTAAACCCATATTTATTTGTGAAAGAGGACTCGGACCTTTATGGTGATCTTCGTCAACCATTTCGAGGTACTCAGCATCTGTCCTTGGGCGATGCTGAGTTCCGAGGAAAACTGTGGTTCCTTCAAAGCGAAACCCCTCTACCCAACATTTTGAGCAAGCATGGAGTGAATTATGTCCGAAATGATTCAGAAAAAAAGCACGAGCAGGAGCGTCTGCGATAAACAATCGGATCTGCAGAGGCAGTAATCTGTCGTTTATCTGCAGACCACCGCCGTGAAGAACTTCGGTCAATTCAGCGAGTAATGGCTCACAAAATTCGAAAACATTCGTTGGCTTGCTTTCGCCTAAAAAATGCCTGCGATTATTGGTCTTTCATCAGTTAATCCGTTTATTATTCGATACTGTAAAGGCCAAAACTGCTTTCCACCACGTCTGTGAACCTGTCCACCATCCGAACTCAAATCAATGATTACTGTTTCAGGGAGAAGGTGGCCGGGAATGTTCCTCAATCTTTGCTGAATAGTTTTGACGAAACCTAAATGGATGTACGTCCCCCCAGCTCTTCTTTCGATAATGCTTAGAACAACGACCGTCGGAGTGTTGACCACAGTCCTTGTATCCTTCGGCAGCGATTTTAAATTAAAAGGATGCGCACGCAGCATTTTTAGAATAATATTGCCCTGAGTGTGATTCAGATTTGCCGTCAAAAAAGCATTTTTCAAAGCTGCCTTTCGTGCTACGTCAATATCGGGAGGGTCATCAACTTCGTCATTATTGTTGCCGTCGTAGTTGTACAGGTCGTCATGTTCGTCATCTTCCTGTCTGTCAGCGTTCATACCATCTTCAGGTTCGTGATCGTTTATTTCGTTTTCATGTTCGTCATTGCTGATATCGTCATCTTCATCAGGTAAGCCATTATTCATTTCATCTTGAGGTTCGTGATTGTCCATGTCATTACCAGGTCCGTCATTGTTTCTTATGTTCTGAGGTTCGTTATTGTTCAAGTTGTCTTCTAGTTGGTCATTGTTCAAGTTCACCTCACCTCTGGCAATTAAGTTATTCCGGGTGACGGCAAGGCGGCGCCTTTTCTGACGTGAGCTTAGACAAGGAAATGGTTGGTATTTGTTCGACATAATTTTGTTTGCGGTTATTATATATAGGTACCGAGGAAAAGGCCTGAAACAAAAATGTGAGAGAAACCATCCTTTCAGTTTTTGTTTCATCAATGATACTCTTCGTCACATACCTATAACAATCACCCGTTCGACAGCTGAGCGTGTCTGTTTTCAGCCGGGTTCGGTTTTTAACATAAAAACAACGGGTGATACCAATAATATGATTACTGAGGATTTTACTTGGATTATTGTGGGAAGCATCAGGGACGTCCCGGGGATGAGAATTTCTGTACGGGGACAGGATTACGTTTTTTCATAGTGCAAAGACGTACACGATTAATCAGAGATCAGTCGTCGTAAAGATAGTAGGAAGTCACGTGCGCGCCAAGCTTCAGAACCGCTAAAGAGCGAAGAAAATTGAACAACGGGCTAAAAGCTGGGGTAAGGGTAAATTTTATAACATCTGAAATCCGCGAGGTCATGTCATATCGTTGGAGCGCGGGAAGGTGGACGTGGGAGAATGAAATTTTCAATAATAGGAAATTTTTCACCTACGAAAGTTTCCACTTCTTCATTCATAGAGGAGTAATGATTGAGAATTTAGCATGGTAAACTTTCGCGAACTTCAATTATGAGATTAAAAAGAGTGCTCATAGGAAGATAATCAACAGAGAATTCGTGAAAATGTATGATTTTGATTTTTTTTAACAATTTCGTGAAAGCCAATAACCAATAACCAATAACCATTAGTTCTTCTATAGTTCGCACGACATTATTTTACACAGGTTCTATTGAGCACGGTTTGACGTAGCTCGAATTTATTATCTGTGTTTATTTTTGCTGCGTTATTTTCCAGTCTTTTTCGTGCAGGAATTTATTTTGCACGGTTTCACATTACACGTATCTGTAAAATGGAGAGAAAAAGATATTTTCGGGTGTCTTTGGAAATGTTGGAATTTTTTTTTCTTCTTGAATATCCTGGAATTCTCAGGAAATTTTGGGTTCACTCAGGGCGTTCTTTAGAGAGTTATTAATTTTTCGAATTTTTTTTCTGCGAATTCGAAACCAGAATTAAATTCCAAAAGAAAAACATCAATCAAGTACATATATTTCGAGAAATAATAATAAATATACACTGAAAAAATCGTACCTCCATACACCTGGAAAAATCATACAATCACCTGGAATATCCTAGAATTTTCAGGGAATTTTATAGATCCTGACTTTTGTATAGACACCCTGTATTTCTACACGGTTTTTATTCTGCACCGCGTTATATTATCCACGAGTTTATACATACCAGGTAAATTCTACCGTGCACAAAAGAACAGTGTAAAATAACGCAGCAAGAAAAAAAAATCACAAACAATTACATTCGAAGTCAAACTGATGCGCTCAATAAATCCAGTGTCAAATAAAGCCATGTAGAATAATTCTGTGTATAATATATTGTCTGAGGCAAATCCAATTGAGGCAAATATATAATAATATTATTACCTTCTCAATTCCTCAATTGAATGCATCTCGACGGTCGCGTGGAAAGACCGGCTATCTCGGGATTTTCTGGAATAACCGGCTATCTCGGGGTTTGCTTGAAGAACTGGCTATCTCGGAAATTTGATGAAAAGGGTCGCATGACCTATGCTTAAGCATAGGACATACGACCTTTTAGAGTCAGGTTCCAAGATAGCCGGTTCTTCAAGCAAACCCCGAGATAGCCGGTTTTTCCAGAAAACCCCGAGATAGCCCGCGGTTTTTCAAGCAACCTCCGAGATAGCCGGTTATTCCAGCAAACCCCGAGATAGCCGTACGTTTTCCACGCAACCGTCGATATCTTATCCTTTTTTGTCACTGCTTTGAGGTTGAAATAACAAAAAATTGTTACTTATGTCATACCAAAAAAGTACGTATTCTAGTTAAAAAAAAATTATCATTTAAAAGATATATAATATATTTTAAAATGATAACCTACCTTTCAATTATTTTGCAGCGTCGTTCGAAAACTCGAAGAATATATATCTAATAATTCTAGGTTACGTCGCACTATACTGTTTATGTTCTAACGCGCACCCGCCACACGCACATTTCAAAACTCCCATGTGAGACTTCACTGTGATTGCGTATACGCACGCACGCGTGCGCGATACGAAATTGCATGCAGATCGCACTTAGGTCGCATGGTAAGCGCCCAAAACTCACGTGTGACTTCATTTTGAATGCGTATGAGCGCTCACGCGTGAGTCCGCACGTCGTGCGCTTTTTATGCGACGCACCATTGCTATCTGGGTATCGTCGAGAGAGGGTACCCTATGTGGTATACGCGGATTTCGAATGTTTGCTAGAAACGGTAGAAAATCTGAAATTGGGGGATAAAACTCGCGCGTATCAGAAGCATACAGCTTATAGCGTCGGATATTATATTCAATGCAGTTTCGACGATTCGCTATCCGCATACGGATCCTACAGAGGGGTGGAATGCGCTCATTGGTTCGCGGAAGCTATGAAACAATTTTCGCTGGACCTAGAAGTCATGTTACAAAATCCTAAGCCGATGATTCTGATGACAAAATCGGAAAAGGATGAATTCGCGCGAACTCAAATCTGTCACATATGTGGGGGCAACATCAATCCGGAGGACATGAAGGTCCGCGATCATTGTCATTTAACCGGTAAATACAGAGGACCCGCGCATTCCAAATGTAATCTCAGATATATCTCAAGTCATACGATCCCAATTATCTTTCACAACTTAACATCGTACGACTCTCATTTCATAATAGAGGAGATAGCTACAGCGTTCGAGGGCAAAATAGATGTGATCCCAATGAACAAAGAAAAATATATATCGTTCATCAAAAATGTTAAGGGCACCAGAGTTCGACTACGGTTCATAGATTCATTTCGGTTCATGAGTTCTAGTTTAGCCAGTTTGGTTCAATATTTGGGTAGAGGTGGTTTGCGCATAACGCGTAAGGCCTTTGCGAATCTTGAAGATGATAAATTTGATTTGCTGGCAAGGAAAGGTGTTTTTCCGTACGATTATGTCGACTCTGTAAGCAAATTGTTGGAGACATCGCTTCCACCGATCGAACAATTTTATAATAAACTGACGGACGATAATATCTCGGACAAAGAGTATGCACATGCCAAAACTGTCTGGCAGACCTTCGGACTACGAACGTTAGGCGAATACAGCGACCTATATTTGAAAACCGATGTATTACTGCTTGCCGATGTGTTCGAAAATTTTAGACAGAGCTGCTTACGCAACTACGAATTAGATCCCGCTCATTATTATACCGTTCCCGGATTAGCTTGGGACGCAATGCTCAAACTGACCAAGGTTGGGCTGAAACTACTCACGGATATAGATATGGTTTTGTTTGTCGAACGAGGTATGCGAGGAGGGTTGAGCCAGTGTTGCAATCGATATGGTAAAGCCAACAATCGTTATATGAGAGATCACGACGAGACCGCTCCGGAAACCTATTTGATGTACTTCGACGTCAATAATTTGTACGGTTGGGCTATGTCAAAATTTTTACCCTATAGAAATTTTTGCTGGATGACCAACATAGATTCTTTTGATCTGAAAGCTGTGTGCGAAACTTCGGACATCGGATACATTCTAGAAGTGGATTTAACGTATCCGATAGAATTACACGATCTCCACAAGGATCTCCCGTTCTGCCCACATCCCGACAAACCTGTGGGATCCAGGAGCGAAAAATTAATGACAACTTTTAAGAAGAAAGAACGTTACGTAGCTCATCACACGCTTCTCCAACAAGCGCTCAGTCACGGTGTTATTATCGCTAAAATTCATAGGATTTTGCAATTTCAGCAATCGGCATGGCTCAAGCCCTACATAGATTTCAATACCAACTTGCGAACTCAGGCACGTAACGATTTCGAAAAAAATCTGTTCAAATTGATGAATAATTCGGTTTTCGGCAAAACTATGGAGAACGTTCGCAACCGCGTTAATATAAAACTAGTGATGAAATGGTGGGGTCGATTCGGCGCGAATGCTCTGATCTCAGCGAGTAACTTCTATCGAAGAATGGTATTTACCGAAAATTTCGTCGCTATTGAGCTTCAGAAACTAAAGGTGGTGATGGACAAGCCGATATATGTGGGGATGTCTATATTAGATATTTCTAAAACCTGTTTATACGAGTTCCATTACGATTATATGGTACACAAATTTCTCGACTCGTGTAAATTGTTGTACACTGATACGGACAGCCTGATATATTCAATACAATGCGCCGATTACTATTCCGAGATGAAGAAAGATATTTACAGATTTGACACTAGTGACTACGATGTCGACAATGAATATAATATTCCGAGAATCAACAAGAAGGTCCCGGGATTGATGAAAGATGAAAGCAACGGTAAAATAATGTTAGAATTTGTGGGGCTGAGGTCGAAGATGTATTCGTTTCGAATGTGTGACTCGGAGGTGAAAAAAGCTAAAGGAGTTAAATACGCCGTTGTGAAGAAATCTATATCATTCAACGATTATATGGAATGTTTGAAGAACTCTTCCACTACCGTTCGCGAACAGCATACAATACAATCCAGATTGCACAAAGTCTATTCAATAAGTCAAAAGAAGATCGCGCTCAGCGCTCACGATGATAAACGATTTCTCATACCCAATTCAACCGACACACTACCTTGGGGGCATCATAAATCTGTTTTAGCTGATGACAACATCCCGAACGACATTGTATAACTGTTGCACTCGTTACATAGAAGCGTTTGATGCCAACATCTATTTTCGGAAACTGCATCGGATGCAACAATGTCGCAGCAGAAAATGATACGTATCGCCAAAAACTTTGGTATAAAACGGTAAAGCTTCTAACCGTCAACCATCAGTGGACCGCTCGACCTGATCAGATCATCATCTTTCGAGGTACTACACACAACGAAATGTTGTGGCAAATCTTTGTCGTTCTCATCGTTTGCGGACACGTTGCCATCGTGTCGGCTCAGGACGCCGCCGAACGTGATCGTAAGTTTTAACTTCGGTAGAAGAACAATAATCAATTTTTAATTGGTCATTGTTAAAACCGTCTAACCGGCTTTAAAACTTACAGTTGTTACAAAAAACACTAAATGCGAAATGGATAAGAGGCAGAAGGCGACTTATCTACACGATTTGGAAATGACGTTGGGACAATGTACGTCCCATGTAAACAGTATGGAGATCGCAATCCGAAACAGTGTTAGAACCATGGCTACTCTTAGGCATTTGGCTCGGGAATGTGAATTGCGATACTACGATGTTCAAAGGAATGTCACTACGGGTGACAGCTACAGTAAGATTCGTTTTCACGACGTATAATAACTGAATGCAGAAACTGATAGCATTTGTTATGATTTCAGACCAAATGCAACCATGCGTTGAGGAGTCAGACGACCTCAGCGCCAGGATCATATTCATGACGGACCGTGTGAACCAATGTAGGATGTTTCGGGGAAATCTCCAAGATCGTGTGCAACTCTCGGCAGATTCCACCGATACTTTTGAGCGATATTATAGAACCTGTAACAATCAGCTAGAGTTGGGGAAAATGTTAAACCGACAGAAGGAGTGCTAAATAATAATGAGTATACATAGTGCAGTAGTAATAATTGTTGTAGGGATTTATTTGTGTCCATCATTATTGTTACATGTGATTGAATAAATAGTTATCGTGTTTACAAAACATTTTTCTCATCGATCCACGAATTGTGTGAAACATCCATGCCCAACCATTTGACCAAAACCTTGGAACCTCTTTTTTTCAAAACCTTTTCAACCAAATAAACATCGGGATATTTGGTTCGTTTTATTTCAGACTCGTAAAACCCATCCAATACGGGGGTGTGACGGACGGTGTGGGTAGAGTGGTTAATGATCCGAACGGTTCTATTGACAAGCGAGGACCTGTCGACTATTAGGATACCCGTCACATGCGCGAAAATAATAAAATTAAAATAAAAGATCTATCTTGGGATAGACCGGTAAATACGATCGTTGCCGCCTAGTCCTATACAGGGCTCAATTGAAATGTTTAAACTATGGTTGAGGCTAATGAATATTAAGATGATTAAGATAATAAAATAAAAGGTGATTCAATGATCATGAGAATTAACTGGTAAAATCAAATATATATTCTTGAACGATAATGGATATGAAATATATAATTCAAGCGGCTAACAAATGATTGCCGGTTGAACAAATGAATAACATAAAATATTAATTCACAAAGTAATGAAATAACGAGGTAATATAATGATCTCCGACGTGGGGATCGTGAAGGCTTGTTACTATATAAGATTTATTATTAATGAAAAATAGCAATGAATTCAATAAAAGACTCTTCACGATTCACACGCGTTGATATAATGAATATAATGAAATACTGAAATAATATCAAAAAGGAACTACTGGAATAGGAACTACTGGAACTCTCTATGAAAAAGCTTCACTATCTCTCTCTCTTTGGTGATAATACTGAATCGTATTCAATAATAAAAAGAAATCATGTATGGCTTTTATAACATAAAATACATATAGTTATTGAATCAAGATCAGTAATTATGTGTTTAGTAATTTATATTGACACAAAGGAGCCTCGTACTGGGGTTAGGGTGAATCCCGAAATTCTATGAATTACCCCGCTCGGCTCGTCAGGTTAAGAATTGTCTCGATCTTGATTCATTCACTACAATAGTAAATGATAAAATTCCCCAATATAGGAGTTTATATTTATAATGTATATGCAACTAATTACGTAATTCTTTAATTTATAGCGATAATATGGTAATATAAATCGAGGTCAATAGTCGGATCTTAATAACTCTTCATAATAATAATAAGGAGTAACCCAACAGGATTAGGGTGGAACCCGAAATTCTATGAATTATCCTGTTTGGACTTTAGAATTTAGGTTCATACCAATCTCGATTTATATTAAAATAGGAAAAATAACGCAGTTTGTATGAGTAGCAGTTCAAGCTCGCCGGGTGGTCTCGTTACTAGGAAGGGTTTACCCCGAAATACCTCTTGTATTGACTAGTTACGATATTCCCGTGGTTATACTACTCATGTGATTAAATTATATTATAACATGCAAATAATTAAATTTAAAGAATTCTGGAAAACAGTCTAACGATTTTGAATATATGATTATAAATGAGCGAATTTGTGTGAGCGATCGTGATTACTTATCTTTGGCTGAGATGGCGTAGCATGGGGCTACTTTCGATATTTAGGTATAAGCCTCCCTCACCTTGAGAACCTCGAAGCCTTTGATTAGCGTAGAATTTAGATTTTATTTATCACGTTTAATATTCGGAACTGAAACTGATTAAATTGTTAATATTCACTGATTCGAAATAGTCTGTATTGAATGTTAATTTAAAGTTGGAATAGCAAGATTCTTAAATATTACAAATACTCAAAGCGAGTATAAGGCGGAAAGTGAAGTTATTTTTATTAAAAATTCAAAGGCGTTTAATAGAATAATCGAATTGTGTCTCTGCACTGAATTTAGTATTGAATAATCAGACCACCACGCTGTGGATTATGCCACGATTATTACTTTAGGGTTGACGAGTACTGAGTCCTTTACACTACCACTTTAATTGAAAAAAGAAAAGATTGAGTGTAAATCTTGGCTCTAGTTAGCACACGGGTCGATACGTCCACGCACCTCGCGATTTACCAGAAGAAAGACCGTTTATAGTTGTATAAAGTAAATAGTTTAAAATAATGAAGTTAAAGCGAATGCATAAATCTTGAAGAGATTTACGGTTTGAATTTTGTTGACGAGTACTGAGTCCTTTACACTACCACTTTAATTATAAAAAGAAAAGATTGAGTGTAACTCTTGGCTCTATTTAGCACACGGTTCTTTACGTCCACACACCTCGCGATTTAACAGAAGAAAGACGCTAGTTTAAGTTCAAAGGCGACGAGGTCCCCGCGGTTGCAACAATGTATGTATTACTGCGCGCGTGGCTTAGCCAATGAGGGCCTTGCTTAGTGGCTAATTGTCGCCTGATTGGTTTGAGGGACTACTTGCAGTTAGCGTAGGCGTTGGTCCCTTGTGACGTCACGGGGTCCCATGCTATTCCATGGCTCACCTACAGTCTACTCACACTAGCTTACTTTGAATATCTTCAAACTATGTTAATAACCCGAACTTATATTTGAATTATGAACCGTTGAATAGCTCTTTAGTTTTCCATCATTCTTGCTTTTGAAATCTTATTATTCTACTTCTAGTTAGCTTAATTTCCTTATTTCTTTGGAAATTAGAGAGAGAGCAAAAATTACATCTACGCGCTAGCCTATAGTAGTGTGAGATTGAGGGGTCAGCAAGACTGGGGTTCCAGTGTTGCTTCGCCGTTATCTGC
Source organism: Tenthredo notha (assembly GCA_914767705.2). Lineage (NCBI taxonomy): Eukaryota > Metazoa > Arthropoda > Insecta > Hymenoptera > Tenthredinidae > Tenthredo > Tenthredo notha. The sequence continues at coordinate 13,836,779 of OU611910.1, read as the reverse complement.
ACCTACGTGACTTACGAGCCATTTCAAGAGGGGAATAAACATCCGATGGAAATAATATTATATTTCGATGTGGTTACTTTTTATACTCTAAGTCACGTTCGAAAAATGAAACAACAAGTTGTTGAGGTTCAAAGAATTTATAAAATCAAAGAAAGAAAAAGGAATTTAGGATTCCGGGATATATATATATATATGTGTAACAGAAAGAAGTCAGCAGGATTAGGGTAAACCCGAAGTTCTAGGAACTATCCTGGTTGACTTTCCAAAAAGAAAAATATATACCGAAATCTTTAAAATCTACGCACGTAACAGGGGCTCTTTTAGAATCTTCTAGAATATAGGTTCGAGGATCGGTATTTCTAACTTCAACGATTTTGAAAACCTCGGTAGTCCAGTTGGGTGTGTAACCTTTTGCGAACGCAGATTTATATTTACTGATACGCACAAAATCGTTTGGTCTAAATTTAGCTGGTCGAACAGATTTTATATTGCTATAGACCGTTGAAAGAAGCGTTTTGGCGATCTTAGGTGTGACTTTGTTTGGCGACATACCAATCGTTCTATGTTTTTTTGCATTATAATTAGCAACCAGACTCGGTAGTATATCGAGCCATTGGTAGGATCCGTTGAGCGTAAAATTTTTCCACATATCGTTCTTTAAGGTTCTGTTCCAACGTTCCACTACCGAGGCCTTCATTACACTATACGTTGAATAATGATTAATTTTATGTTCAGTGACTAAATTCTTAAAAATAGAGTTGTAGAATTCCTTCCCGTTGTCCGTCTGCAGATTCCTAGGTATCCGACGTTCTTCGAAGATCGATTTGAACGCTTGTGCGACATCTTTAGCGTTTTTAGTTTTCAACGGTCTTGCCCAAGCGTACTTTGAGAGTACATCGATAACGGTTAGAATATACTTCATACCCTTGTTAAATTTACTATACATTTGCATGTCGACGAGATCAGCCTGCCACAAATCGTCAAAGCCTTGAACAAGAACTTTTCTGCGAGCGAAGTTACGTCTGGCGGGGGCGTGGAGCTCCTTGACCAACTGCCTCTTCTCGATACTCATTGCTGAGCTTTGGACGGCACCGAAATCTTAGCTACACCCAATAGGTCGGACAGCTTCAGCGTTAATCGAGCAACTTCCACCGTTAGCGATCGAGTTTTTTGATCCACGTACTGCTTATTAGCCGCGTCGTACGCCTCCACGGGGTCACCAAGATTGGCGATCTTGGAGCCTTGCGCATCAAACCCGAGATTATCCCTTGGACGGCTTACGCAGAACTTGGAAATCGTTCGATAGTTCATTTCTTGTCGATCGACTTGCGGTATAGTCGGCTCGTAACGTTCTCTGATCCTACGTTTGTCGGGTGCGGACTGCCTTCCAAATTTGTCGACAGGCATGATGCTACTGATCGGTCCTCGAGGTCTAGCGCTTATTTAATAATTTTTTCTTCCCGCAATTCTTCGAGAATAGATGTGATTTCGTTGTCGTGACCGGTGTGACCGGCGGATTTTGATGCAACCAGTAACTGTAATCGTTCGACCATCTCGTCGGGATTGTTCCAATAAACGTAGTCCACACCGTTGTCGGTAACATCCATACCGATGGGGAGGAGACCCGATCCCAATGAGCTCGTACCACCGCGAGAAAGCGTTGGAACAAGTTTGGCGATGATCTCTTTGTACTTATAACCCTTATTACCTTTGACTTGCTGATTGGCGGAAAAATTCCGCTTGTATACCTGAGTTTTATGTAGAATGTCTTTGTAGGTTGCCAAGTCGTGCTCGTTGTACAGTCGGTTGTTGGGAATATTCATGAATATTAATTCGTACAGCCCAGGCGTCCCCTTATAGGTCACGCCTTTTATGTTAATGTTGTCGTTGTCCACCGTGAACGGCGAATCTCCTAGCATCCAAGCTCCGTTTTCATTGCGAACGCCGTAAACTATATCCATCTTGTTTTTTGAGTCGGTGACCAACTTCTTCAGATATTTACCAACGATCGGACCGAAATTTTGCTGTAAATACAGCTCCATTTCGCGGCGACCTTCAGGTGTGTGCACCAATTCCTCAACCGTTGGCGCCGATGGGGGTGGTGGTGTAATGTCTCCCACAAATTCGTCGGGTAGGAAAAAAACATCGTCATTCGAGGCCCCTTGACGACCCCGCTTCGGCGAACTTATATCCCCCCTGCCGCTATTCTCATCCAACGGAGGCTGTCTACGTTTCTTCGCATACTTTGTCTGTGGGCGCGTGAGCGGTGTAGAGCTCGTTGCTAGGTTCAGGTCATCGTTCGGGTCAACGTTCTCACCGTCTTCCAGCAGCTCCTGTTTGGCTTCCTCTTTTAATTTCCTCTCCAGCGAAGAATTATTGGAGACTGCTTGCTCAACCAGGGTCTTCAACGGTTCTACTATAGGTTTGAAGCTCCGTTCCAACTGTTCGTCGGTTTCAACACGATCGGTCTTCAGAGCGACATATTTTTTTCTGATTGCGTCACTGGAGCGCGCAATATCTCGTTTAATCTGTTTTACAGTACGACTCTGTTCGTCAGCCATCGCGGTGTTGTCGATAGTCTAATTGGAGCTCGACTGATTCTGAGGCAGGACGAGGAATTCATCGAACCCTTTGCGATACCTCCCAGTCGTCATAGAACTGTCCTTGTCTATCACGACACACCCGTATTTCGATTGCCAGCAGTGGGAGCACAATTCTCGGAACTGCTCGAAAGTCATGTCCGTGTTGACGTGATCGTTGTAAATGTGTTTCAGATTCATATGATCTTGCTTGAACAGAATAATGAAGTTGGTATTGTCGCGGATCAGATGTTTAGGGATGCGAGCATAAGTCTGAGACAGATAGAAACAGTCGACTCCCGAATGGCTACCGGTAGAAAAATATTCTCTGATTGTCTCCTGTTTGTCGCAGGCTATATCGTCGAAGATAAACACCGAGTTGGGTAAGGTTTCTTTGAGCGGAATCACCGCGCCGCTGTTAGAGAACGTATGATACGCGACTCCGGGGACGAGACCTAACAATTTCTCTAAGTACTTGTATTTGGGTTGATGAATAGATTTTGAGAATACGTAAACATTCTCAAACCTCAATCCGTTGGGGCTCTCGAGGAGATTTATGATCAAATTAGTTTTACCGCAGTTAGACGGACCGCAAATTATACACCTGACTGTGTCAGGTAACAGACATCCATGCTTTCGAGCGGTTGGTGATTCCATTCTACGATCGAGGTTGACGATTCGAATCGCGACCGACTGTTTCACAAATTTCATTTCTACTGAGGGATTCGATCGATCGTAGCGATATTTATAGATTGATTCGAATCGCGCGACCTTTAGTGTCGTTATGTTCCTCGACTGAGGCGAGTCGCAAAAATCAATGCGGAGTAAACGTGGTCGAGGTTTGTTGAATCGCGCTATAAACGCTCTACCCGTTGAACTACACCTGCCGGAATATCAGTTCTGCGGTCCCGGAACACATCTTGAGAAACGTTTGACCCGCGGAGATCGCGGTATAAATCCTCTGGACGCGGCCTGTCGCGAGCACGATATAGCGTATTCGCGGGACAAAGAATTGACCGCGAGGCACCGCGCGGATAAAGTTTTGGCGCGGCACGCTGTGGACCGCATGCGAGCGCGCAACGCGTCTCTGGGGGAGCGGGCGGCGGCGGCGGCGGTCGCGGGTTTGATGAAATCTAAAATAGCCTTCGGCATGGGTTTGAAAAGGAAAAAACCGACTAAGAAAACTGCAGGCGAGAGACGCGACGTTAGATCGGTCAAGAAGAAAAATCTCAAACCTAGAGTAATAATACCGCCGACTCAACGTGGTGGGATTCTACCATTCCTTATTCCTTTATTCGCGGGTCTTTCGGCGGCGGGCAGTCTGGCGGGTGGTGCAGCAGGTATAGCGAAAGCTGTAAACGATGCGTCAGATGCACGGAAGCGATTGGCGGAAAGTGAGAGACATAATCGGGCCATCGAGATGGCTGGTAGAGGTTTACGACTGTCGCCTTATCAGCGAGGGTCGGGAGCCAACTTGAAGAAAAAAAAAAAAAAAAAATTCCTGCGGGTGCTATGTCGAGCGTGCAGCTGTATCGTCTCGGTGCTAAATACGTTCCACATTTTCGCGGCGTATTCAGCAGATCCAGCCTACCTCGCCATCCTTGGCGTTGTGAGAGCTGTGTGGTGAATCTAGATGATCAGAATGGGGCGGGAACGCATTGGGTAGCCTATGTCAAGTGCGATCGTAAAGTTAAATATTTTGACAGCTATGGCAATTTACGGCCCCCCGCGGAGCTCATCAATTATCTGAGAAAGAGCGGTGCACGAATCTCCTACAACCACAACCAGCTACAGAGTTTCGATAGCGATGTTTGCGGTCAATTATGTTTGAAATTTTTGCTAGAAAACTCTTGTGCCGAAATAGGTTCGAATCAGTAGCCTTGCAACAATGTCGCTGACATTAACTCTCACCGGCAGATCTTCGTCCCTGAGCGTAGAATATTTTCCACCGATAACCTTGAAAGATGACGCGCAATACGTGTTGGGTCTCATCAATTTCCAAGCCTACAATTCGATCCCCAATATCTCGAGCTCGAACAACACGCTGTACTACAACAAGACCGAATCGATCGTCATACCGACGGGGTCGTACGAGATTGACAGCATCAGTGAATATATCAATAAGGAAATGATCAAGAAGACGGAAATGGCTGAAAACCGACCCCATAAATCTGGACAGAACGATCCGCTCTTCGAGGTGATCCCCAATAACAATACTATGAAAAGCGAGATACGTTGTCATTATAAAATTGATTTTACGAAGCCGAACAGCATCGGGACAATGTTGGGGTTCAAAAAACGCGTTCTTCAACCGAATCGTTCGCACGAATCCGATTTTCCCGTTGACATAGTACATGTGAATATATTACGAATACAATGCAACGTGACGACGAATGCTTTCAGCAACGAGCGAGCTGACCACACCATCCACGAATTTTTCCCCAACGTACCTCCCGGGTATAAAATAATGGAATCACCCTTAAACGTCATTTACCTGCCGATCAGTACACGTCTCATACACAATCTTACTCTGCAGATCGTGGATCAAAATAACAAGTTAGTCGATTTTCGCGGTGAAGAAGTTACAATACGCTTACATATCAAACCTGAAAATCATTGAACATGTTGATTTTCAACCATAATGATTGTCGTCATAATGATCATAATCAGTCGCGCGCATACAAATACCCTATGGGGGGTTTCGATTTGGTTAGTAATACAAAAAGTGTTGAGGGTAGAGGACTTGAAGATTATTCGAGACCTCGTTGTCGTCGCAGCACAGTGTTGAAGAAGAATAATAGAGCATTTCTACGATCCTTGGGGTTCGCAGTACTCAAAGATGGCCAACGTTCTAAACATAACTTCTGAACCCATTTACGACAACAGTATCACCCGTGTCGAAATTCATGGACATAATCCGTACGCGAGTTCGTCGCTCGATAATAACGATGAAATCAGGATTCCTATTCAGCAACAAGATCTATACGTACTACCTAGCGATAGCTATCTATACATCGAGGGTGTGTATCAGGGGGGTGCGGAGGTGGTCAACTATACTCTGTGTAATAATTTTGCAGCATTTCTATTCGACGAAATTCGTTATGAATTGAACGGTGTCGAGATAGATCAATGTAAAAATTTGGGGATCACCACAACGCTGAAGAATTATCTTTCTCTCGACACCGGTAAGAGTAAAGCCCTGGACGTAGCCGGATGGAATATTTCGAACACGGTCAAGCAGAAAAATGATCCGAACGTGAATTGTTGTGTACCGCTGAATACATTATTAGGTTTCTGTGAAGATTATAAACGCGTTGTTATGAACGCTCGACACGAGTTGATATTGATCCGTTCGCGAACCGATAAAAACATTTACGCGTACGGCGAGAACAAGCATAATCTGACATTCAAATTGTTGAAAGTGCAGTGGAGAATGCCGCATATCAACGTTGAGGATTTGCAGAAACTATCTCTACTAGGTGTTCTCGAGAGCGGTAGATCTCTGAGTCTAGGTTTTCGTTCCTGGGATTTGTACGAATATCCAGTACTTCAGACTACCGATAAACATACTTGGGCAATCAAAACGTCTACGTATACGGAAAAGCCTCGCTACATCATACTGGCTCTGCAAACCGATCGCAAGAACGACGTCGCTCGGAATATCAGTAAATTTGATCACTGCAATCTCACGGACGTTAAGCTATATCTAAACTCTGAGTCCTATCCGTACGATAATCTGAACCTGAATTTCGAAAAAAATCAGTATGTATTGCTCTACGATATGTATTATAAATTTGCTGCGTCTTACTACAACAGCGAGCGGTACCCGACTCTCTCCGCAGCTGATTTCAGAAATTATGCACCGATCGCTGTCATTGATTGTTCCCGACAGAACGAATCGATCAAGAGCGCTTCGGTGGATATACGTCTGGAGTTCCAATGTAAGGCTAACGTGCCAACCAACATCACCGCCTACTGTCTAATAATTCATGACAAGATATTTGAGTATAACCCATTAAGCAACGGAGTACGCAAGATTCTATAAACTGTTTGATCGTATGCCAGCGGTTGCATACATTGTCGCTTGACCCACATCCTTAAGTATATAATACGTCTTTACGGCTCGCGAAACATTCAGTCGTTGACAATGGTCTCGTTCGTCGATCTGCAAGGGTTCAAGGGTTTTGAGAACAAGTTCATAGTCAAAGAATTTGCCTGTTTGACGCAAGACGGGAAGCTATTTCACCACACATTCAAACCACCGTACCCATTCCAACAATTACCTGAAAAATATCAAAAACAAGCATTCTGGCTCACGGGGACTCATCATGGACTGAGATGGAAAGATGGGAGCGTTCCGTACGAAGATCGTAAAACTGTTATAAGCGAAGCCGTGAGCTATATGAATAATCAACTACTCTGTCGGGGTGTGGAGAAGAGGTTATAGATAGACGAGTTGTCGACGCGAAATCTCGATGAAATTGTCAACGTCGAGGATGAGCCCTGGGTGTGTGAGTCATCGCACATACCGAGTTCATCCACTGCGAACTGTCCTATTCATTCGATGGGGTGGTGATACAAGTGTGCTGTACAACAGGTGTACGCGCTGTACGACTTGTGGCAAAATATGATGTCGTTGGAAGCGGATATGGAATCTGAATCATGAAATTAAATGAAAAAACTCGTATACATGTGTATTATAATTTTTTAAGTAAAAAATTATGTATTTTATTCAAAATAAAAAAAAAGCGAGATACAAAGTTAACTCATATGTATGCGTATTATATTCTTTACCTCTCTTCTCGAAGATTATACATATATTTTATTCGAAATGAGAAATATACACTTCAGTTTATTATAATAGAGTAAATAATTGCATTTCTCGTTGAGATCATGTACGGGGTAATTGTCCTACTGCTAATGCGACGAGCTCGTTGTCAATCAAAGATGAGTTGTTGTATGACGACGACGTGGTTATTAATTCTCGAATTCGGTTTTCATCAAATATATACTGATTATCGGCTTGCTCGTGGTCCTGGAGTACCTCGCTGAACATCCGTATCTTCTCTTCTACCAGTAGGAGTTTGTCCAGAAGATCGTTATAGAGCGTTTGGATGCAATTCTGAAGAGAACATAATTTTTCGAAGGTGGTCTTCATGAAGATGATGTTCCGCGTCCCGGACCCGATCTTCAACGCGGCTTTACCGTACATGGGGCTGATCTCCAATCTTATTCCCTCGAACTGATCGACCTAATAAGTACTGGTCGGAAGGATGGAGCTCAATTTCTTGGATATGTTTTCCGACTGTGAGAATATCCGATCGAACTGAACGAGAGGCATGTTGATATAGTTGCCATAGTTATCGGTCAGGCGAATGTCCACAGCGCAAGGTTCTACCCCGTTAAACTTGATGGCCACATCCACCCATTTAGAATTAGAGGCAGTTAATTGGTACTGCCGGGCAAGCAGACGAGTTTGCTTCGGCGATGTCGGTTCCGCAGTGTCAAAATCTGTCGGTGCCATCCTTTTGCTCGATGAAGCCATTGCAGCTGTAACATAGAAGATAATATAAATTTCTCTCCTCGTATTTTCAAAGCAGATGAATTTGTTGCAGAGGTTTCAGCTTACCTTGGTTGGAAAATAGATGCTTGGTTGGACAATGAGTGTTCTGTACAACTCGTAGACTGTATCTGACAATTTCTTCATTCTATACAGCTCTTTATATATATATCTGGAACTGGCGTGTAAACACTGTTAACCTCTTGATGCAATTATTCAATAGCATCCTGATTTAGAATTTTCCGTAAATCACAACTGTTGGACATTACATATCGTACGCATAATCTGCAGAATATTCTGCGTCGGAGTGGTGCGAAAATACGAATCGGAGGGTACAAACTGTCTCACGGTAAAATGTAGCGATAATTTTATCGACTTTATGCGTAAATCGTTATTATCATACATAGGTACAGTGGTCGGTCCGGTCGATGAACATGGGGGTGATTTTATCTGTCACACATTGCGCGAGTATCTACTCTGCAGGCGTGCGCGCTTCGTACATTGTAGGTAATAGGCTGATAAATCTGTGCGATTATACAATTAGCTTGAACGCACATTTTTTTTCTCAGGCGAACAGTTCGCTAAGTTCAATGGCAGATGACCCTCATGGTGTCGGAGGGTGTTTACAGATTTTATCTGCGATACATTGTACGAAGTCTACTCGTAGGCACGCACGCTTCATACATTGCGGTTAATGAGTCTAGGAATCTGACGGTCATCTTATTAGCAAGTCGCTTGAACGCGGATGCATACATTTTTTTCTCATGCAAGCGGCTCGATAGTTGACCCTCTCGGTCTCGGAGGGTGTCTGATGATTTCATCTTCGATACAGTGTATGGGGAAATGCGCAGGCTTCATACATTGCGGTTTATAGGTATGTAAATCTGTACAATGCGCTAATAAGCGAGTGCCTTGGAGACGTTTACCTACAATTCCTGGCACGTGCTGTTTCTCGAGTTCAATGGTTGCGTGTGACGGAATTAATTTGCGCTTTTGATCAAAGATGTTAGATGTTGTAATTACTTTGTAAATATGGGGTGAGGTAAGATGGGAGATGATTTTTTCCCACAGGCGTAGTGTGTATAATTAAAGACTTCCTGTTTATATGGGGTGAATGCGAAATGAGGGTATATTAGCATTTTTGAATACGTGTGAGCTCATTATGTATGCGTGTGTCCATGTGCACTAATACTATTTGATCCAGAAGTAGCGAATTCCTACTACTTATGTGACTGTTGGATAGTTCGGCGGGTGATCAGTATGACTGAGATAACTTGCCTTGTAATATGTATGTTGTCGCATACTTCGCGACGAAGATCGGTTCACTCGTTAAAAAAAAAAAAATTAATAACTTTGAATACTTTGCTTGTTTTAGTTTTTCTCAGGATGTTATTCTTATGAAAATAAGAAATTGTAAGGATTTCAATAATTTGATGGTATCCGCGCGTCCACAGAATATCGTTAAGATATGAAGAGAACGCGTTTTTACCCTGCTTATTCCCCTATGGCCTTTTAGTACGATTCAAACATTTTGTGGACGACATTACTTTATTCCAAGCGATATGGGGGGGGAGGGGGGTCTAGGTAAACGATTTATTCGGTATTTAGTGAAGTCGAAGCTATATATGCCGATTTTTTTTCCAACAGGGAGTGAATCGGAGGTGAATGCCAAGCGCGACAGAAGCCGCCTGAAAATTCCTAGCGTACGTAATCTTAGCTTCGGGTCGGATACGAATCGCGTCCCAGCTAAAAGAAGGAAAGTTGTGAAGTCTGTAGTAACGAAGGTGACACAGGTAATACTGTTGGATCGAACGGTACTTGTAATTTGGGTAGTTGATGCGTTTTGATAATTCGGAGTTCGCAAATACTTCGGCTGAAGTATCGTCGAGCGATTTTGTACCGAGTATTACCCGTGTTAAAGTACGTTTGGACGTTGCGATAGGTTGTACAAACGAGGAAGAAGACGACGATTCCCGTTGCTGTTCCGGCAACGAACTCTGGCTATACGAGCGATCCTCTCTGTGCATACGATGCGGCTGCAGGGTCCGAGATCAATGGAATCGAGATCGACCAAGGGTGTCGCGTTTCACCAACGAAGATTGTCCCTGACGGTTAGTATTTTGTTGATTGATATTGTCTAGGAACCATTCGTTTACACTTCCGCGATGCATGTCTTGCTGGGTTTATGGCTAATGCCTAAATTAGCCGGCTATATAATTGTCATCGCACTGAATCGATTTTTCCCATAAATTATAGCCACGGTGAGTGACGTTTCGACGAGTTCCGTTTTGTACGGATGTAAGCTTAACAGTCGCATCATCTCGAATTCGAAGGCAGGCCGAGCTGATGTTGTCGTTCGGGAATCCACGTTGGTGGATATGGATGAGCGGGCAAGTACTGCGCCGCTGTCGCCTTATTTGTCGTCCATTTCTGGAAGGGAAGCGGATGAGGACGACGTCGCCTCGACGGTTGCATGTGCAATAAGGTAATGTTCACAGGCGTGTGGTCCTCCGGGGGGGGGGGGGGGGGAAGAATTGCAGATAATACAGCCAATCGGGTTGCAGTTGGTTGCTGCGGGCGAATTTTTTTTTTCTAATCTCAATTTTTAGTTTCGTAGCAATGTTTCGCTTGTTGCATAATATTATACTGTTGCGGTCTTTCAAGAACGCCGCGCAGCCGTGGCTGTGAAAAGAAGGGAACGAGGATGCCGTCGGCAGGCGTGAAGCCTCGCAGGTTGGTTGTAACGTCCAAGAAGTCAGCACCTTCGCGCGACGATGCGAGCGAGGTCGTTGATGACCCAGTACCGGGGGCTGGCGGGTCTTCGCGTCGAGAGGCTGAGACGCGACCACGCGTGGTACCATCCGCAGGCTCATCACGTAGCGCACCAGTGAGGGATCACTCGCTGGAAGGAAGAAGGTGTCGCTCGCAGAATTACGAGAAGGATGCTTCGTCGCAACGATTTCGTGGGTAATATCGCGTTCTTGTTCATGCGCCGTGCTATAACATGTCAATTCTTCACTGCAGTTGTCTATTTTTGTTGCTGTAGATATCAAGAATCCCTGGTCCGTACCCCTGGAAGATGTAACGCTGTCCGTGCGGTTCGCCAACGCTCGACGAATGAAAGGATCCCAGAACGCAGGAGGAGATCGCCGGATCGAGCTGAGGATAGTCCGCGTGTACGACGACCACTTCAAGATAGTCCGATTGTACGCTGGCGTGCTAATGAACGGACGGTAAAGAGGCTTCTGCAATTTGCTAGATGCCCCTCGTTTGTATCAGTGACAGTTTATGAAGAATGCTTTTTTCGGTTTATCCACAGGTACACGTTTACCGAGGCTTATATCTTCCCCCACACGTGTGGGAGATAATGCTCACGAAATTGGAGCGCAGTTTCGTGAAAAACATTGCCATTGCTGTATGGGGTGAGACAGAGCTGGGAAAGAGGTGCTTGAACGCGAAAGCTGCCAACAAACACGCCGCTCCGGAAGATCGCCGTAAAGTACTCACACCGGAAAAATACGATATCGTGAAGGGTATGTGGACAATCGGATGTTAATTAACTTTAACTTGAACTCGAGGCGACGATGGGCATAAAGATTTAGTTTATCGATAGTTCTTAGAATGTTAATGATTTCTAAACCTCCATCCCATGTTGGGTACTGGTGGGATGAGCAATGGTATGCCTATATTTATACCACACCGTTTTTTGTTGCAGGATGCTATTGGCACAAATTAAAGTGTGACGGAGTCGTCCGAGAAGAACGATACAGAAGATTAAAAAGGATCTGGGACCCCATGTCAAAAACAATATATAACGCGAGGAAAAAGCTTTTTTGTCAAGAGTGAAACGTTGAAGTTATTTATTTATTAAGTCTGACTCGTCGGTCAGTTATATAAAACGTCTCCTTTCACAATTAATAAATTATGCCTTAAAAAGAAAATATTTTTTGAAATTTATTTCGTCCACTTACCCTTTCACAGGCACTTCGGTTGAGCGAGTGCTGCGGCCCTGCTAGTGCGTCATTATTGACGTCCGTGTGCACGTCCTTTTGTGACTTATTCCATGACTAGATTATTATCCGAAATCGACAATACATAAATAGGTCCTAAACACGTCATTAAGCAAGTCCTACACACCTCGTTAAGTATGTCCTAACCAGGTCATTAAGTAAGTCCTGCACGCATCGTTAAGTACGTCCTAAGCACGTCATTAAGTAAGTCCTAAACACGTGAAAGGACGTTATTAAGACGTGAATCATACGTAAAAAAATGACGTCATTTCTACGTGTTTAGGACTTACTTAATGACGTGCTTAGGACGTCCACATTTTTGACTGGGGAACCATCTGCACTCCCCGTGTTGAGGAGGACATTCTGGCTCGCGTAGAAAATACACCATCAACCAGCTCGCGACAACTTGCGGCTAAAGTTGGCACCAATCACATGACTATTTGGAAGGTTTTGCGTGAGCAACAGCTCCACCCCTTTAGTCGACAAAACGTCCAGGACCTCAGGCCAGAGGACTACGAGCGTCGCGTACGATTCTGCGAGTGGTATCTACAGCACTCTGCGGAGCACCCTGACTTTCCGGGGCAGATCATGTGGACCGATGAATCCACCTTCACACCAGAAGGTATTTTTAATACCCGTAACAATCATGTGTGGGCCGGAGAAAATCCCCATGCTAAATTTATTCATGGCTGCCAGAGGAAATTTTCGGTCAACATATGGGCAGGTATCATAGAGAATCATCTCACTGGCCCTTACATTTTGCCGCCACGATTGAACGGTGAAGTGTACCGTGCTTTTCTAACAAGGGAACCCTGCCAAGTGTCCCCCTCCGATTTCAACGAAACTTTGGGAGATTGTAGAGTGGGTGAAAATATTCGACACGTATTTTTTTATATCTGCGGAATTCCACCCCAAGGGAGTGTAATCAACCCCTGAAAATTGCAGATTTCGCTATTCGATAGCTCGCGAAGAACGAACGGCCGAGGATTTTTGGCTGACAAGGTGCTACCGGGGGTTTTTCGGGGCCGCTGATTACGAATCTGGCATAAGATTTCCAAAATTCAAAATGGCGGATCCAATATGGCGAACGTCGAGACAAAAAGTGGTACCAATTTTCCCGAAATTCTGTACCCGGGGGTTTTGGAGGTCGCTGATTACGATTCTGGTATCAAATTTTCAAAAATTATAAATGAAAGACCCCACAAACTAATAACAGTTTTATGACCGAAGAAAAAATGACGGTGTGGTAAATACATCGCTAATTCATGATTAAGCTACCTTTGGCAATCGTTTTATTCACTTTTATAATATAATGGTGTTATAGATATATATATACCACGCGATTATGTGGAAACTAAAGGCTCCAAGCGCGCGAACTTTGATTTGCTCGAATATCATTGGCTAGCAGAATCGCGCCAGCAACTCCACCAACTTTTCAGTAATATCCCTAGCTCTGTCGTCTGCTGGATTCATAAGAAACATAACCTATTCCTGCCATGGTCTGTCGCCATTTGTATTTGACAACAATCTGAAACAAACAGCAGACGGACTCTAGGGATATTCGTGGCAATTCTGAAATTGGCGACCCTCGTAATATTCGAATAAATCAGCGCCTGCGCGCTTGGAGCCTTTAGTTTCCACATAATCGCATGGTATATATTGTAACGAGCAATTTTCCTACCCGGAGGAAATGAATAGAAAAATAAATCCCGCTCAAAAAAGCACCAACGTTTCTCAAGCGAAAAGTTACGGACGATACGATACAAAAAGAAACTAAACGAAAGATAATGTTGGGCGCCAGGCAGACGGATGTGCCAGATAAAGGTAACTGAAGGCAACAAACAATAACTAAATTCGCAAAAGATAACCGACTAGTTAGACGGAGAGGGGAACGTGGGGGCGTAGAAATAACACACTCAACTCGGTACAGGTAACACGTGTTAAGTCTATATTGGGGGTCTTGTTCCCTGTTTAAATACTAGAGTATACTGAGGGATTATTGATGGTGGAACAAACGTGACAGAGTTAAAGAACTAATAACTTTATTGATAATTACTGAACTAGGATTATTGGTGTGTATATAATAAGTGTCGATACTTCGGACAGGTAGAATGGGTTAGGTAATATATATGAGTCTCTTGTTTAGAGGTTGGTTAAGATGTGTGACTTCGTAATTGGAATTGGTTAGTAGAGGTCTTGAGTAGTAGAGATAGACGAGTAGAGCTAGTAGAGATTAGAGGATCGCTGACCGATGCACTTGTGAGTGCCGTGTGCATCGGTCAGCGTGAGAAAGATAGAGAGCCCGGGAAAATTTTTTTTTATATGATCATATATAATCATATATAATCATATATAATTATGTATAAGTTTATATAATTATATCTAATTTTATATAGTTATATATAATTGTTTATATAAAATTATATATAGTTGTATATAAATATATACAAAAATATATAAGTTTATATGATTTTATAAAACTATACAAAATTTTATATAACACCGTATCGAATGGCTTTATATTACTATATAAAATTATATATAGTTGTATATAAATATATACAAATATATCTATATAAGTTTATATAATTATATTCATCATAAAAGGTAAAATTTTTTTTTTTTAATTTCCGTAGCCCTTTATTCACAGGTATAATTTTACAAATTCACAAACTATAATAGAATCCTTAATATTAATATTGATCTGTTCTAAACGCATAAGTTTTTGATACAGAACAAATAACCCGATTAAAAAAGATTATATATGATTATATATAATCTATACATAATCTATATATAATTATGTATAATTATATATATAATTGCAAAACGGTTTATTTATAATTATGTAAAATTATATATGGTTATATATAATTATATATAATCATGTAATGTTATACCGCGAGGACCAGGTGAAAGAGAATGGTCGGTCCGCCCAGACACCTTATATTTCGTATTTTAATGGGGATAGCCACTCGTTGCGCTGAAAAATATATCCTGGGGTCGAAGCTATCGACCACGCGCCAAAATCACCCTAAGGATTTTCTGCGCAACGAGTGGCTATCCCCATGAAAATACAAAATATTAGGTGTCTGGGCGGACGGACCATTCTCTTTCACCTGGTCCTCGCGGTATATAATGATACATAATTATATATATAATTGCAAAACAGTTTATGTATAATTATATATGGTTATATATAATCATATATAATCATGTAATATTATATGTATAATTATGTAATGGATTATACCGAGAATATTCGGTGAGAGTAAACGATCCCCTTCCTACGGCAAAACCAACACCGGCGCGGACCGCGTGCGTGAAGCTCTTCGGGAGGGGATGCAATGCTACTGACACATCATTCCCTCCCGAAGAAGCCTCACGAACGTGGTGCTCACCTGTGTTGGTTTTACCGTAGGAAGGGGATCGTTTACTCTCACAGAATATTCTCGGTATATAGATCCATCTCTAATTATATAATATATGGCTATTAGGGTGGTCGTTGAAAATGAAATTTTCTCAAAAACATTATTAGATGTATAGCATGAAATTATTTTCAATAGTTTTTATTAAACGTTTTGCATCACAAATATAAGTATAAATTTTTACATTATCATTTGAAAGAGTGAATTTTTGTATCTTATGATAATATAAATTATCGCGACGCGTAGCTTTTAACATGTCATTATAGGGAGGTGGATTAATATTGATAACCCGAGTAAAAAAGATTATATAGAATTATATGGAATTATATAGAATTTATATAAAATTGTATAAGAGTGTATAAAATCATCCACGGCCTCGAAAGAATTTTTAATTGGTTGAGTATTTTCATTCGCAAGCAGTCAAGAATGTTTGATCTTATGTGGCTGAAAAGGATTCATTTTTGACGACGAGTCGCGAGTAGAATTTTCAATTTGTTTCGTGGAGTTTTATTATTCTCATTATAATTTATAAAAATGATTATAATGAATCATTATTGTACAATGTCAATTATTATATTATTGTTGAACCAAAAATTCATTCAATCAAATGTCTATTAGCTCTGAATTCGACAGTTTGATCATAGGTTTCGACAAATTGGAAAATATGAAGCTCAATACTATATAAGGTAGTTTGGCATAGTCGGTAGAGCGTGCGACTAGTACGAGAATTGGCGAGCGGACTTGGGTTCAAATCCCGTTAAGGTAAAAAAAATCGGATGACGTTTTTCGTAGCGAACTGACCATGCTTGTTGATCTATAAAATATCCGGATGGAGTTTTAAATGTAGATCCGCATATTCACACTTGCGCAAATTTTTTGGTTTTTTTTTACGGTTCGTTTGTTGAGAAAGGCACCTGGATATAAATATATATAAATCTATACAAATATATATAATTTTATATAGTTATCTATATATAATTTTATATAATTATATAAAATTATATAAAATTATATATGGCCAAAACTCATATCTAATTTTATATAATTTTATATAGTCATCTATATATAATTTTATATAATTATATAAAAAAAAAATTTCCCGGGAGGTAGGAAGGCAGGAGGTAAGGTAGAAGGCGAGAGGATATGATAGTAGTTTGTGGAGGAGGACGTAACACCCCCTCCGTTAGAGGGAACATAGGGATGTAATAACTATGTTACCATATGCGTAAGTGTGGGTATATAGTTTTGAATGTAGTAAACTTATTTAGTAAAACATATTGTATTCTTATTCTACCTTAGTCTATTCTGGGGTATTTCTCCCATTTCTACATAGTAGTTTTGAATGTAAAATAAAATAGGATAACGAATACGTGAAGCTTAGAATATAATCATATGTTATCGTTATAATCGTATGTATGACGTTATGATATTGTTGTTAAAATTAAAAGAGCGTTGCGAAAACTTTCTCGTATTTAATCGTAATATTTTATTGGTTCCAGCGGGTGTGATTTTGTCGTTGTCCTGTGTAGGGAGGTGGGGTTTCCGGGTTTTGCTTTTGTGCACGGTCGGGTTTATTGGTGGGAGTGGGGGCGGTGTTCCCCCTTGGGGGGTGTTGTATGTTGGCTTGTCTTGTCGGTTGTCTTGTCGGTGGTCGTTTAGGTGGGGGTGAATGATGCTCAGTTGAATGGGTTTTTCGTACGTCGATGGTCTTAGGCGTCTGTTGCCGCGTCTTGTCTTCTTCAAGCAAGAGAAGACTGTTGATAATTATGAAAATAGTGAGAATTTATATGCTAAAAAAAAGGCTGCTATAGTTCCGAGACCGACGGCGGCGTAGGTGAGACTAGTCGTTAGGATGTTGGTGTTTTGTTGTGCGCGTTTGTGCGTACTTATTTCTTTTGCTTGTTCAATTATGTCCTCCAGCGCGAGGCTGTTAGTTTTTATGTCGTCTGCGTCGAGGGGTGTGGTTTTATATCGGTGGAATATGGGGATTGTGGATAGGTTCATGGTATGGTTCTTATTCAGGTCCTGATATATTTCAGTTAGGTTTAGACTAAATTCTGGGACGTATGAGTGTATTTCTGTTGACGTCATGGTGTTAGAGGTACTGAGCGTTACGATTTCTGAGTGTCCTGAACATTTACTTTTCAGTTTTAGTATCCCGGATTGGGAAAGGGTGAGACGTGTTGTAGGCATACCGGGGCACAGGATATGGATGGTTTCTGGGTTGGGTAGGGAGTAGATCCAGGAGTTTGGTGTTCTTAGTTTCGACCAATATGATTCGTCGAATGAATTAATCCTGATGTTGCTTGTATTTAGTTGGTTAGGCGTATTACCTAGGAATAATTTCATTTCGCATGATTTGTGATTGTTGTTGTGATAAATTGGTTGGGTCTGTTTACAGATGTATGAGTTTTGCGAGAATTTGCACTCTGTGAAATCCGTTTTTGATAGGTGAAAATAGGAACTCCTGTCCTTTGATATTGCGATGTAGTCATTATTGGGAACTATGCAGGCGAAGGTATTTGTTCTGTCGAAGTTCTGTTTGACTGGAATCGGTAGTAAATGGTATAAGTCGAATGTGTCGTCGTCTAGTAGTGGGATTGATAGGGCATAGATTATGTTGGGTTCGTTATAGATAATGTCGAGTTCTGATAGTCTGATTAATTCTTCGGCGTATTTATTTCTTAAAGGCGTTGGTATTGTGTCTGTCGGTAGGCGTGCTTCTTTTCCAAAAATTGGATTATGTGGGGTGAAGTTTGTGCCTTCGTGTTTAGCGGTGTTGTAGGAGAAGATTGCAAAGCGAATGTATTCGTCCCAGTCTTTGCCAATGTTTGTGTAGTGTTTGATGTGTTCGGTGAGTACGAGGTGACTACGTTCCAGCGATCCATTTGATTGCGGGCGGTAAGCAGTTGTTCGGATTCGTTTAATTTTGAAGAGTTTGCTAATTTGCTTGATTGTAGTACTCATCAAGTTCTGTCCTTGGTCCGTCAGTATTGTTCGTGGCGCTCCGTAACGCGTAATGTATTCTTTGGTAAAAGCTATCCCTATTGTTTGGGCAGTAGCGTTAGGAAGTGGTATTGCGTCTACGAATTTAGTTAAGTTGCATTGGATCGTTAATAGATATTGGTTGTTGGATTTCGTGATAGGAAGTGGGCCTACAATGTCAAGTGCTACTTTATCGAAAGCGTCCGCTGGTGTATCCGTGATTATCATCGGTAGTTTGGTCTTGATTCTGACTAATTTTTTTCTTTGGCAGCTGTCGCAGGCTTTGATAAAGTTTTGTATTTGAGTTTTGAAATTTGGCCAAATATATTTTTCTCTTATCCGGTTAAAAGTCTTTGTTACCCCTTGGTGGCCTCCGATTAGCGATTCATGGTATTCTTTGATTATCTCGTGGCGTAGGGTTTCGTCGGGCGTGGTAATTTCTTCGGTACAGAGTGTGATTTTAATGTTGGTATTTGCGAAGATGTAATAAAACAGTTTTTTGATCGTTGACCACTGAAGGTTACGTAGCCCTACATTGTTTTTTGTGAAGGTGAAGGAGTTTATGTTTTTACATATTAGGATGCGTCTCAAGTTGAGGAGTACGTTATGAAAATCTTCCAGATTGTCTTTGTCTGTGTGTTTGTTTTTTATTATAAGTGTGAGGGTATATCTTTCTCTGAATTTAGTCAGAGCTATCTCTAGTTTCTGTGGTGTCCGAATTGTGAACGTTTTCCTGTTCAGCATGCCCTTGGCTATCAGTCGTTTTGCCAATGGGTCATCTGACGGGTGGTCCGCTGGGACGCAGTGAACGTAGTTGTCATTTATTAGGAACATTTCGTCTTTCGATTCCTTGACGTTAGTTACAGGTATTATGTTATCAAGTTTATTAATAAAATGGTTGAAGTCGTTAGGTGTGTTGTTGGTATCGTTATCTTGAGTACCTGTATGTTGTGGGGTGCCAGAGGGGGTCGGGATGGCAGAATCATTGTTGTGTAGGTCTCCGGGATCTAAGGTGTCTATTGGTGAGTCGGTGTCGTCATTTTCTGTTGATCTTGAGTTTTCGGTATCTGACGGGTCGTCTGTGTCAGTCATATGGTCGGTACTGTTATCTACTTTTGTTGGTGGAGTGATGTTATGTTTTGTTGTCGGGTGTGGGGTTACCGGTACTGCGTTCGGGTTTGGTCGTTTGTCGATTTCGAGGGTGGATCCGTGAGATATTGGTTCTTCGTATACACAAATGGTGAGTTTAATATCCGTGTCTTTGAAAATATAATGGATCATACGGCTAACTATGTCCCAGCTAAGTCCGTCTAGGCCGCAACCTAGTCTTGGTATTGATAGTGATTTCACTCCTTGTTTGATAAGTGCTATTTTTAGTTTGGCTAGTGTCTTGTACATGACTTCATTTGTAGGTTTGTCGTAGTGGTGTTCTTTTGTTACCAAATTATAAATTACACGTCGTGGGTATGTAACTGTAATAATGTCTGTCACTTCAGGCTCCATGGCTAGAACTTGTTTACGTTGTATCAGTCTCTGTTTCACCATCTGATCCGCGACACCTAATGAGGTTTTGCAGTCTGCTGAAATGCAGTGTGCTAGGTTGTCTTTTTGTTTTAATATGTTAGCGTTTGTCTCTGTAATGTACTTATTGTAAGTCAAAGGTAGAAACTCTAGATCTACGAGAAATTGGGCATATGAGGGTGCGTTTCCTGGGTTCTGGTTGGTAGAAGTTCCGGCTAGTCTGTCGCGTGAGTCTTCTCGTTTTCTTATATCGAGCCTAGCGGGTGTTGCTGTTGGCTCTGAGTCCGTCGTCAAATTTGTGCCCAGGAGTTTTTCATAGGCTCTTTTGCGTATGTAGGGTACAGATCTTGGCTTATTATTTTTTGACGTTCCGGGGTGAGTAGTGGGTGATTTGTTTTGAGCACTCGTGCCGCAGTCCGTATGCAGGTACGGGAGTTTACGTTTCGTTTGTTTCTCATCCGAAATCGCGCCTGTGGTTTGTTTGCGAATCTTTTTGTGAACTCTCCGGTTCGAGCTAGACGAAGTCGTGATAATGCGTTTACGACTGGTGTGTACCTGAGTATCTAAGTCATCCGTAGGGTCTGAGTCATTATCTACGTTCGGTTTGCATCGTGGTGCCGGGTTACCTGAGGATTGTGTATCGCGATAACGTTTATTCGGTTTTATAACGTTCAGGTAGGTTTCTGGGGAGTTCGTTCGTTTGTCGTCGTTTTCTTCTGACGGTGTTGAGTCGTGAGTAGGTTTGGGTAGGTGGATTGCCTCTTTCTTTTTTGGGGTCGGGCTACTAGTGAACTCAGTAGTCCTTTGTCTTTTAGGGGGTTCAAGTTTTTGATAGGTAACTTCAATATCCGAACCGTCCGAGAGAGTTGACGTAGCCACAGTTGGCGTATGTTGCTCCTTAGTTCTTTTGGTAGGGGCAGGGTTGGTAGATTCGTCTGTGGTTTGTCGGGGACGTTTCGGGAATTCGTGTGTTAGTTTTTTCTTTTTGTTCTTTTCCTCTGATGGTTCTGTATCGGTTCTAAGACGTTTCGAATCGAGGGGTAGGATCTGGGTTGTGTCAGGTGGTGGGTTTCTGGATAGCGCGTCTGCGTTTGAATTCATCTTTCCTTTTTTGTAAATAACGTTGTACGAATATTCGTCGAGTGTCAAGCGCCATCGTAGCAGACGTGAGGTTGGATCTTTTACATTGTTTATCCAAACTAGTGGTCTATGATCAGTGACGAGTGTGAATGTTCGTCCGTAAAGGTATGGTCGGAAGTGTTTTACGGCGAAGATGATTGTCAAGAGTTCTTTGTCAATCGTCGAGTAGTTGACTTCCGCCTTTTCGAGGGATCTCGAGGCGTATGCGATGGGTAAGTCTTCGCCAATTTTACCTCGGCTAAGAATCGCGCCCACGGCACAGTTGGAGGCATCGGTTGTCAGTATAAATGGTTTCTCAAAGTCCGGGTACTGTAAGATAGGTTTGTTACAAAGGCTCTCCCGTAGGGTTTCGAACGCGGATTGGTGTTGTGACGTCCAGAGGAATCGGTTGTTTTTCTTTAGTAAGTCGTTTATGGGCTTAGCGATCTTTGATAAGTTTGGTATGAATCTGCGGTAGTAGCCGATTAGTCCCATGAATTGTTTGATTTGCTTAGGATTTGTAGGGACAGGGTAGTTTTTAACGGCTGCTATTTTGTCGGGATCCGGTTTTACTCCGTCTTCCGTGATGACGTGGCCTAGGTATGCTATCTCTTTGCGTAGGAATTCGCATTTATCGGGCTGAAGGGTTAGTCCGGCTTTGGCTAATCGTTCCATAAGTTTTTTGAATTTAATTGCATGTTCTTCTAATGATCTTGCATAGATTACGATATCATCTAGATAGATGAAAACTTCGTTGCCTAGGAGTCCGGAAAGTACCTGATCCATTAGTCGCTGGAAGGTTGATGGTGCGTTTTTTAGGCCAAAGGGCATTCTGTTGTATTCATAATGGCCATGCGGCGTTGAGAAAGCCGTTTTTGGACTGTGCTCAGGGTGCATCGGTATCTGGTGGAAACCTGACGCTAAATCGAATTTAGAAAAGTATTTGGCGGATCCTAATTGATCTAAAATGTCAGTTATGTTGGGTAGCGGATAGGCGTCGCCGATAGTTTTTTCATTGAGTTTTCGGAAGTCTATGACCATGCGCCACTTTTTATTGCCGGCGGCGTCTGTTTTTTTTGGTACTATCCACACTGGGGAGTTTTACGGTAAAGAAGAGTGCTTGATGATATCTTGAACGAGGAGTTTGTTACCTTGTGTATTTATCTCTTCCTTGTGAATTTGAGGATATCTGTACTGTTTTGTGTGGATCGGAATGTTGTCTGTGGTAGGGATGGTGTGGTTGACTAGTTGTGTATGTTTTAATTTGTCGCCTGGTAGGAAGAAAAGGTGGTTAAATTTTATAGCAAGGTCGGTTATTGATTGCTGTTCTTCGTCATTCAAGTGGTTCAGTCGGAGGTTTTGCATAAGGGTGTGGAGACATTTTGAGTCACAGTTAGGGGAGAAGTGAAGCGTGCGAGAATTGTTATTGGTATTAGTTTCACGAGCCTTGGTTAGTAGGATTGATTGAACGCTGGTGAATCTCGTGTCGGTGAGCTGGGGTCTTGTATCCTCGAGTTCGTCGACTTCTTCTAAGGTTACTACAGGCCTCCTTATCTCCACAGCTGTTTCGCTGGAGTTAATCGCGTAGGCATATGCGAAACCGTTTCTGTTCGTGACTAAGGCCTTGCCGAGGAAAATACTGGGGCCAAGGTCTATGTTATCAATGAATCCTGTTTTTAACGTCGGGTTGGCGACTTTCAATGATATTACTTTACCAGTTCGGCTAGGAATAGAGACAATATTTTCGTCTAGTATTTTCAGTGGTTTGCAGTTATCCGTTATTACTGTGCCAGTGCCGAATGAAATTGTGGCGTTTTCATTGTATAGGAATTTCGTACCAAGAATGCCGTCTTCTTTTATTGGGAAGGAATCATCGACTATTTGGAATACGTGCCAATTATTGCCGATTTGTACGTTGACACTTCCGAGTGTTTCTATAGTACCGTCTGTTGTACCGGTTATTTGGGTGTTGTCCGTCGGGGTACAGTGTATGTTCGGTCTGACTGCGTTAATTTTTATCACGTTGATGTCGGCTCCGGTGTCAACCAAGAGCGTGCTTGTCTGCTTTTCGAGTTGGGGCGTGTGTAGGTGTATCTTAGGTGTTTGTGTTATCGCTGTTGTGAGGATGCGGGATGTTCTTACATCATTATTTGAAGATTTGTAATGTAATGGGATGACGCCCGTGTTTCGCGAATAGAGTTGGTCGTTTTTAAAACAGATTGTTGCTTCCTCGAGTCGCAAGAAATCTGCGCTCAGGAGGCCGTCTTCTTGTATAGGAAATTCGTTGCTTATTAGGTGGAACTCGTGGCAGGTGCCCGCAAATTCTAGATTGATTCTACCTAGTGTTACTGTGAAACCTTCTGTTATTCCCGAGATGTAACGTTTATCCCTTGGTTCAATACGAGTGTACGGGGTGATAGTCTTTTGGTTTATTAGGTTTAAATTCGCACCGGTGTCTACTATTAGTGTTCCAGTGTTGCCGATGATTTGTGGTGATTGAATTGTAATAGTCGGTGAGTCTGGAAGGGTCATTTTTACATATTCGGACGCATTTCTAGAGTTCGGGACATCGTTGCGTCCGTATGGTGGTCCCGTTACTCGTTTAAAGTCTGCGATTCTAATGGGAAGTTGTCAGTATTCGCGAAGTTCGTGTTTGTGTTTGTAAAGTTAATGCGTGCGTATCTTGGCGGTTCGGAGTTTGGTTGATTTCGGTTTTTGTTGTTAGGTTGGTTTGGTTGCTGACCCGAGTTGTTATGTTGGGGACTGTCGTGTGCCTGAGGTTGTTGGGCGCATTGTGGGGTGCGTGATTGGTAAAATGAAGGATGTTGGGATGTTTGTTGGTTTTGGTAATTTCGCGTGCGGCATCTTTCGACCGTATGACCTTCGCGTCTACAATATGTACAAGATAGATGGTCGCTACGCTCTCGTAATCTACAGTTATCTATCGAGTGCCCAACACGCTTGCAGAACCTACAGTCTAGCGACGAGTCGTGAGGCGGTGTTTATTTCGAGCCGTTATCATTACTATTGTTTCGAGCTAGTTCATTCGTTTTTGAGCTGTTTCGGTCCTGTTTCGTGTCGTTTGGTGTAGGTGCCCTTAGTTTTTGTCTTTCTAATACTATTCTTTCCGCGCTCACCGCCTTATCGACCGCCATTCGGAGCGTATTTGGTTTCTCGTTCAACACCCTTTGTTCTAGCGCGTCACACAGACCTTTTATGAAAGCGCGTAAGGCGTTTTCTTCAACATTTTTTATTAGTATAGTTGCATGTTCGACGGTTTCTTTTGAATCTATGATGTCGATAGCTGTATCTACAAGTTCTTCTATCCTAGTTCCGTACTCTAACGCCGTCTCGTTTCTTTCCTGACGTGCGCACGCTATGGCGCATTGCACGTCCGATAATCTTTGTTTGGGTTCAAATGTGCGTTTCAAGTTTTCTATGATGGATTGTAATGACTGAAAGTTATCACGCGAGAGCGCTCTCTCCGCGCGGCCCTCGATTTTCGATCTTACGAGTGCTACGAACAGGAGCGTATCTCGTGGATCTATTAATAATCTTGCGTTTTCAACTTTCCTGAGGAAAGATTTTACTGTAATGTTCGTGCCATCAAAAGTTGGGATTAGTGTAGCCGCAACTTTCAATGGTAGGAATGTCATTTCTGAGTTAGACATGATTTTAGGCGGAGTTAACTTATCTTAAATAGTATACGTATCTTAAGCGAGCTTACTTTCTGGAAATTGTGGTGAGTACAGTAAGAGTGAGTATTCGCAGCATATTCCTAACGTTGTGATTCTTGATGTAGAGATGGTGAATCTGAATCTGTCAGTTGGGCGATAGCGTTGGTGATATCGGTGCAGTCTTGAAGTCGTCACCGGGTTTCGTCGTTGGAGTTCTTTGTGGGGCTCAGATGAGCCTTTGTGGGGTGCCCGAGGTTCGACGGCTGCTATTAGTTTTAGCAGGTTTCGTGATTAGTAATTATCGTCAATTTGGTAATAGTGAAGTGGTAGTTTACACAACTTGTTTTACACGTTGGTTCATTTATGGTTCACTGTTCGATGTCACAATTTGTTCATTTAGTAGTGTATATGTTCGTGTTACTAGTTCCGTTTTTTACTTATTTTATATTCCCTTAGTAACAGGGGACCACCGCTGCCACCAGTGTTAAGTCTATATTGGGGGTCTTGTTCCCTGTTTAAATACTAGAGTATAACTGAGGGATTATTGATGGTGGAACAAACGTGACAGAGTTAAAGAACTAATAACTTTATTGATAATTACTGAACTAGGATTATTGGTGTGTATATAATAAGTGTCGATACTTCGGACAGGTAGAATGGGTGAGGTAATATATATGAGTCTCTTGTTTAGAGGTTGGTTAAGAAGTGTGACTTCGTAATTGGAATTGGTTAGTAGAGGTCTTGAGTAGTAGAGATAGACGAGTAGAGCTAGTAGAGATTAGAGGATCGCTGACCGATGCACTTGTGAGTGCCGTGTGCATCGGTCAGCGTGAGAAAGATAGAGAGGTAGGAAGGCAGGAGGTAAGGTAGAAGGCGAGAGGATATGAGCGGATCCACGTCACTTCACTCAAAAAAAAACCGTCAAGTCACGGATCTTTGCGCCATTCAGAATATCTATAGTACTATGGAAAAAAAAAATACAACTTGAAGGATTTTGAAAATTTTTCAAAAATGGCGGAGTTAGAGCTATGTGAATTTTCGTAAACAGCTGTTGCACCGGTATGTTTGAAAATTCATATCTCCGAAAGTATTCATCGGAGCGGGCTGATCCTTCAATCATTTTCTTCGTAAAAGAATGCGCTTCCATAGAAAAAATGTTGATTACAAAAAAAAAAATTCCTTCAATTTTTTTTTGTCGTTTTTTTTTTTAATTTCGCTGCCATTTCCGCGGGACTCACAGAAATTCATGAAGGTAAATTTTTTTGGATACCTGAATCCTTCCCCTTCAATCCTAAAAAAAAAATTCATGGAGAAAATACCTGGGCCGGAGAAAAAAAATAAAACGTCTTGTCGCGCGTCGCCGCGCGGTCCATCTTTTGCAATATTTTGGTGGCTCTGAAAAGTGCCGATGTTTTTAGCGATGATTCGCTCGATGACACTTAGTAGGACACCTCTGTTTGAAATTAATTCATAATTTTCATGGAATCAAATTTCTCTGATGCGGAAAATAATTTTGTTTTGACGAGTTTATGAGATATTGGAATGACCGCATGTAATTTCAGAGTGCCACGAACTGTCAAGGCTTTGTCAAATCGATTTTGTAAAATAGATTCTTCTGCTTGATGTTCCACAGACGTACAGTACGCAAAAGATATGCTTCGAAAATAAGAACATGCCCAATTATATAGATCCAGCGGTGTTTGAATAGGATCGGAATTGCCAATTAGTTGTAAGCTCGCACGTGAGGCTAATCTCTTAACAGTTCCACCTACGCCATCACACGGCCCTTTTCCATGTGATGTAGCAAAAAAATGCCATTCGGCTTGGCATTGAAAGTCTTCAAAGTGATGTGTCAGGTTTATGAAATTCTTTTTGTTCTTATATTGGGAAGCTGCTCCATCGGAGAAATAAATTATTTTTTCTATAGGAATTGAATCTTGGAACTTCTCTTTCATAAAGTTGACTAACTTTTTTTGAAATAAATGAACCGCAACTGTATTATGTTTCAGATGCTCTGAAAATATCACAAAACTAAAATGTCTCAACTGGTCGTCACCGTAACATTTATAGTAAACCACGATTGGATGAATAGTCGCCTGATTATTGCTCCAGTGAAACCCTTGCGTGGAATCTTGTACAACAAATGCATAATTCTCAGCGAAATCGCATACTACTAAAAATTCGCCAACTGTCAAGCTCTCTTTCATTTTCTGCCAATAACTACTTTGCTGCTTCGCAACGAAATCATGTGCAACCAATTTCGACAATTGATCACAGAAGTTATCTACAAAATCCTCGGACTTTTTGGTGAGTGTCTCTAAAGCCGTTCGATCCACTGATATCCACTGTTTGTAAGTAACATCGCTGATGAAATTATTTGCAAAGGCTTCTTGCAACGATTTTTTGATGATATTCACACCAGGACAATTTGAGCATGCTTCCAAATGACACTGTGGCTGTGATGGATTGCAAAGGATTTGAGCTAAACAATGCTGGTAGGTCGGAAAATTCAGAGCTCCTTTCTTAACTAAATCACTAATATTTGCACCCATCATCATCAGCTTTACGTTCTGGTGATAAGTACAAACACACACGGTATGTGTGCCACTTGGTCCTGCTAAAATGCATTCTTTCGGGCGCAACTCTGCAAATTTAGAAAAACCGATATTTTTATCCGGATAACGATCACGAAACAATCGATACAATTCTCTCAGATTATTCAACATGAGATGCTTTTGAACCGATACTTTTTTACCATTTCTTTCAACGGTTACGCAGCTTCTTTGACCTGGTGTTATGCGACTGACCTCTTCACTTCGATAAAATTCTACCACGAGTGATACAACTTCAGATGATATCGTCTTGCCAGGTCTCGAATTCGGTGAGGATAATATTCCTTTCTCTTCAGCTAACCTTTTCGCCGTCCGAGCCATATGATTTGTGACGTTAAACTCTTCCTCGATTTTTCCCACACTCCAACTCTTTGGAAGAGCAGTAAGAATGGTCAATCTGAATGCCTTATCATCTGTTTCGTTAAATCTATCTTTTAACTGAGTTAACCACTCGTTATAATCGGCACTCTCGCTCTTCGTAGGTACACAGTCCGGAAAATGTTGTTTGAATGCAGTTGAAAGTTTTCCGAATACCTCTACTTTCTCCGAAACCGTTTTGATTTTTTTCACGGGTATCGGTGATTCACCTAAGCTTGCCAATGATGAATTGACAGCAGAGATTACATTTATTTTATCAACCTCGGGAAAATTAATACATGAACTTCCGGATTTACATTCGCTTGATGACGATGTCGAACCAATCTCTGTCACAGTTTGCTTCGACGTGCCAGGCACTGCATTGTCCTTTAACATCAGCCGACAAGTATCACAAATCAAACAACCGTGTGTGATCGATGTCACTTTATCGCACATCCACTGTGTTACCGGGCGTAAAATTTTCGAATGCTTTGGTAGGCCGAACGGATTACAACAATGATTTCTCGGCATTTCGATAGCGAAAGAGTTGTTGAGCGTTCAATTGCGAGTTTGTCGTAAGACTGAGGTCATTACGGAATTGCTGAGCCTTTTATTCCAGGTCAGTTCAAAAGATGCCTTACAACAGGTGCAGGCAACTTGGTGCAATTGTTGCACCTGGTGAATGCCGCAAAAAAAGATTCACTTAATCCTTACACGTGGGTTACGCATCAAAGATCAATTTTACCGCAATCAACTGTTCCGGTCCGCTTGGGCCATACGAAACAATAGATTCTTCGAAGCCTATTGAAGTCTTTTCTGTCACAGACAATCATGGTTCAATGATTTGCCTTTTCAAAACAACCTCGTAGATTGCGGGATTATATTGCGATACAGGTAACAGATTTTGTGCACGTGGTGGCTCAGAATTTCCAGAACAGGTATAGGTACATAACTCCGAGAAAACATGACTAGTAGACGGATAAGCGAGGGCTAAGGTGGTTGAACACATTCCTTCGAGAATGAATAGCCCGAGTGTATAGAGAAGCATCAAATGTAATTTAACTCCACTACGGAACACAACGAGCTCGCAGGAGTAGCGCGGACGTCGATTGACGCGCGCGGCGACGCGCGACAAGACGTTTTATTTTTTTTCTCCGGCCCAGGTATTTTCTCCATGAATTTTTTTTTTTAGGATTGAAGGGGAAGGATTCAGGTATCCAAAAAAATTTACCTTCATGAATTTCTGTGAGTCCCGCGGAAATGGCAGCGAAATTAAAAAAAAAAACGACAAAAAAAAATTGAAGGAATTTTTTTTTTTGTAATCAACATTTTTTCTATGAAAGCGCATTCTTTTACGAAGAAAATGATTGAAGGATCAGCCCGCTCCGATGAATACTTTCGGAGATATGAATTTTCAAACATACCGGTGCAACAGCGGTTTACGAAAATTCACATAGCTCTAACTCCGCCATTTTTGAAAAATTTTCAAAATCCTTCAAGTTGTATTTTTTTTTTCCATAGTACTATAGATATTCTGAATGGCGCAAAGATCCGTGACTTGACGGTTTTTTTTTGAGTGAAGTGACGTGGATCCGCTCATATGATAGTAGTTTGTGGAGGAGGACGTAACAAAATTTTCGAAAAAAAAAATTTATTTGTGAAAAAGTTTTTATAAAAAAAAAACGAAAATCTGACATTTTCGATTTTTCTTTCAAATCATCGGAAAATAGAAAATTTCTTTGGGAAACAATTTTTATTGAAAGAAAAAAAAAAATCGACAATTTTTCAAGAATTTTTTTTTTGCTGCGGTGCCCGTTTTGCCCCGCTCTCCCCTATTTCTCTTAAGATGAACCGTATAGTCATAAACCTGTCGACCGCCGAGCAACAATTTCGCCGGAGTGCACTTTTGGAGGGGGCGTATACCACAAACAGTGCTGTAGATAGAGCAAAAAATTTTTTACACACTTTTCTGTAAGTATATAATGACCACGAAAATTATTCAAAAAAATTCCATTAATCGTTTGCTTGAAAAAAATTACGAAAAATACACCCTCGTCCCGCGCATGATCCGTGGTGTGGGGCCTTAATTCACCGAACATTGGCACGTCAATTAAATTGACGAGTTATTTTCCCCTCGTAAAATTCCAACTCCTCGAGAATTACCAAAATGGAAAAATTAAAAGATATCCGAGACCTGTCTTACTCGGTTATTCCGTTGTATTATGTCAGGTATTAACATCAATATTTCGGACCATTTTTTTTTAGTAATTTCGCACAGTTTGATACGAAAATATTAGACAGATTTTCGAACATCACATCAAGCATTTTTATCTGGTTTAGAACGAAAAATATCAAGTTTCACTATTAGTATGACTACTCCGATACTGTTACAGCAAAGTCGCGAAAATTTTTAATTGGAAACTGTAATTTTCAGCCTAAAGCAATGGTGGAGAAAATGATTTTCGTGCCGATATTATCTGTAGCGCTCGCCGAACCCGGCTTCGCGGTGAATATATCCTTCGGAAAGTGGTACGCTGACCGACTATAGGCCGCTTGGGTAGACCGCGGAGGCGGTGCAAGGCCGCGCAAGGCCTGAATACTATGCGCCGCGAGCTTCAACAACTTTTTTTTCTCGAAAACGAAAAAAAAAACCCTTTGCCAATTTTTTTCACAGGCTTCGCAATGCTTTGAAGCTTAGCTGCAAGTTTTTTCAGATTTTTTGATCTTCTTGCTCGAACTTTAAAAATTAACCCTTTACGTACGGGGCCGATATCGCCCGGTTTGTCCCAGCGGCCGAGGCCTCTGCGGCGTTCAGGGCTTAGCATTCTAACTCTGGAAAATGTGATTTTCGAGTGTTGTAAAGAATGATTGCAAATATTCACTCAATTATTTTTTCGTTTCTGCAATAATCAGAACAAATTCGAAGCGAATCACTCCAACGGTTACCGTGATACTCAATCGCACTTCTTTTGTTTATAACAATGACATTAATGATCCGATTCGGAAAAATTTGGGGTCATTGGAAAGATAATAATTGGAACTACTTCCCCGAATCATTTCAGAATTTTCCGCCGAAATTTTTTCGATAAACGAGAAGGTTAAAAGCGCCCGAAAAAAAAATTCATATCCGAAAAGTTTATTAGATAGTAAAACAATAAATGACGGAATTTTTTTGTTAAATACATATAAACAAGCTTGAACTTTCAGCTTCTCGAATCTTTCCGAAAAATTGGCATAGCTCTAATAGTTTTCGAGATCATTGGAAATGAAAACAGGGTCGGTATGTCATACCGGCCCCGGCCGCTGGGACAGGTTTTCCCCTCGGTATACGTATATGATGGACCCTGTACGTGAAGGGCTAAAACAAAACTAGTCTTATCAATGAACGATAGAAAATTTGTTTTGTGAATTAACCGAAAGAATAATCAATATAAAATAATGAATTAATCGATATGTTAAAGTTTGCCTAGTCCGATGAAATTTCTTCAATACAATACAATGTAAAGATGACAACCGATGAAATCACACTGCAAACAATCCCTACCATGTATAGACTACTGATCGGGACGTAAAATTGAAACACTAAGGTTTGACACACTATACCTAAGTGAAAAAAAAAACGGATAGCCTTCAGGTATCAAATCATTTTAAAGCTTGTTCTATTCCCCGTTACATAAGCCATAGACCACTGTTGTGTGAAAATCGGGAGGGAAGTAATTATTCAATGTATTGTAACGATTTTAATGTTCGTTGTTATTTAAGTTGATTAAAGTAGGTTCTCCAAGAGAAATAAAGTGAATCGTAGAGGAAATTATATGAGTTTGCAATAAGCTTTTGTATTCTGAAATACAAGTCTGTGCAGTAAGCAAGCTAGAGCAAGACTGATTTGTTTTACAATAATGTTTGTTGACGCAGCAACCGAAGTTCTTATATTTTAGGAGATGTGTTTTATCATATGGGCTACTAGATGTTAGTCGTATATAATTAATGATGTAAAGGTGATTTTACCTAATATAACAGTATGTAATAAAAAACATAGTTTTCGCATATTGTTTCCCGTAGCATACCTTCTGTAAAGCTTCCGGAGCGCAAAGCTTTTTGAATTTTTAAATAATTCCAAAAATTATGGGTACGGCAGTGGAAAATAGCCTTAGTAGTTATCTCGGAGACGGATAACAATAGGAGGTTCAACAACGGCTGAAAATTTAGGGAGAAATTTTGGTCAATAATGACCTAAGCGATTTCATTAGGTCGATGTATTGTTCAACAGTTATTGCAAGGTATTCTGCGTTCAGTTTTCTGGGCAATATCTGCTTAAATAATAATGCATAAGTCCCATCCCTAGACGCCCACCTCCTTTTGATACAATGTGACACATTTCGATTATTATCCGAACTTAGGCGTCAAAAACGCAAAAAAGGCCAACGCTGCGCGAATTCAAATTCAATACCGAACACATACGTCCAAGATAATGTTCGATAATGAAAAATGTAAAAACCATCCGTAGACTCTATTTTCGCATAAAACGAATATTTTTTTGGACGTATGTGTTCGGTATTGAATTTGAATTCGCGCAGCGTTGGCCTTTTTTGCGTTTTTGACGCCTTGGGCTCGTATAATAATCGAAATGTGTCACATTGTATCAGAAGGAGGTGGGCGACTAGGGATGGACCATAATAAGGCAAATAAATAATGCACGAAAATAACTATTTCGCTACTTTGAAGCTACTGTACTCATTGTAATATGTACTACTCAGAACTAAATCCTTTCATCTCCGATTTTCGTCGATAATGGGATAGTTATTCAAAATCTATCCGACGCTGTGTAAATATCAGAGCTTCTCCGAGAGGTTTATAACATACGCGGGGTGGTGACACAGCGAGGCGGCGCGGCGCGGCAAAAATAAAGGATCAAACGCTCGCCGCCCTACCAGAACGGCATTCGCGGCGATATGCATTTTTTCTAAATTTTCGGAATCGTTCAGTTATTGAAGTTTAAAAAACATTACAAAAAATTCATCCTGCTCACCCTGACTGAAGGCAAATGAATATATGTACTTGGACGAACTTTCCGCAGATTAACAAATATGATTTGATTAGTGCATAATTACAATTTTTTTTTCATTGATCTTACATAATTCCTCGCCGAGATCTTCCATTCTGTTTATAAATTCGCCCATCTTTAATCCTCGAAGTCAAGGGCAAACGTCTTTGCGGTCTTCGTGGCATTTTATCGCTGAATGACAGTCAAATCAACAGCACAACGAAACACAAAAATAAAAATCTTTCAAATAACAATGTTTTGAACAAACTAACACTAACTATTCACTATACAAACACCGATTGTCTTTGAGCATTTAAAGTATTAATAATAGTAATATAATAAAGTAATATTATTAAAGTAATATAATAATAAAAGTATGAAAAATAATGATATTTGAGATAGTCAAGATTTGAAAAGACTGCGGAACGCTGCGAACGAACAATAATGCACGAATGATGGTAAAACTGTTTGAGCACGCCGATTTTATACATTCTGGTAGTCAACGTTCGTTCGACCTAAACACGCGGGGCATGATCGTCACAGGAGCGCAAGGGCGCAATATGCAGGGCTATCATAAGCCAGTCAAGTTAAACATCTCTTTTACATTAACCTTGCACTAATTTTCATGTCGATTTGATTTTTTTTGGAAATTCACAATGTTTCGAGCAAGATTCTCATTCTACACCCCTCTCGAATGCGAGCGAATCTCGGGATAGCTGAAATAGCAGAAAGTTAATTCAAAAATTCACGCCACGCGAGTTTAAAGTTCAAACGCTGCTAGAACGGTGCATGATAGAGCAAAATGGTATAGGGCCGATTTTGTAAAGAATGAAATTTCACACGAATAAGTCAGTGAGGGCATATATCTAAAGTTGATGGTTGAGGTGTGGGAGGCTTCAGAGCTTTAGCACAGAAAATTATAGTTCATTCAAGCTAGTCCATACGCTGGCTACGGTTTTATCCCGCAAATGAGGTCCCCCGGGTATACTATGTTGATAATGACTAATTCGGGGGCGTAGATCACGAATATCGCAGTTATTTTCTCCTGCGACTTGCCCTGGTTATTGTTATTAAAAATTTAATTGTTTAAACCGCCATCACCCGGGTCTATGAGAGATTCGAAAAAATTGTTCAGACAAAAAATGTTCCTCATGTCAAAATACACATATTTTGTCATGTGACATTTTTCTCTAACTATGATGGTTTAGGAGAGATTGTGGGTGGAAGCGAAACGGGCGGCTCCAGATCACTCACGCGCGACGGGGGCGCGCCTCGGAGCGGAGTGTCGCGGATTAGATGGAGATAAAGGGAAATAGCTCAAATAATAAATGTTCCTCGTAAAAAAATACATCAATTTGGTGATCTGACTTTTTGATCTATTTCCAGTATTTTTTGAAATATAGACGTCTTTATGCAATACAACGGGGCAAATTAGTGTTCCGTTCAACATTCAACAGTGATTATCTCCTTAACTATTGGGAAAAGAGACGAATGTTAAATGACTGAATAGATGCATTACAGAATGACAAATATTTTTCATTCGAACCATTTTCCTCTATATCTAACCAATTTCCCACGAAACTCTGCGAAGCGCGTTGCCGCCGCGATCTCGCCAATCGACAAAACAAATGTAATATTACAGTTTTATGCATGAATATGAAATCAGCATTCTTCTGTTTCCATTGCCTGATCGTCATTTTGTCAGTTGGCGAGATCGCGGCGGCGGGTGAGGCGTCCCCTACCGAACATGATTATGTGATAAATCGGGGAAAAAATTATGTAATAATTCACGTGATGAATTGTATATCTTCATGACCGATATTGGCATATGGTTCATCGTGTGGATTATTGTGTGCCTTGTTACGTAATTTATCACAATGTGTGAAGAACACATGATTTATTATGCAAATTTTCATGTGATGAAATGTTATTAAGAAAAAAAAAAGTAGATCCAACCGGGAATCGAACCCTCGTCAATTGGATTCCGAGGCAGAGACGCTACCACCTGGGCCACTACATATTTTGGTTTCATCGCACAGTTTTACAGTCATAAAGCTAAGCCGCGCTATTTTGACAGTTTCGAAGTCACAAGAATCAGATATGATCATAATTAACGTCACAAACAATTAATTTCATTTATACTACATTTGTTTTGTCAGCTGGCGAGATCGCGGCGGCGGGTGAGACGTCGCGAGATCCAATAGGCCAACAATAGCAGCGGCGAGCCATTCTCGTATCTGGTCTCGTATTGGCTTACTTTGAATGGCTCCTACCTGAAAACGGCTTGGCTTTCGACATTTTAGGATGAATAATTTTGGTCTTAGATCTTTACAAGGAATCCACCGGTGTAAGGAAAGTACCGAATTCTGGATCACCCTGTATAATCTTCGTCGTTCGAAATTTTTACCGGCACCCATTTCGAAAGGGTAATCCCATCCAATTGACGACACTTCACTCACCAGTTTATATCATTGAGGAAAACAGTGTATCATATTTTCGCGCGTGTTAGAGGATTTCTTAGAATAATAACTTTCCGTTGAAAAAAATTCAGATAACTCACCCGACAAAAATTCACGGAAAATACCTCGCAGCTACGTCGTGGTCGGGTACAAGTGTATTGGCACAAATAGTTGAAAGCCGTAAATGAGGCTGTCATGACTGAAGAGGCGCATGGTGGAGGGTATCATAGACAACAAAAGAATATAACTATAAGAATCAGTCAAAAACTGCGGGAAATATTATGGCCCGCGACCAAAGGAGCATAGATTACAGTTTAACGCTACGAGTCGTTAACTGCAGTTGAGACGATTAATCGGTTATAATTCTTCAAATTGTACTTACCTATAAGCTGCAATTCCGTTTGCTACATCACTATTACGGAGGTGATAATTTTACAAAATTTCCTAGCGTACAATAGTATTTGAACTGCAGTTTAACCTAAATTATGCGTGGTTATTAGATTGGTCCTTATTTGGGGGTCGGTGGAATTTTGTTCGTGCCACCCCCTCGAAAGATTCGAATTAAATTACGAAAAACCTCCTGAAAATTGCAGATCTCTATCTCGATCCTGAAACGCCCCCCAAGAACGTTGTTTTTGCCGTAAGAATAACACGGGATTTTCATGAAAATTTCGAATCAATTTTTTTTTCTTCCTAGTATATCGCTGATTTTATAATTATCATAAATTATTGAGTAAATGAACTATCTTTCACAGAAATTTTTGGTTTTTCATTCACATCATACAATAGTGCCGTTATTGCTAAATAAAGGTCAAAATTCACTCTTTATCAGTTTTTTTGTCTTTATTTTCCTTAATTTTTTTTCCATTCCTGTGAAAGATAGTTAATTTACTCAGTAATTAATGATAATTATAAAATTTTTAGTGATATAATACGAAGAAAAAAAAAAAAGATTCGAGATTTTCATGAAAATTCGGAGTTGGGATGTTGAATTTCAACAATCTGATGTACAATAATGACCGTATTCAATGTATGAATATTAGGGTGGTTCAAAAAAGGCCTAAGTTCTCAGATTTTGCTGCTCGTCCGTGAATATGTTGCTTGTGATTTTTGAGAATTAATCAATTTTTTTGAGCTCTATAGGACAATATTTACTACTGCCTCATTAAAGTTGAAATTTCGAAATTTCGCCATTTTTGACAATTTCAAAGTTCTCAGATCGAAGTGTTCATCCGGCTTTCTCTAAATTCTCATTCAATTAGCATTCTGGTTCAAGATAAGACTCGTACGATAATATTTAGTACTGCATCAGAGCAGTTGAAGTTTTTTCACTATTTAGGGTTCTTTCTTGAGATTGGATCGTCAGGTGTTGCTCGTGAGACAGTCTCTTCTTACTATTTTATGGAAGATATACAAGAATTTTGCAGTCTGTGGGACCATTTTTACTACTGCCTCACTGAGGGATAACTTTCGTCCAAGTGAACTTAGCAAAATTATTGACATTTTGGATCTATTTCGTGAAAAAAGGATTTTAGGAGAAAATGCCATGGAGCTTTTTTGTAGAGGAGAAAATTTTACACAAAAAATGTCTCGAGATATTTTTCGCTAATGTGGCTTTATTGAGATAATTTAATAATTTAGCGGTTAATGTTGCCATTATGGAGAAATGATGAAAATCTCCATTAATTAAGTAATTTTCTGGGAAAGTGGAGACTTTTGGAGTAAGTGACATGAGATAATTCTGTAGGAAGAGAAGTTTTATTACATGGACAATGTCTCGAGATGATTTTCGCTGCCATAGATTGTTATTGAGATAATGCAATATTCGTTCCACTCTATATACAGGTTGATTCAGAATTCGTGACGAATCTCTTGAGGGGTTAATCCTCGTAAAAATGTGGATCGAAAGTTTCTTAGCCATTTTTCTGAAAAATGATTTTTTTCTTCGGAAATCTGGTATCTGGTCTCTGAAGAATTCGTGACGAATCTCTTGAGGGGTTAATCCTCGTAAAAATGTGGATCGAAAGTTTCTTAGCCATTTTTCTGAAAAATGATTTTTTTCTTCGGAAATCTGGTATCTGGTCTCTGAATCAACCTGTATATAGAGTGGAACGAATATTGCATTATCTCAATAACAATCTATGGCAGCGAAAATCATCTCGAGACATTGTCCATGTAATAAAACTTCTCTTCCTACAGAATTATCTCATGTCACATACTCCAAAAGTCTCCACTTTCCCAGAAAATTACTTAATTAATGGAGATTTTCATCATTTCTCCATAATGGCAACATTAACCGCTAAATTATTAAATTATCTCAATAAAGCCACATTAGCGAAAAATATCTCGAGACATTTTTTGTGTAAAATTTTCTCCTCTACAAAAAAGCTCCATGGCATTTTCTCCTAAAATCCTTTTTTCACGAAATAGATCCAAAATGTCAATAATTTTGCTAAGTTCACTTGGACGAAAGTTATCCCTCAGTGAGGCAGTAGTAAAAATGGTCCCACAGACTGCAAAATTCTTGTATATCTTCCATAAAATAGTAAGAAGAGACTGTCTCACGAGCAACACCTGACGATCCAATCTCAAGAAAGAACCCTAAATAGTGAAAAAACTTCAACTGCTCTGATGCAGTACTAAATATTATCGTACGAGTCTTATCTTGAACCAGAATGCTAATTGAATGAGAATTTAGAGATAGCCGGATGAGCACTTCGATCTGAGAACTTTGAAATTGTCAAAAATGGCGAAATTTCGAAATTTCAACTTTAATGAGGCAGTAGTAAATATTGTCTTATAGAGCTCGAAATAATTGATTAATTTTTAAAAATCACAAGCAACATATTCACTGATGAGCAGCAAAATCTGAGAACTTAGGTCTTTTTTGAACCAGCCTAATTGAATATTCAGTGCAATGTAGAACCTCATAACGCAGCACAAAAACTGGTTATTTCCACAGAAATTTGCAAAACCTAAGTTATGCTGATTTCTATTGTACATTTAGAGGTAAATTGATAGAGTATAGGCCCATTCCGGAGGGTTATTCAGCAGGTACTTCATATTTTTACTCAAGGAAACACCCCTATCAGTTTGGTCAAGATTCTCCTAGTTAGTTGAGCGCTATAAAGAACGACTAGCTCCATCTGCCAGCTCCACTTGATGACACAAGGGATACCGAAATGTGTTTTCAACCTTTCGTAAACCATTGCTTTTGTAACCATTCCTCTTTTCGGTCTTTCCTAATTTTGTCTCTTCAACTATTTGGTCCTTCGCTTTAATGCATTCCAATTTATATACTTTATCAATACTAGCAATTATGAAACTTCAACACTCACACGATGAAAAGTTGTTATTTTCATCAATTCCGCATTTTGCCCTTCGCAATTTCGATCAGTCTAATACTTTCATTCAGAATTAAGTTTTTCCATGTTTTCTTGTTCCTCGTTTGTGTCTAACTACTTCGGGGGCTCTCGCAATATTGACCTTTCCAGAGTTAAAACTTTCATCAATTTACAGATTCAATATCTGAGACTTTCTTTGTTTTTACCATTCAAAATTTTAACCAGCACCCACCAAAGACACTAGAAAAAGCATTAGCAGGACCAGAAAGGGAACAATGGATGCAAGCAATGAAGGAAGAAATGGAATGTCTACATAACAACGGAACTTGGGTACTAACCAAGCCGCCAAACAACAAGAAACCCATTGGTTGCAAGTGGGTATACAAAAAAAAGAGAAATCAAGAGAGTGGAGCAATACGCTACAAGGCCAGGCTGGTTGCTCAAGGCTTCAGCCAGAAATATGAAAAGGACTATGATGAAGTCTTTGCACCAGTGGTAAGACCAGAAACATTTCGCCTGCTCTTAACGATTTCTGGAAAAAGAGGAATGAAGATTCATCACTACGATGCAAAAACAGCGTTCCTCAATGGAGAACTGCAAGAGACAATATACATGAACCAACCTGAGGGTTATAAGGAACCCAACAAGGAGCAAATGGTATGCAAATTCATAAAGAGCATCTATGGATTAAAACAGGCAGCAAAAGTCTGGTATGAAAAACTGCATGAAATACTCACTAACTGTGGTTTCAAACAGAGTATTGCCGACCTCTGTCTATACGCGAAAAAGTGCAGCGAAGCTACTATTGTAACTTAGCGGGTGTATCTCAGGCTCGAAAGCTATAGAGATACCCGTCGTTACTGTGAGTTCTTTACCTAGAATTGAATTTTATGAAAATTGGGCTTTTCTTAGAGGTTGAAAGGTAGGGAAAAGGATGGGTACTCCACCAAAAGCCACCTATCTAACCTTGTGAATTTAATATCAAACTACGGACTCGGATAGATTTCTCTATCAAAGCCGGCAACGATCGGACTCGGATAAAATTACCAAAGCCGAGATATCTTCTATCTAGTAGAGCCGGGAAGTTACTCCAAGCCTACTGTCCTATTCAAAATCTGTTCTTTTACGGATCCGGGAATCGTTAGACTCCAAGACCGTGCCTCAGACTCGGGATCGTCTACCTTGGCCCTCGGACGCGGAGAGGTTAATCTCAACGCCGTACGCACTTGGTTAAGATCCAAAGCTGGTCCCTGTTGGCTTTTAGAGGGATGGAAATTGGTTTGGATTAGGAGTCAGAGCTGAAAATTACCATTCAAACCGATTTGTGTTTAAACGTTAAATAAAGAAATTTAATTTAAATTTACAGATCTGAGTTTATCCTATCCTATTTCTATCCTATGGACTAGGAGTCAGAGCTGAAAATTAAGCATTCAAACCGATTTGTGTTTAAACGTTAAATAAAGTAATTTAATTTTAAATTTACAGATCTGAGTTTATCCTATCCTATTTCTATCCTATGGACTAGGAGTCAGAGCTGAAAATTAAGCATTCAAACCGATTTGTGTTTAAACGTTAAATAAAGTAATTTAATTTTAAATTTACAGATCTGAGTTTATCCTATCCTATTTCTATCCTATGGACTTGTGCTTTGTGCGTTGTTTTGATTCTATTTAATGACTCGATGTTTAGAATAATGCTAGGTGCAAATATTCTAATATCAATTGATTTTATATTCTTTAACTCCTAGTTTCCTATCCTTCGATAATATTTCATTTGATTTTATGCTAAAGTGACGCTTTGTCTACTCTACATTAAGTTTTATATTGAAGTGAATTTATATTAGTCATCAGAACTAGGCGTTCTGATGCTAGCAAGTGATTCTATTAGTGAGTCGCTGTGGTGCTCTACCGACTAACGCTGCTATTGTTTGTGAGTCGCTGTGGTGCTATACCGACTAACGCTGCCGTGCTTGAAGTCGGTGCTTCTTATATAGTCGCTATCCCCTCCTTCTCGTGTGACGTCAGCGCCTATGTCGAGCGTAGAGGATTAGTATAATCCTCTATTCCGTTGTTCTCGATATTCAGCTGATTTCCAAGCTATTTTATAGCTTGGTATGTTACACTATATGGGGTATTCTCGCTCATCCGGGACACTTTTCTGCGCATGATTTATCGATTTTAGTGCCACGCGAGATTTTGGTTCTTGGCCAATCCCTAACAACAGATCCGGAGTCATACCCCCCGATTTCAACTGGTCCAGAAGTTATTAGACTTACAAAATATGAGAAAATCAGTTTTCGAGCGCACTGCGCTATCTTCAAA
Source organism: Tenthredo notha (assembly GCA_914767705.2). Lineage (NCBI taxonomy): Eukaryota > Metazoa > Arthropoda > Insecta > Hymenoptera > Tenthredinidae > Tenthredo > Tenthredo notha. Next base: position 13,795,763 of record OU611910.1, on the reverse strand, counting down.
CGTACGTATCTTTGGTTCGGGGGGTCCAAAAACTATTTTCAACCAGTGCTCTAGAATCAGAAAACTCCCGCCATGTACGCTGTGGTATCCAAGATTTTCGAAAAAATATTTTTGCCCACGAATTTTACAATGTATTTTTGTTTTTCGTCCTGTGACTAAAGGGCATGATGTTTTTTGATGAAAATTGGACTGTAGGTGGATCTCCATTTACTTAAAAGACCCTGCAATTTTCAAGAGGGCGTTATTTTTCCTTTTTTTTTTAATAATTTTTCAGGCTTTTTTTATTATTTTTGTTTTTTTTTTCAATTTTTTTTCACAATTTTTCCGTATGTCTTAACCTCATGTGAAAGAAATACGCCTGTCCCCTGAAAAGGAAGAAATCGAAAATTGTGAAGAAAAAAATGAAATAAAAAAATTAAAAAAATAAAAAAAGCCTATAAAAAAAAGCCTGAAAAATTATTTAAAAAAAAGGAAAAATAACGCCCTTTTGAAAATTGCAGGGTCTTCCAAGTACATGAAGATCTACCTACAGTCCAATTTTCATCAAAAAAAATTATGCCCTTTGGTCACAGGACGAAAAACAAAAATACGTTGTAAAATTCGTGGCCAAAAATATTTTGTGCAAAATCTTGGATACCACAGCGTGAAAGGCGGGAGTTTTCTGATTCTAGAGCACTGGTTGAAAATATTTTTTGGACCCCCCGAACCAAAGATACGTACGTGTGAAGATAGCGCGGTGCGCTCGAAAACTGATTTTCTCATATTTTGTAAGTCTAATAACTTCTGAACCAGTTGAAATCGGGGGGATATGACTCCGAACCTGTTGTTAGGGATTGACCAAGAACCAAAATCTCGCGTGACACTAAAATCGATAAATCATGCGCAGAAAAGTGTCCCGGATGAGCGAGAATACCCCATATTACATGACAGTTTATGTGGACGATTTACTAATCGCCTGCAAAAGGGAAGAATCCATACACGAGATAGCAACACACTTGGGAAACGAATTCAAGCTAACAGACTTGGGAGAGCTGACAACCTACCTAGGGATAAATGTCACGAAAGACAACGAAGGAATATACAGCATAAACCAAAAGGCATACATACAAAATCTAGCTAAGACATATAAACTTCGGGACGCAAAACCGTCAAGTACGCCGATGGACCCAGGATATACCAAGATAATCGGAGAAGGAGAACTCATGCCAAGAAATGGGGAATACCAGAGCTTAATGGGGGCTTTACTTTACATCGCAGTGAACAGCAGGCCCGACATCGCAGCTGGCGTGTCAATACTGAGCCAACAAATAAAGGAACCAACGTTCTCCGACTGGACCGAAGCAAAAAGGATCGTCAGACATCTGAGAGGTACGGAGAACCTAAAGCTAAAGCTAGGAAAACCAGGATCAAGCAACCTTAACGGGTACGCCGACGCAGATTGGGCAGGGGACAGAAAAGATAGAAAATCAAACACTGGTTTCTTGTTCCAATTCAATGGAGGTACGATCGCGTGGGCGTGCAGAAAACAATCATGCATTGCGCTATCGAGCACCGAGGCGGAGTACGTTGCACTAGCGGAAGCTTGCCAAGAGGCAGTCTGGATAAGGAGACTCCTAAGGGATTTTGACGAAGAACAGAGTGAAGCGACCACGATATACGAAGATAACCAAAGTTGCCTAAAACTAGTCGCAAACCACAGACACAGCAACAGGACCAAACACATCGATACAAAATACCACTACGTAAGGGAAGCGCACGAGGAGGAGATAATCAAATTGGAGTACTGTCCGTCAGAAACAATGATAGCAGACGTGCTCACAAAACCACTGGGAGCAATAAAACTAAAACAGCTTCGAGAACAATGTCTATTGAAGGAAGAATAAACGCAGTCATCGTTGAGGGAGGGTGTTGAATACAACGATATCCGACATACACTCACCGCCATCTGTAGGAAAGAAGCAACGCTGAAAAGAAAAAACGTTCGTCACACTCACACACACACACACACATACACACAGTCAAGCACAACTCTCATTTTATATAATACAGAAGTCTCCGAATAAATTTCAATCTATTTGTTTAACAGATTTAAATCAGTTTTCTTTTCTCTCCCACCGCCACATTCATCTCCCTAGGATAATATTGTTATATTAGGTAAAATCACCCATACATTACTAATTACACATGATCAACATCTAGTAGTCCATATGATAAAACACATCTCTTAAAATATAAGACTCTCGGTTGCTGTGTACACAGCTATTATTGTAAAACAAATCAGTCTGTTTCTAGCTAGCTACTAGTGCAGACCTGTATTTCAGAATACACAAACTTATTGCAAACTCATATAATTTCCTCTACGATTCACTTTATTTCTCTTGGAGAACCTACGTAAATCAACTTAAATAATAACGAATATTAAAATCGTTACACTGGTGTCAGAATCGGGATCTTACCGAGATCGATAAAGTGAATATTTGAAAACTGTGATTGTGAAAGGAATATAAAAAAAGAAAAGAAATGTCTCGTCGCCGAGCTACAACCTCTGACGAACCTCAACCAGCTGGTAACCAGCTAATACCACCACCTCAAGTCGACATGATGGAGCGACTTTTCCAAGCATTAGCAGCCCAACAACAGGCAAGTCTAGCTGCCCAAGCAACACAACAAGAAGCCAATATTGCGGCACAGAAAGATCGAGAAGAGCGAGAAGCCCAACTTCGACGCGAAGAAAGGGAAGAACGCCGAGCCGAACGCGAAGCAAATTTGATGGCTCAACGAGAACGCGAAGAACGCGAAACCTTAAGACTGAGGGAAGAACGTGAGGCAAATCTATTAGCCCAACGCGAGCGCGAAGAGCGCGAAACTCTTCGACTTCGTGAGGAGAGGGAAGCCAACCTGGCAGCCCAGCAGGCCACCCTTTCCCTTCTTATGAGACGTCTCGAACCACAGGAGATGATCTCGCAGACCTCGACTCCTAGACGATCCCCGATGAGGATCGAGGAAATTGTTGAGCCAGGAAATACTCGGTCTGTACATAATCATGGGGAAGAAGAACCTTCCCCTACTATTCGTAGACCACGTACGGGTGGAGCGGCGACTTTTACGCCGCACACTCGTACAGTACCACAAAGCGACCGAATTGAACATTCAATTCGGGACGCACAAAATGTACACCATACTGACCATATGGCTGGCGATAATCCATTAGAAAATAGAGCTATAAATAACACTGTGCCTTTTAATTTGTCTTGCGCCGGGAGTAGTCGCGACAAACAATTAAACAACACGACTGTATTACATAACGAGACTGTAGCCAAATCATCTAACCTAAAAGTAAACTTCTTTGACGGGACAATACCGTGGGCAGATTACGAGAGACAATTTCAAATTGTAGCAAAAGTTAATTCGTGGTCTTCTATTATTAAAGCCGGGCAACTTGCCGGAAGTTTAAGAGGCCCTGCCTTAGCCGTCCTATCAACTCTCGCCGATTCCGATATTGAAAATTACGATAAACTCAGTGCAGCTTTACGTTTACGATTCGGTAATCAATTGATTTCTAAATTGTCTCTAACTCAATTGGGACTTAGGAAACAGGGCAAAGAAGAAGGTCTTCCTTCGCTCGGGGTAGAGATTGAAAGACTAGCAAGAATAGCTTTGCCAAATTGTGATGAGTCCACTAGGGACATGCTAGCTTGCGATAAATTTATTAACGCAATTACGGATCCAGACTTAAGACATACTCTGAGCTTAACAGGACCTTCTTCGGTCCAAGAAGCAGTAATTAAAGGAATGGAAATCGAAGCTTTGACAAAACACCATTTAGGAGTAGGAAAAGTTCGTCAGATCGAAACAAAAATACCTACTATTGACCCAACTAAAACTGTTACTCCGAAAACTACTCCCAGGCAGCAAACAAACACTAATAATAATAATAGAAATTATAATAATAATTATAATAGAAATAATAATAATAGACCTAATTACGGAGACAGACCCCCGCTAAAATGTAAATTTTGCAACAAAATAGGTCATGACGCGAATAGATGCTACTCATTAGAAAAATTAATTCAATCCAAAAATGATAATACTCAAAACACTCGAACCTCTTGGAGAAAAGATAGCGAAAATAAAATTGATAATTCCCAAAAACCTTTAGAAGCTCAACAAGGTTCTTCTAACCAAAAAAACTAGTTTTTGATGATTTAGAAGGGCGAAAGTCATCAAGTGCTCGACCTAACGAAAGCCCTATTTCAACTCATTTTCTTTTAAGGAGTCTAAGACAAACAGGCTTATATGCGCGTGGGACTGTCAACGGAATTAACTGCCTCTGGGTCATAGACACTGGGGCAGAAGTGACAGTGGTCCGCTCGGATCTCCTTAAATCTATTAACCCTTCTCAACCATATACTTCTCTTCGTACTGCTACAGGAGAAATAACTCCAGTTTTAAAAGAAGTTTTAGTACGGATTAATGTGACAGGGTGTATCGAGTCTTCGCATAAAGTTTACGTAGCAGACATTGAGGATGAAGGGATTTTAGGAATAGACTTTCTTGCAGCACATAATTGTGTAATTTCCACAGAAGGGAATTTATTAATATCGGGTCGACACAAAATAGCTCTTTTAACTAATAGGAATAAAACATCCGATTTTCCACAAATACAAATAATAGATCTTTCTAGGGAAGAATTAACTTCTTTTCCAATTCATTTAGAAAATCTCTTAGAAAAGTCATCTGTTGGTTTAAATCCCATACAAAAAGAAAAATTCAAGACGTTGATTGAAGAGTATCAAGATGCTTTCGCTAAAAACAACAGTGATAAAGGAAGAAGCAATTTAATAACCCATACCATTGACGTATGAGATAACCCACCAATTAAACAAGCAGCTAGGAGGTTACCCTTGAATGGAAGAGAGGAGGTGGAGAAAATGGTAAAAGAAATGCTCGCCATCAACGTGATAGAACCATCTTCAAGTCCTTGGGCTTCACCTATTGTTTTGGTCAATAAGAAAGATGGAACAAAAAGATTTTGCATCGACTACAGGAGGTTAAATGACATAACCAAAAAAGATTCGTACCCCTTGCCAAGGATTGAAGAAACCCTCGATTTAATAGCTGGAGCAGAATGGTTCAGTACTATAGATTTACAGAGTGGTTATTGGCAAGTAGAAATGCATGAAGCAGATAAAGAAAAGACAGCTTTTGTGACCGGTTTAGGAGGATTATGGCATTTTAAAGTAATGCCCTTCGGGTTATGCAACGCTCCTGCAACTTTTGAAAGAACAATGGAAACAATCTTAAAAGAAATAATAGGAAAGAAATGTCTGGTGTACTTGGAAGATATAATCGTTTTTGGAAAAACGTTTAATGAACACATGGAAAATCTAACCGACGTCTTTTCTCGTCTTAAACAAGCAGGACTCAAGATGAGTCCGAAGAAATGTCATCTTTTACAAAAGGAAGTCCACTTCCTCGGACATATAGTCTCCGCAGAAGGAGTGAAGACAGACCCTGAAAAAATAGAAAAAGTATCAAATTGGCCCCGTCCTGTAGACAAGGAAGGTATTCAAAGTTTTATAGGGCTTTGTACTTATTATCGTCGCTTTGTGAAAGGATTTGCTACTATAGCTAGGCCTCTTCATCATTTAACCGGGAATAAAGTTCAATTCAATTGGTCCGAGGATTGCGAAGAAGCTTTCACTAAATTAAAATCTTATTTAACATCATCTCCTATTCTTGCCTATCCTCAAGTAGAACATCCTTTTATATTAGATTCAGACGCTTCTCTTTTTGGAATAGGTGGAGTCTTGTCTCAAGTACATGATGGAAATGAAAGAGTAGTTAGTTATTACAGTCGAGTCCTTAGTAAAACAGAAAGGAATTATTGTGTAACTCGTAGAGAATTGTTAGCTGTAGTGAAAACGGTAACTCATTTCCATCATTATTTATATGGGAGAAGATTTTTGATTAGGACGGATCATGCTTCTCTTAAATGGCTACTTTCTTTTAAATCTCCGGAAGGACAGGTAGCTAGATGGATAGAGAGGCTGGGCCAATATGATTTTGAAATCCAACATCGTGCTGGACAGGCGCATGGAAACGCAGACGCTCTTTCCAGAAGACCCTGCGAAGGACCTACGGAATGTAAACAGTGCACCAGATTAAACAAACAACAAGACAGATCATTTAGAGTTCGATCAATCACTTTTGAAGGAGACCTGAAGCCATGGAGAAAGGCTCAACAAGAAGATGAAGTTCTGTCACAAATAAAGACTTGGAAAGAGTCTGAAATACGCCCAGAATGGCAAGATGTGTCCGCTAAAAATCAAGATCTAAAAATCTATTGGACACAATGGGATTCCTTGTTTTTAATGAATGGTTTATTATACCGAAAATGGGAATCTCCAGAGATGAGGAAAATAATATGGCAATTACTAGTACCAAAGGACAAGGTACAAGAAATCCTTAATCACTACCACAATTCTCCTGCAGGTGGACACTTCGCATCCAATAAAACTTTAGGTCGGATTAGAGAACGATTTTTCTGGGCTCGATGTAGATTAGACGTAGAGGATTGGTGTAGGTTATGTAACATCTGTATAACGAAAAAAGGTCCTCGTACCAAGGGTCGAAGTCCCCTACAAATATACAACGTCGGAGCACCCTTCGAGAGAGTGGCTATGGATGTTCTCGGGCCACTACCTCTTTCAAGATCTGGAAACAAATATGCTTTGGTTATCGCTGATTATTTTACTAAATGGCCCGAGGTCATTCCTATGCCTAATCAGGAGGCAAAGACCGTTGCTCAGATTTTTGTTAGAGATTTTGTTTGTCGATACGGGACTCCCCTTGAATTACATACAGACCAGGGTCGAAACTTCGAGTCAATATTAATGGAAGAAATAACTAAGGTTTTAGGAATTAGGAAAACTCGTACAACTCCCCTTCATCCTCAGTCTGACGGGATGGTAGAACGTCTTAACCGAACTCTTTTAGGTTATCTAACCTCTTTCGTTGACAAAAGTCAACGAGATTGGGACGAGTGGATCCCTCTTTTTCTTCTTTCATATAGATCAGCTGTACACGAGACGACAAAACAGTCTCCAGCCTCGATGTTAATGGGTAGAGACCTTCGCTTACCCTCAGATTTAGATAAAGGACCTATTCCTTCACCAGGTCCTCTACAAAATGATTACGTTTCAGTTTTAAGAGATAAATTGGAACAAATTCATAATTTTTCAAGAGATAGAATTCAGGTTATGTCAGACAGGACAAAAGCTCGTTATGACATTAGAGCAAGGGACCTTGAATTTAAAACAGGAGATTTAGTATGGCTTTTCCAACCAAGAAGAGAGAAAGGACGTTGTCCTAAGTTACAATCAAATTGGGAAGGTCCTTACGCAGTAATTGATCGAATAAATAGTGTAGTTTACAGAATACAACGTTCTACGCGAACAAAACCAAAGGTGGTTCATTTGGATCGCCTGGCTCCTTACGAATCAAATAAACTTACCCATAATGATAAAATCAATAATATTCGATCTTTAAATATAGATAAAAGTTCATCTATAAATAATGACTTCTCCCTACAAAGGGATGATCAAATCTTTTCATTGGATTCTTCCAGGTGGTCCAAGGAACTGCCTTTTGGGATTAAACGTCGGAGTTATAGACCCTTAACTATACTCGTTGAAGGAAATATTGGAAGTGGTAAATCAACATTCACTAAAAATTTTTTAAATGATAAAAATATTCTGACAGTACTAGAACCTTTAGACGAATATCGTAACGTGGCGGGCGAGAACCTACTAGAAAAAATGTACAAAGATCCTAGAAAATATGCGTATCATTTCCAACATCATGCCGCGATGACGATGCGGAGTAGGCATTTAATTCAAACCATGCTACCTATTAAAATCATGGAAAGATCTATTTATAGCTGCAACTGCTTCGTAGAAGCACGAAGAAGGATAGGAGAATTTGAAAATCTAGAAGCTCACTTATTAATGGAAAATGTTAGGGTTTTAACCAATGAGTCCTCAGCATACGAAGTCGACTTGATTGTATATTTGAGGTTATCTCCAGAAGAGTCGTATTCGCGGATAAACTCTCGCGCTCGTTCCGAAGAAGATGGCATTCCGCTAAAATATTTAAAAGTCCTTCACCAAGTCCACGAAGATTGGTTGATTAAATTGAGATTTGCGACTCTTCCAGCACCTGTCTTGATATTAGACGCTGAACTTTCCGCGGACGATGTATATAAGAATTTCTGTGAGGTTATGAAACCATATGACTTTTAGGTTAGACTCGGAAGAAACTCCGAAGTAGTTTCGAGTCGGGATAGTTCGGGTCGAGTCGGAATAATTCGGGTAAAGTCGGAATGGTTCGAGTAGATCGGAATAGTTCAGAGTTCATTGATCTAGATCGGGATAGTTCGGAGTTCATTGATCTAGATCGAATTATTAGGAGAATCAATAAGACAAATAAAACGCAGAGAATCAAATGAAAATTGTTTAAACGAATATTTATTATAAATTAAAAAAAAAAAAAAATTCACGATTTCAATATCGATTATTAGTGAGTTTTTCCACGACGTGCTTAGTTAAAATTTTCATTTTAGCACACTCCGCGCAGTCGAGATCTTCCACCTTTTCCAATAAAGGACTTTTGCATAAAAAACAGGAGGCGAAGCCTCCTCGAACGTCGAGATCATCGACGAAACTTCGATGTAGTTGTACGATTCCTACGGTATTTTCCATAGGGGTTCTGTTACAAATAACGAAATAACAAAGATTATTTTGATAATTAAAAAAAAAAAAAAAAAAAAAAATCATGGTTGATTTACTTACTTCAATAAGTAGCAATTAATGCAAACAAATAATTCCGAATCAGTAACTTTCACGGCTGATCCTTTCGCACAATGGACCCGTCCCCATTCGGTTTCAAACCAAGTTTTAATTCCCGCGATATTAATTTCTGGGATCCCACTCCACCCAAACTGGGAGATAATAATCCCTACTCGTACGGCATCTTCATTTAACGACGACATGATTACGAATGACGCTATCTTTAGTTTCTTCTTCTTCGTAGCATTTATTAACAAAAGATAATTTGTTTTAGAAGAATTTCTATTGGTTTTCGGAGAAATCTTCGTTTGGTAACTAAGCAACATTTTCATGATAGGACTCTGATTGGTTCTCACAAGAGTCTTTATTTGTTTAAACAAACTTTGTTTCATTAAAAGAGCTGTTATAGGCCGTTTGAAAGTTATTCACTTATTTCAATGTTAATTCCCGCCGAAAAACGTCGCTAAAAATAACGATAGATGTCGCTTCGGTATACTTCAAAAATTTAATTTTACCGCCATAATAAGGGATCCGAGCGGAAAATTTCGAGATTTAGGTTATGTTTTTAGTTTACAAACATTAACCCAAGTTTTTCAGCTCCCGAAATTCCGATAGTAGGATTTCCTTAGTAAACAATGAAGGAATGATATTACGAGATGAAAAGAAGGAAGCCTAACCCATCCCATCCTGACCTATTAATCCAGTTTCCCAATTCTCTCCAGATAAGATCGTTCCAATTTATATTTATAACAATTATAATAACATAATAATTAAATTTCTCTATAGATTTTATTTAAATATTACATTTCGATTTATTATTATCAATCAATATTATCAATTTAAAAAGAAAAAAAAAAGAAGGAATCTATAATTTAAAAGAGTTTTTAAGAAACTCTTCAATATGACCTTATTATTTCAAGCGACTAACATTTGTCCTCCTATCTAGGTCGTTATTTGATTTATTCAAAGATGCTTGGAGTTGGACCTCTTTGGGCTTAAAATCAGACTTCACTTTGATGGAATCTTCACGTCCTCTTGTCCTTCGTCCTGTAGTCCCTCCAACATCCCCATGTTCCAGTGTACAGGACTTTCTTCAAAGTAACAACGGGATTCTTCGCCTGTTTCCTGATACCTGTTTCCTGATTCCTGATTCCTGATTTCTGATTCCTGTTTCCTGATTCTTCGACTCAAGATCCGAAGAAAAATTTTATACACTACACATTTCACTTTGATTCAATTAGTCTAGACTATCTTTTCAAGGTTTTCTGCGGTTTCCCTTGAGATTGAGACAAATGTCAGATAGAATTTGGGGAACATTTTAATTTATTGAGCCGCAGCTCCAACATTCCCAAATAACACACAAACTTGTTAAGCTTATGATGATTTTATACACTTATATTCTATATTGTACTCACCTCAAGAGTCGGGTCGACTCTTTTACTAAGGGGGGGGTAATGTTATATTAGGTAAAATCACCCATACATTACTAATTACACATGATCAACATCTAGTAGTCCATATGATAAAACACATCTCTTAAAATATAAGACTCTCGGTTGCTGTGTACACAGCTATTATTGTAAAACAAATCAGTCTGTTTCTAGCTAGCTACTAGTGCAGACCTGTATTTCAGAATACACAAACTTATTGCAAACTCATATAATTTCCTCTACGATTCACTTTATTTCTCTTGGAGAACCTACGTAAATCAACTTAAATAATAACGAATATTAAAATCGTTACAATATAATATCAACACTTAGAAACAAATTGAATGAGAATCCAGCAGCTTACAGCCTCACACATATCTGTATAATCACAGCTTATAGATACATCTATGAAAGAATATTGGAGTATAGTTCATAATACATTATCTATTTCGGGTTTTGTATATTCTCACTCTATCTGCAATTCAAAAGTGTACAATTAATAAACGTTATACATCATGCCTATGCTCAGCTGGGGACCAAATCAGCATGAAAGTATCAATTCTGGATTAAACATTTCAGCCACATTTAAAATTGAGGTATCAAATGATTTTAAAATATGTACTTGGAATTCCACAGGTCCAGTCGGGACTCCCAATGAGATCGCTACGGGGCTGTACGAGAAGGAATTTCCAAGAAGTGTGGTACCCCCACTCTCTATTGAAAAGCTCGCTCGTTCGGAACGTGAGCAGGTCTCTCAATAAACAAGTACGGTAGTCGGGGTACTGCTCGGTCGCGGATTAGGGGAAGCGCTCTTGTTGAGAGCTCTGTTATTGGGAGTCCCGACTGTATATGGGGGATTCCAGCTCATCTCGACCACCTTCCAGACCTGACCCCCTCGGATTCGAGTGAAACTTTTTTTTTGCTGAACTTAAGGTCCAAGTTGCAACCTCAATTTTTTTCAGAATTTCTCCCGTCCCGGAGGCATAAATAGTGGAAATTTGCCACTTTATGAAATCCCAAAATTTTTGAACGATGATATCTTGAGATTAGAGAGTCATATCAATAAAAACAGGGTAGTCATTAGATTCGTCTTGAATTCAACTTTCTGAAAAAAAATATTTCGGAATTTCACGATACCGTCCCGGTGGCTAGAAATTCATTTGAAAGCGGAAAATTGATGTTTTGATGATTCGGGCATTTTTTATTTTTACAATTTTTTTTCCAAACTTCTATGAAGAAAGACAAATTTTATATATACGAACATAGAGACTCCAATGGTTCAGAAGTTATGACTTTTTCAGTTTCTAAAAGTGTGCGAAACTCAGAATTCCAAGCGACAAATACCTGTCTCAACGGCTGTTTTTTTTTCGTATTGTTCGAATATAATTGACTTCTCATTCAAATAACTGTAGCACATGAACAAGAAAAAAAAGAAACAGCCGATGAGACGGGTATTTGTCGCTTGAAATTCGCAGTTTCGCACACTTCCAGAAACTGAGAACGCCATAACTTCTAAACGAATGGAGTCTCCATGTTTGCTATGCGCCTCAAAAATTTGTCTTTGTTCATAGAATTTTGGAAAAAAAATTGAAAAAATAAAAAATGCCCGAATCATCGAAATATCAATTTTTCGCTTTCAAATGAATTTCTAGCCACCGGGACGGTATCGTAAAATTCCAAAAGAATTTTTTCAGAAAGTCGGATTCAAGACGAATCTATTGACTACCCTGTTTTTATTGATATGACTCTCTAATCATCGTTCCGAAATTCTGGGATTTCATAAAATGGCAAATTTCCACTATTTATGCCTTAGACCATAAAGGATGGACTGAGCATTGGAGTAGTTTGGGTGCTGCCGAGTAACCCATAAGCGCTACTCTATTGATAGACTATTGCTTCCTTGTCTGACGAACGATTCAGTATCTTGCATTCACATCTATCCTTTTCTCATTACCCAGCAGCAATCTTACAATGCTTTAGCATAGGCAATGCTCAGTCCATCTTGTATGGTCTGAAATTTATGCCTCCAGGGCGGGGGCTCGAAAAATTCTGAAAAAAATTGAGGTTGCAACTTGGACCTTAAGTTCGGCAAAAAAAAAATTTCACTTGAATCCGAGGGGGTCAGGTCTGGAAGGTGGTCGAGATGAGCTGGAATCCCCCATATAGTTCTATAAATTATCGTGTTCGTTGTATGTTAACAAGAAATATTGTCTGACGTGGCACTAAAAGTGAATGTATTTAGATTAGGTTGTAACGGGAGGTGGATCGAAGATTTGAATAAATGTCTTTTAATTTTGTATCATCCTCCTGTGCTGAATTTTTCACTAGCCAATCACTCGTGGAATTAATTTTTCAATAATTATTCCAAATAAGCTCTTATCGGATCTGGCTCTTGGCGAGATTTATATTTAACTGTTTCTTATCGAAGTTTATAATTTTAATAAGGTAACGTTGTTGATTATTAGGAAATATATTAATTTGCTGACTAATATGTTTTGATGAATTATCCTCGAGGACACATATCATGATTAATCAAATGGAAATGTAAACCATTGGCGGCGTTCAACAAGGAATAATTCGTGGATCGGTTCCTGACTCGATAAAGGAAGAAACTTGATCTTTATGATAGTACTGTAAAATAGCAAGTCACTAACCTCCTCAAACTACGCGGGGAAACCGAAATGTACTCAAAAACCACGGAAATAGACGAACTCGGCCGAAGACGATCACTCAAGGACCTTTCGCCTCACGTGACAGATATCGAGAATCAGTACAGTAAAGTCTAAGTGCCCTGAGAATACCCGCCACAAGGTTAGTGCCGTTTATTACTGCACCCAGATTAATTATTATCAACACCCACGCCCAGACACACCGAATCACATACATCCAAACTTACACCTCTAGACTATTGCAATTAGCATAAGAAAAGACTGAATAAATGTCGAATTAGTAGATACCCCATATACGCCACGAGTCGTGAACATTTCTATCCTCCCGTCACCGTCCTATTCCCATAGATTATAACAGGCTACCCGCCCGTTGCAAATTGGCGCCCAACGAAATAATCCACGATGCCCCATGAACAATTAGGACGTTAAACAAATTAAAACAGTAAAACACAGCACATAGAACAGATAAATTCAAAGACGAACGGTTAGATACATATACACACATACACACGAATGGCAGAAAGGCGACGAAGCGAGCCGGCGTTGCCATGCGGTACACAAACACGCGGCCCTATACGTGCGCTTTTCGAAAACAACACAATAGAGATAAATGGTCAAAACGGGGGAAACGCACATAGATACAGACAAGCACAGGAGAATCAAATACACATTCAACCACGCATGCAAGTACACGAGCCACTTAGAGACAATAGGCAATTAAATGCACACAATGCACAAGAAGAAGCTAATGGAATGAACATAGGAATGCAACACACATTACAAAGCACGCGAATCCTAAATACACCAGGAATACACTTAGAATCACCAGAGATCACACACAATATACAACCAAACCGCACACACACTAACACACACGAACACACTTCCTCCGAGAACAACCAAAGACGAGAATAAATTCCATATTCGGAAAGATCAGACATTTTTACATGAAAAACACGTTTGATCAAATTCTTTTTTTTTGCGATAGAGATGGGATAAACATTCGAATGTAAAAGTCAATGTACTCAAAGTTGAAAGACTAATCAACGCGTCTCTCCTGAACGGTAATGCTTAGGGGTCTAATACTTGGTGGATTTTTGCGTCTTAACACACACTATGAGATATCAGAATTGCAGACAAATCAAAATTTTGACCCCGGATCGTATACTGCTAATTGGTGGATCTGCCCAAATGTAGACGATGTTGGCTTTTTTTCTAATATAACCGTCCAGTATGACGTTCAGGACTCCCGTTAGTACCGACCGACACATAGGACAACGGTCGCCAACTTCTTCTACGCAAGCCGCGCAGCTATGCCGATGCCAAGAAGGAATAAATGCATGCGTAGCAGGCTGAAATAAACACAGGACGCACATTCCTGGAGGGCGTATTGCGTCGGCGCGGACGATCGGTCCGATGACATGGAATGGCACCGGATCTGCGGGCGGAAGGAATACCGGATAATCATCTTCCGGAAGATCAAAGATGTCTTCATCATTATCCATGGCACCGTCACGGTGTACTTTGTCGTCGACGACGATCAGTTCGTTGACATGAAGTGGTACCGGATGTACGCGATGGAATGCGGGAATATTGAAGATATCTTCGTCAAAATCATCCCGTAACCGTTCGAAAACTTCCCGAGGCCCCTCATCTACGGCTGAGAGATAATCGGCCTCTTCCGGCACAGCAGCGACGTCTTCGTGTTGTGAATGTCAAAATAATGAGAATTTTTTTTTCTTCAATTCAAGTATGTGTTGAGTTCGAAAAGACAGTTTTCATTCGCATCATTTCAATTTTCACTTGATTCTGCAAGCTTTTCCAAGTGCAGTCAGTTTCACATATTGTGTCAAAATAATGATTAACTTTTACGATGATAATTGGGTGCTTACGTGGTTCAACTAGCTCCTGTCCAACATCTGGATTGAGTTGCCGTGCAATAGGTCCAGGAATTTCAGCCGCAACTCTGTTTACTGCAACTGCGGCTCGTCGACCACGGATGGCTCGTGCTCTGGGTCGAGTGCCACGACCTCTTCTTGCGCCACGACGTGCTAACGAAAGAATATCGTCTTGAGTGATGAGTCTTTTAGAATTTGGCACCCAATAAGCAACCTATAAGGGTTAGATCGAATCGCGATCTTACGATGGTGCAAATGATTGCTCCTTACCTGGCTCATCTGGTCTTGCAGGTTCCCCAGCAGCCATGAATCCTGGCTCCACTAAATCGAGCTCGTCT
The DNA here is from genome assembly GCA_914767705.2 of Tenthredo notha. Classification (NCBI taxonomy): domain Eukaryota; kingdom Metazoa; phylum Arthropoda; class Insecta; order Hymenoptera; family Tenthredinidae; genus Tenthredo; species Tenthredo notha. The sequence continues at coordinate 13,780,579 of OU611910.1, read as the reverse complement.
ATCACTTGCGCTGTATTTTCAAAATGTGATTGGTTATGCCATTGTAATAAAAATCCACATAATCAGGGTTATCCTTATAAAGCATCTATACACAAATAACCTTCTACTTCTGCCAAGTCGTGAACGATGTTGAAGTCCCCAGTCCTGACTGCACAGCACCTGAGGAACTCGTTCAAAGTGTATCTGAAAAGTATACAAATTATATATTACAAAATTTGCAAGAACCGTTGCTCCACTATCTGCCATGCGCTAAACCCTATTATACGTTAGGACACGCTTTATTCTACAACGTTCAACCTGTATTGATCGTATGCGGGGAAATACAATAAGCTACCGATTTTTAAGTGGCATTTATGCGACGTTGGCGATTACATTACCTGCCGACGTCGAAGTCGTGCTGAGCGTCTCTTATCAAGACGTCTCTGGCCATGTTTCTTCGAGTGCGTGGTCGTCTAGCTCGTTCCCCAGCCTCAATACGAGCTAGATCTTGCCCTTGATTGGCGATCATCTCGGATGAATGTTCTGTAGATCCGAAAAAGTGATACATTACAGAAGCTTTGCTGATAGGAAAATATTCACGTGAATAACGCACATTGGGTGCAAAAGACAACGTACAAAGAAATTTCCAAATATTTGGATGAAACCCTCCCAATTTTCGTTTAGCTTCATTATGGAAGGTCTTCACTAAATTGTTAGTTCGGGAGGGACACCCATACACGCTGACAACCTCCGCGAGCGGCCTCTATTAGGTGGAGAGGTAGAATATAAATCGCAAGACCTGCGGATAGTTCGCTGCTATTCCATCTGCCTCGGTAGCCAAGAGTTCGAGCTCTTCCTCGAATCGGTCGGAGGGTGCTAACGGCAAGGCCATTGCCATAGTTAAGACCGCTGTCGGTGCTCTCGATCTGGTAAGACCCAGATCTCTCCATCGTCGGACAAGGGCCTGATACAGTACGAATAATTATCAAAGAATTGCTCACATAGTGAAAACCTATGACATTCAGCTGTGATGATCAATATGAACATACAGTATATTGTGAAAGTAATCTCACATAACAGTATTGAGTTTGAACTCGAGCGTCCCAGACGAGGTCCAAAGTGATTATAGTTCGCCAATAACATGTGTCTACGCGAAATTTGTAGAAAATAGGCAAAAGTCAGGATGATGGGGTAGAGTATGATGTTCCAAATCAGAATGGTCACAGTGAACGACTGGTCGATTTCATTTAAACATGCTTGACATATAACGGATGCTTTACTTGATTAAAATGAAACCAACACCCGCGGAGAGTGGCGTTTGGGAAGGCTTCGCGTAACGTACTCATGGCAGCCCTCTCATAATCGCCCATTATGAATCTAAGGCTGCCAGCGATTCCAGGAGCCAACTCGCTCAGCCTCTCAAAGATTTTGGCGTACAGGGCTCGCGTACGCGCACTGCACAATACGTACATCGCTACGATACCCTACGAGTTTTATCAGATTATTTGATAAAGTTCACAAAAATAAATTTTATAGAACAGCATAGTATAATTTTGATATGAGGAATAAAGATCGAACGTGCAGTGTCCATTATTCGCAAGTGGACCGTTTATAACTGGGCGATCGGAGGGCGATATGGTGCCACCTGCAAAATAATGATGAAATCAATCACAGTCAAACTTATTCTTCCGAAAGCCAAGTTTTTTCAGATTGAAGATGGCATCGTAATCGTGTACAAGGTGCCGTGGTGACGGAAACGCGAGCAAACTTTCGAATAGTGATACCGTCCTGCATGATTCAGTTAGGAAATTTGTTAAATTCGGAAAATAATGTCCACGAATGGCCCTAAAACAAGATTGAAACGAGGATGAATCGGAAAAAATCTCTTATCAATTATGTCTTCTCTAAAGTTACCTCAAAGTTGACAGCTTGAGGCGTGGGTACATGCCCCCTTGACGTTATCTCGTGAGAATATTACGTTAAATTAATATACTTTCAATGTTCCATCGACGTAGATTTCAGAACAGGTCGCGAGTACTTCGAGCATCTCGTCGCTGACAAATATGAGAGCTACTGATTCATCAGCTCCCTCGACGAGCACCTTTGCATGGGTGCATATCCTTCCAGGGCGCCCGCTAGCTCACGCATGCTCGCCGGTATGAGCGGTCGGACCTTGGCTGGTGCCCGTTGCATCGCACTGCACATCGTAGGATACAGAAATTCGTGCGCAACTACCGGATTTCTGGAACGAAATTTAGACCCAACATGCACAAGTTCACCAACAATACTCGAGGTGTACCGCGACATAGATTAACGGCGAACAATGACTGAATAAATAAACTGGTTCAATATTATTGTAGATTGTGACAGTTCGAAACACATACCTTCTACATACTCCGTCAAAAATTTCCTTCAGCGTCTCATTCGTGCGCTCAGCCATCTCCAGAATTTCTCGACGAACACGAGCCTCGAAGAGTCGAGAATCGTCTCGTTCAGCAAGTGTCCATCATGGCGTGTCATCACTTCCACGCGACCGTCGCCGTGAACTTTTGCCATTCCTCGGCACCCAGTGCTTGCACGGCTCGCACATCGATACAAGTTGATCGATGTTGTATCGATATGGTAGGCATACCCTTCATATACATACCGGGAGGTATTTTCTCTTTTGCCTGGGATCTCCTCCATCAAAATTTGGAATACAAATAATCTTCATTATTGCAAATTTTGACTTTACTAGCCATTATGCTAACAAGGCATAAGCAGGGGATAGAATGAGTCAATATTGCCACATAATTGAAAGCAATAAATCAGCAAATAAAAACCATTGGTATTTCGAAGAAAGATATCTGATTTACAAAATATATATAAAAAACAAAAATTTTTTGGGTGCCGCGGGCGATCTTAAGGGGGGAAATAGGTGTAGAGCCTTCGAAAAATTCATTCTTTTTTTTTTCATAAATCGATAGTAGAACTATTCAAAAATATATTCTGAAAATTTCAAATCAAAATTCCACGACGTTTGAAAGTTATACGCGTTTGAGTGAGTGTCCCTCGGTCAAACGGTTGGAACACTTGGCACGTAGTACGGAGCGGTCAAGCTCGAAAAGCTCGAAAAGAAAAGCTGCAAGCCGAAAATGATGCATATGAAGCTGACGAAGGACTGCAATATGGTGCTGGAATAGCTGATTAACCAGTAAGTTGTTTGAATTGATTTATTACTGCCTTAAATTTACCTTCACTGCGACTCTTATTATCGAACGCGTTTTTCTCGAAACTACTTTTTTCGAATTTGTGTACAACTGAGCATTCACACAGTCCAGTGTTTATCAATGAGCATCTCTCCCCAGGCAGTGAATAAGCTTCTGGGTGAAGCGCGTGAGCGTGGCAAGGAGTGTGGCTATAGCTACATTTGGGTGAAAAACAGCACGGTCATGGCGAAGCGCGATTCGGAATCAGAGCCTCTTTCCATCTATTCGGGGGCTGATCTGGTCCTCCTGAAACCCAGCGCCTGACTACCACCAAGCTCCCTGAATGCCACCGTCGATGGGGTACCCACTCTCTGCAAGCTCCGATGCTCGTCGCCTGAAGATTACTGGTTCAGGTGCTAATGGCCGCAATGCCCCAAACCTTAGAGTTGCATGCTTTAATGCCAACTCCCTGCTTGGTCACATAGACCAAGCCAGACTACTTTTGGAGGCGGAGTCGTACCATATCGTATCTGTTACGGAGGCCTGGCTAAATGGTACTATTGTCAGCGATCTTGTATATGTCAATGACTATTGCTTTCTGCGGAATGATAGAGTCGGCAAGGCGGGAGGCGGGGTCGGGGTTTATATACACAAATCTTTGCAGTCGAAAATTCTTGCCTGTTCCCCCCCTCCCTTTTCTAATGCTCCTGAATTTTTGATTGTAGAGGTGAAGTCGCTGCGAACTAAGATATTGTTAGCGACTGTTTATCGGAGACCCAAGGGTCTGTTATTGGAAAACCTCCTAAACTCGCTAATAAATTTAATTCCCAATTATAGTAATATTATTGTAACAGGTGATCTGAACTGCAACATGAACTGCGATAATTTTGAGGCAACCTATCTGCGCGATTTGATTTTCAGCCATTCGCTCTTTCTCGTACCCCATGGGAGTACCCACTATATGTCTCACTCTGAGTCTTGGTTGGATGTGATAATTATAGATTCACCGGACAAACTGAAGGCTTGTACTAAATCCTCTGATCCTTTTATCGCAGGTCATGATCTGATCGAAATGGAGTACGAATTACTTCTAACAGCCTATATCAGCTCGACTAAAACATCCCATACAGAAGAAGTTAACGGGGCCAGGTATGGGCCAAGCTTGGCGCAACGCTGTGCAACCTTGGCCCACGCTTGTAAGCCAGGCTTGGCCCAGCGCTGGTAAATGTCTGGAATGATAACAGGGGGCCCAGCTTGGTTGTTATCATTGGCCCAACCATCATTGCCTAGACTGGCCCAACCATCATTACCTAGACTGGCCCAACCATCATTGCCGAGACTGGCCCAACCATCACTGCCGAGACTGGCCCAACCATCACTGCCGAGACTGGCCCAACCATCACTGCCGAGACTGGCCCAACCATCACTGCCAAGACTGGCCCAACCATCACTGCCAAGACTGGCCCATGCTTGGCTGCCATAAATGGGCCATGATTGGTTACTATTACTGATCCACGCATTGTTGCCACGATGGCAAATTGTAATTTTTTTATTTTTATCCATGCAGCAACAACAACAATAATAGTATTAATAATAATAAGTCAATCAATAATTAACTTATGAAATAAGTAGTCATATAAGAATATAATTGGAATTATTGTTTATTATCTGTGATAAATCATTATAATATTTTTTAATAAAAATTTCATATATTATTCTCAAACGTCTTGTTTATAAAAATATTATAAGTTTTTTTGGAAAAACATTTCGAATAATAAGCTATTACAACTCCTTTTTTTCTTATTGATAAGTACAAATGTTTACAAACTTATACTTACAAAGATATGAATTATATTAATTTTTATTTCTCATTGCACTAGAGTGACAAGCTTGCTTAAGATCAATCTTTTGTAAAACTAGAATTTTTTATTAATTATCAATATTTGATATGAAAATAGTCTCTTATAACTATTCCAAAATCTATCTTTCTAATAATCGAAAATAAATAGTAAAAAGTAATTAACACCTTTTTTAAACTAAAAATACTGTATTACAAAGTTATGCTCAGATTAGTATCAGAGATAAAGATATCAATTATACTTATTATTATTTGTCATTGCACTATAGTGACAAGCTTGCTTGAGATTAATCTTTAATAAAACTAGAATTTTTTATTAATCATCAATATTTGATATGAAAATATTCTCTTATAGGTATTACAAAGTCTTTTTTTTCTAATAATCGAAAATAAATAGTAAAAAGTAATTAACACCTTTTTTAAACTAAAAATACTTTACAAAGTTATACTCAGATTAGTATCAAAGATAAAGATATAAATTATACTTATTGTTATTTCTCATTGCACTGTACTGCAGAGATCGGCACGTCTAATTACTTTCCGAAGTCATCGTTAGATTATTTCTCTGATATCTTCGTCGGTAATCATTATTCTGCAATCACAAATCGAAAAATCTGTACCCTATTGTCTTAACCTTTAGTACTAAACGAAAAAAGATTGATTTTTGTTCGAAAAAATATGAAAAAAGCCAGGAGATCGAAAGTAATTAGGAAAAGTATTCAGCTAATTACTTTTGCCAATTACTTTCAATCTTTTGAGCTCTTTCATCCTTTTTCGAACCGAAATCAGTCTTTTTTCGTTTGGTACTAAAGGGTAAGACAATAGGCTACAGATTTCTTGAATTGGGATTGCAGAATAATGATGACCGACGAAGATATCAGAAGAATAATCTTCGAAAAAGTAACTAGCCGTGCCGATCCCTGCACTGTAGTGACAAGCTTGCTTGAGATTAATCTTTTATAAAACTAGAGTTTTTTTTATTAATTATCAATATTTGATATGAAAATATTCTCATAGTTATTACAAAGTCTTTTTTTTTTTTAATAATTGAAAATAAATAGTAAAAAGCAATTAACACATTTTTTAAACTAAAAATATTTTATACTCACATAAATATTACTATAAAAAATTAAATTGAAGTATTTAACATCAAAATCGTCATTACTGCAATTGTTAATCATCACTCCATTACTTGATTTGTAGTTTGACGGTGAGCACGGCCGCCTTCTCGGTCTTTCGCACCTGCTAAAAAGCGACTCACCCAACTGATGATCTGCAGTTTATTTTGGGATGCATGATACTTAGTCTGAAGAAATGCTAGAACAATGAACATAGTTATAAAATCAAAGTTGATACGCAAATAGACTTTTAACTTACTTTGCATAACTTTAAAAGACTGTGTGTCCTTAAAGCTTTTTTTTCCAACACCCTTAATTTTTTTGCCACATGCACTGTACTGTAATTGGATAGTTTTTGTTATCAATTTTGCTATTATCTTTGGAACGTCGTTTTCACCATCAATAGAACCAGCTGTGACCATTTGAAAGATATCTATCTGTAAATAATTTAAAAATAATATTTAAAACATTTCTAAATAGCTGTTTTACAATCAAGAAGAAATATTTAAATAATTAGCAAATAATTTTTAATGAATTTATAAATATTATATAATTACCAGTGACTTTATTTTCTCTTCATCTTCTTTTAAAGATTCATCAAAAGTTAAAAAATTTTCGATGGAATCAAATGGTAAATGATTACCAAGTTCTTGCCAGGCTTTCTGTTTTTTAGGATCTTCAGCTGAGTATTGAATGGTTTTTAAAAGATCTTTGAATTTGTCAGATAAAGATAGCTCAAGGCTTTGTCTCATTTTCTTAAATTCTCTGCGGATCACATCTTCCAAGGAAGTCGCTAAAGCGTCGACATTGGCTATTTCTAAAAATCGATTGAGTATTATAAATTTTTAAAATAAGAACAATGTGTCTAGTAATAATAATAGTAATTATTTTAAACAATATAAATATAATAATATTGTTGTAAGTGTCATTCAAATATATCTGTAGAATTTAATAAAATTAATATTATTCCGTGTTTTTTAAATTTCTATAAAGAAGACTTTTAAAAAATAATAATTTACTAATTACAAGATTTTTATGTTAATTAATTTAAAAATCTTGTAATTAGTAAATTATTATTTTTTAAAAGTCTTCTTTATAGAAATTTAAAAAACACGGAATAATATTAATTTTATTGAATTCTACAGATATATTTGAATGACACTTACAACAATATTATTATATTTATATTGTTTAAAGTTAGTAAAAATTATTGATCTGACATATACTCGGGTGAGATTACTTGTAGCAAATTTAATGTTTACCAATTAATATAAAAATAATAAGTATACCTTTACGATTTGTCGGCAGTAATCCGGATACTTTCTCGCCTGTTCGAGTAGCCAACCCCATACTATCACTCTTTGGTGCAGTATGATCATTTGCAGAATCTTCGATGAGTATATCATCAAACATATTTTCTGTCGAATCCCTACGTATCAACGGTCTTGCATCCGCTAAAACCTGAGTTACAACTGAAGAATTCAGGACCATAACGTTGTTAGTTGCACTTTGTTGAGAATCATTTTCCGAGCTATCGACGTTTCGTTTTTTAAAAGACTTTTGTAGTCTTCGCATGCCCTGTTCAAAATCTTCTGAAATGACAAAAAGATATATAACATATAGGTCGCAAATAACTCAATATCAAAATAAATAAAAATACATCGAAACAAATAGTTATTAGAGTGTAAAAAATTCAAAAAATAACACTGATATATAAAGACAATTTTATATAGTTTATACCGTTAAAAAATATTTTCTTTAAGGCCCATCCCTGGTCGCCCACCTCCTTTCCATACAATGTAACGAAAAACGGGCGCGGGAGACACATACCTTGTCAAAAGCCAAGGACAATGAAAAACCATTTAGACAATGGAAAAAGGAAATAACCAAACGCTGGCTCTATTTTCGCATGAAACGAAATTTTTTTTTGGACGTATGTATTTGGAATTGAAATAGAATAAGCGCTACGTTGGACTCTTTTGCGTTTTCGACGCCTGGGCTCGGATAATCATCGAAATGTGTCTCCCCGGCCCCGTTTTCGTTACATTGTATGGAAAGGAGGTGGGCGACTAGGGATGGGCCTTAATTATTTTTGGAAAAAAAAATTCATTTTATGATATAATATAAATAAATATATTTGATTATCATGCTTACACTGGTTCATGCATTAAAAATAATAAAATTACAAAAAAAAAAAAATATCAAAGGCCCATCCTTAGTCGCCCACCTCCTTTTGATACAATCTGACACATTTCGATTATTATCCGAGCCCAGGGGTCAAAAATGCAAAAAAGGCCAACGCTGCGCGAATTCAAATTCAATACCGAACACATGCGTCTAAAAAAATGTTCGTTTCGTGCGAAAATAGAGTCTACAGATGGTTTTTACATTTTGCGTAATGTAATGTTTTTCGTAACAATGTAAAAACCATCTCTAGTCTCTATTTTCGCATGAAACGAACATTTTTTCGGGCGTATGTGTTTCGAATTGAATTTGAATTCGCGCAGCGTTGGCCTTTGTTGCGTTTTTGATGCCTGGGCTCGGATAATAATCGAAATGTGTCACATTGTATCAAAAGGAGGTGGGCGACTACGGATGGGCTTTAAAATGTTGAAAAAATATATGATAAAAATTAAAGATTTGATCACAAACAGAAGACAGCACGTTGAATAAGATTATATGAAGAAAATCACTGATAGATAGATATATTTTTACTTACTGGCTTTACTAATAACGGCGACTGGATATGTATCCCATGTTTCATTGGCATTTGTTAGATTTTTCACGATTTCCGTAAGCATCGGTTCAAGATTTTTGGGTGGCCAAAAGCATATCGTGTCGTTTGAGGATAACCACGAGGTCGGAATCAATTCCACAATTTTTTTTCCGTCAACAACTTCGTCAAATTCGACTATTGCGTACAGCTTAACTGCATCCGACATTTTTAAGAATTATAAAATTAATTTAATAATTTTTCAATAAACCTGAGAGTATAATACACTTGACATCAACGATATCACCACACTAACTGATCAATTGCAGGTTAGAACTGTTTATGCATGTGTAAGACGGACAAGTCTGGACTCGATAGAAATTAAATTCCGAAGTGACACCTTCCCTCCACCGAACGTTGCGCGCTGCGGACCAATAAATAACTACGCTTTTCCTGCTCTCACGTACACACTTACATATATTTATATTTATATTATTATTGTTATTATTATTATTATATTATTTATATTATTATTATTATATTTATATTTATATTTATATTTACTTATTTTTTTTTTAACATATGTATGTATGTGTAAGCATCTACACATAGAACAAAAGTCTCACACAGTACAATAGTATTTGATAGCATTCTTTTTTTTTTTTTAATTTATTATTTTGAAATTAAATCAAATTTAATTTTTAAATGGAAGTAAACTTGTTTTATTATTTGAATATAAATTATTTACTGAAAGATTCTAGTAAATAAAAAATTAATTTCTATGAAAAATTAAAATAAATTTTTGTTTATAATACTATAAAAATTAAAAAACAAATAGTAATTATGAATTTTTGCGAATAAATTTAAAAATGTAACAACGTTATGACAAATTGAGAATCATTTAAGTTCAATAGCATACATTTACGTTTTACACAAGCAATTTTCACGATAATTTTTTGTTTTTTCCAAGATTTTATTTCCATCACACCGACATCAAATGAAGAAGTAGGATAATCAAATATTTCGTTTTTTTTATTTTCTATCTCGCCGTATAGAAGTATATTTTCAATGTCATCTTGTACTGCACAATTATCATTAATGTTTAAAATGCTGTCAATTAAAAATATTTTATTATTTTTTAATTGTATAATATTATTTGGCTTATCACAACAAAGAGTTATACCGCGTAATTTAACTGTTTTAACTTTAAAATAATTCTTCTTATTATATGCAAATATTTCAGTTATACGGTTGTAGGTGCATTCACAGAAAGTACTTTTCTTTTTTATTTTGAGATTTTCAGGAGATTCTAATTCAGCTAATCGGTTAGCAATTTGGGTAAGTGGTTTGTACGGTGACTTCACCAGATGTTTAAATAAACTTATATAATTTTCTCCCCAAAATGCCGATATTTCACTCAGAGGAACTCTAAAATGACGAACATCATCTGACAAATGTATTAGATTATGCATGTTGAGAACTTGTGAATCTTCGCCGTATTCTGAGGGCAGCAAATTAAAAAATGTAATTAGCTGATCTCGAGCATAATCAATGTATTTCACTGCATTTTCTTCGTCATTCAGAATTCTACACGCAACATACAAAAGTAAAAAATGACGATATTTGTTGTTCGATAAAACATTTTTGAAAGCAATTGGCCCAATATACAGTAGAAAAAAACGAAATTGAGTAGCTTTCCATTTTGAAATGTGTTCAATGTCAAATTTTTTCCTCTCAAATTCAATAGGAATGTCTGCTGCTGATATCGATTGCATCAATTTCGTCAAATTATCAGCTTTAGATTTCTGGAGTCGAGCACTATGTTTCTTGCTAGTCAACAATTTTTCAAGAATATTCTTCATAACTCCAAGATACAATAAATGCATAGAATCAAGGGCAACGTCACACACTGGGTCAAACTGTTTTAACTTTAAAAGTTTACATTTAATATCTCCAATATGATGCTCTGGTTGTTCTTTGTTTTTAAATGATGTTTTTGTTCTTAAGTTACAATTAATGCTTGGATATACACGTTTATGGTTTTGAGTAAGACCTTCGACACAACAGCGTTCACATGCAAAAAAACCTCCATGACTTTTTATGCTTTTAATAAAAGCTCTTGCTGGGGAATCAGCAATTAGACAAAAAATCTTAAATGAATACTTAATTTCGTTTAAAATAATTCCGTTTTTATAATAATCTTTAGCTTCCTTGACAAAATCTTTTAAAAAATCATTTGCTGAAGATGGCTTGGAATCACCACAATATAATGCTACAGTTGTAGGTTTAGATTCGTAATTAGGATGATACACTTTTAAAATAATTGGCCATACTTGAATAAGAGAGTTATTATAAATAGATATTCCATCGACATGTATTTGTACAGAAATATTTTCTTCTGTATAAATATTTGGAGTGATGATTTTTTGTAAAGAATTTTTTATTCCAATGTATATATAAGAACCGTTTGTTTCACGCTTGCTTAGTATCGATTGCATCGGGCGACATTGCATGGTCTTCAATAACTGCTGAGACGTTTTAGGAAGGTCTTTATGGCCTTCATCTCTTAAAATAGTTAGTAATTGTGTTACTACAGTCAATGTTAATACATTAATGTTATCTAACGTCCAACAGCGAAGTTTTTCACTGAGTGTCCGTTTTGGTTCAATAACTTCATCTATATTTTGAGGAACTTCATTAGAAAGCTGATCATCACTGTCATTATTATTGAAAACAAATACATTGTCATCGTTAGCATCACTATCACTAGTAGCGTCAAGAAAGTTAGTTTTTTTATCATCGTAATCATTGTCACAAACTGGTAAATCACATGGTTCGGAATCAGAATCAGAGGAATCACTAATGTCATGTACACATATGTTATTAATTGAATCTTTTTTTACACCTATTTCACTTACACCTGAATTATTTTCGTCGTTATCATCTTTCCGTATTTTGTTTAGCGCTCGCCACTTCTTAACTCTTCGATATGAACTAGACATTGTTTTTTAAAATTTGAATTATCAATTTACTTTATAAAATATAATTTAAAAAAAAGCAGAAAAAAACACGATTTACAGTACAAATATATTCATATATCTATAGAGCAACAAATAATTAAACGGTAAGGCTGTCGACAGTAGATGTAAACATGTTTAGTATGAAGTTAGGGACTTAACCTTATACGCTACCGTCGGTTATAATCGGCTACTTTCGTGTATCCGCTAGCGACGAGAGTGGGAGGCTTAGACAAAGAGTCTAGGCTGCCCAGTGTAGGCCCAAGCTTGGCTAATCATTGGAACGGCCAAGGCTGGGGTAACCAGCGTTTGCCCAAGTCTGGGTTGCCATTGAATGGCCAATGCTAGGCTGCCCAGTGTAGGCCCAAGCTTGGCTAATCATTGGAACGGCCAAGGCTGGGGTAACCAGCGTTTGCCCAAGTCTGGGTTGCCATTGAATGGCCAATGCTAGGCTGCCCAGTGTAGGCCCAAGCTTGGCTAATCATTGGAACGGCCAAGGCTAGGGTAACCAGCGTTTGCCCAAGTCTGGGTTGCCATTGAATGGCCAATGCTAGGCTGCCCAGTGTAGGCCCAAGCTTGGCTAATCATTGGAACGGCCAAGGCTAGGGTAACCAGCGTTTGCCCAAGTCTGGGTTGCCATTGAATGGCCAATGCTAGGCTGCCCAGTGTAGGCCCAAGCTTGGCTAATCATTGGAACGGCCAAGGCTAGAGTAACCAACTCTGGCCCAAGCGTGGACCAATATAGGTGTGCCAAGGCTGGGCTCCCCGACTTGGACCAAGCACGGCCCCGTCGTTCAACTCTGGGAGTTTCTGTATGGGATTGCGCGATTTCAAGAATTGTGACCATAACGCTTTAGATGACTCTCTTACTTCGGCTGTCGAGGCAAATGCGGTGAATGCAGCTGCTAGTCTGGACTAGCAGGCTCGGATGCTTTGCGATTCCGTTTTGTCTGCATTGGATAGCCATGCGCCTTTAGTCACTCGTGAGCGCAAGAGACCTCCGGTGGGATGGCTTTCACCAAATATCAAACAACGTATGAATCTTCGGAATAAGCTATATATTTGGAGTAGTTCGTGACCCGAGAAATTATGTATAGGAAGTTCGTCGGGGAAGGTCATCAGAGACATTTTACTTTGTTGAGCAACGTTTCGGCTGGGCCCAGCCAGCCATCATCAGGCTAATGAAACAGTTTTTTTATTAATAGACGATAATTACAAAGACTTGATAAAGTTTTTTTAAATTTTAATTTTAATTCTTATTCTAATTATGAAATTAAATGTATATTAGCTGAGAACCAGACAAAATTTGTGTGACATACCATGTTATGACTATCCTCATCACATAGGTGTTATTCGCCTCGTGGTAGAGGAGGAAGTGAAAATCTAGCCATATGTAATAAGGATGTCGTCATGGTGAACAAGTGTTAGGTGTCATCAATCAGTATCTAAATTTCGACAAGAGTATTTGGACAATTTAGTGTGTTGTGACGTATCAAGACAATTACCGACAGAAGGTAATGACGATGATTTAATCTTATATATTATAGAATGTCTGAGTAGAAATGACTAAGGTTTTGGATGTCAGTTCTTGTGTTGACCGTGTTGTTTTCGGAGATATGAATCATCTCTTTAAGTAATCTTTTATAGTGGTTATCCTCTTTGTCAATCACAGCAACATTTTCAACATCGAAACGATGGCCTTCAGTTAGGGCGTGAGATGTAAGCGCGGATTTGTCTGGATCACGAGACCTGATATCAGACTTATGGTTCATCATTCGTCTTTTTAAATATTGGGAAGATTGGCCAATGTAACATCTAGTGCAATCCTTGCAATTGATCTTATAAACGGTGTTAATTTGACAACAGGTGGGGGTATCCGATTTGAGTCTGGTAAAGAGATTGTTTGTTTTATTTAAGATTTTATAGGTGACCAGTATGTCTTCTTTACGGAGAGTGTGCTTAATCATTTGTGATAGGCCCTTTACATAGGGGATCGAACCCGTGATCTTATTATTGATTTTTTCTGATGGATCTCTCCAATCAATCCCGTTGTAGTGATGATGTAATCTTCTCGCTTGTAGGGAAAGGATTATATCGTCGGGATACCCAATGGATTTCAGAGTATCGCGTACCTTTCTCAGATTGGCCTTCCTAAACCCGATATCAGATAGTCCTAGACATCTATCATATAAACCTATGGCTACACTATTCTTATATTCTATAGAAGGGTGCGAATTAAACGTGATATAGCGACCAGACCAGGTGTCTTTATGAAACCAATCAGTGATTATTTTCCCCCGATCATTAATGATCCAGGTATCCAAAAAACTAATTTTGTGGTCTTTCTCAAGTTCGTATGTGAATTTTAACCTAGGGTGGAAACTATTAAAGGACTCCAAGAGCTGATCTACGTGTGTTTTATGTGCGCAAGTTAGGATGTCATCTACATACCTTAGGTAAAACGTTAATTCGAAGGGTAATGATTCTATGACATGTTGTTCTAGTTTTTCCATGACTAGATTGGCGACTGTTGGACTGATGGGTGAACCCATGGCCACCCCGAAGATTTGTTGGTAGAAAACATCATTGTGTACAAAATAGGTGGAGTTAAGGCATATGTTGATGGCTTCTAGAAATTCCTGTTTACCAATGTTTGTGTGTGGTGCAATGGCTGACCACTTGCTCTCTATGGCTGTTAAAGCTAGATCCGTGGGGATGTTGGTGAAAAGAGAGGTTACGTCTAACGATAGTAAAACAGGGTACGTGACGTTTTGGCGCCGCCGTTTTGGCGCCGCCGTTTTGGCGCCGCCGTTTTGGCGCCACCGTTTTGGCGCCGGTCATTTTGGCGCCGGGACATCTTGGCGCCGGCCGTTTTGGCGCCGGACGTTTTGGCGCCGGCCGTTTTGGCGCCGGACATTTTGGCGCCGGCCGTTTTGGCGCCGGACGTTTTGGCGCCGGACGTTTTGGCGCCGGCCGTTTTGGCGCCGGACGTTTTGGCGCCGGACGTTTTGGCGCCGGACGTTTTGGCGCCGGACGTTTTGGCGCCGGACGTCTTAGCGCTGGACGTTTGGGTGCAAGACGTTCGGGCGCAGGACATTTGGGCAAACGGACGTTGCAAATCGCAGCTGCGACTTAAAGAATATATTTTCGCTGATTATTATCGTTTATTACCAATAGCAAAGTGAAATGCAAACTCACGCATAAGTTCACTTACCTTATACCTAACTGACTCACCTCATACCTAAAATACTGCAGCGGGTTTCTACCGAAGCATGCAGGATTTCTACCGATTGTGATATCTACATACTACATGCCAAACACCGTAAGAAAGAACAACGAGCAATCACAATCAATTGCACTAAAACTCAGCTAAAATTAGAGCGGAAAAACAGATGGGAGAATAATTATGGAATGAAGCACAACAGTTAAAAGTAGAGTAGAAATGAAGTTTATGATTCAAACCAAAGAAACACGTTTGAAAAAGTTAACAAAAAATGGAATGATAATCAAAAGAAACTAAATTACAAGAAACTAAAACCCAGCAAATACATACATATTTCACAAATTACAAAACAAGAATGAAAGAGCTGACAAAAAACAGTATGTACAGCAAAAAGCATTACGGAAAACTCAAATTAAATATAAGAATTACAGGTCAGAAAAGAAGTATGAAATGGTTAACAAAGAATGGTATGATTACCGTAAGCATTTTAAAAAACAAGAACTAAATGTGAATAATCAAATTACAAAACAAGAATGAAAGAGCTGACAAAAAACAGTATGTACAGCAAAAAGCATTACGGAAAACTCAAATTAAATATAAGAATTACAGGTCAGAAAAGAAGTATGAAATGGTTAACAAAGAATGGTATGATTACCGTAAGCATTTTAAAAAACAAGAACTAAATGTGAATAATCAAATTACAAAACAAGAATGAAAGAGCTGACAAAAAACAGTATGTACAGCAAAAAGCATTACGGACAACTCAAATTAAATATAAGAATTATAGGTCAGAAAAGAAGTATGAAATGGTTAACAAAGAATGGTATGATTACCGTAAGCATTTTAAAAAACAAGAACTAAATGTAAATAATCAAATTACAAAACAAGAATGAAAGAGCTGACAAAAAACAGTATGTACAGCAAAAAGCAAAAACTAAATGTAAATAATCTACAGTTCTGAACATACCACGGTGAAGCTAACATACGAGAGAAAGAAAACTAAAAATATTACCTACACTGCCGTGCTCAGGTAAAAGGCAGTAAAGTGAAATCAGAGAAAACTGAAATCTGCATTTCTGATATTTTGAATCTAAATTGATAATATTATTTTTCCATGATAATTATTGAATAACTAATAATATATTACTTGACTTTATGGAAAAGTCATTGAAGTATGATTTCAGATCATGATTAATCGAAAGGCCTAAAAAATGAATTTACTGCTTTTATATTTAGAAAATGTAACCGATTTAACATAACTCACAAACTTAAAAAATTATCAACTTTTTGAAATAACATTCCTAATGATTCGTTTTATAATTGATATGTCGAGAATCATTGAAAAAATAAATTGGCATCAAAATTAATAAAAGGCAGTAAATGAGGTTTACTGCCTTTTACCTAAGCACGGCAGTGCAGTTTCATTACAATTCTTCAATTTCTAATTGACTTTCTCTTGCAAAAATGCGGAATATTAATTAAGCAAAAAGTTTTGCGCGATGCCTGTTAAGTATTCAATTATTGTTCTATTGGCATATCGGCGCACATTATCGACAATTCTTGCATCAGCCTCTTGATATTTCCGCCTTTTATAAGGAGGTGGTGTACCCTTCAGGAATGCGCTATAATGCGCGTCCCTACTTTTTTGAACGATTCTGAGTCCGTCAATAAATTTCCAAATTGATGGATGTTCAACATCCAACTCTCTTTGAAGAGTTCGGTGTGCGGCTTCCGCAAAATTATTCGTTCTATTTTGTCCCGACAATACCCTGTCATACACGGACCAAATTTTGGGCGCAAATAAAGGATTCAAACGTGTTCCGTCTCGTTGGAGACGTCCTATATAATTAACCTGAAAAACAGTATTAACATACATACATTACAGTTATATTAGGAGCAATTATACATATAAGGTAGTCCACCCCAACTCGGCGGCATTTTCCCTGACTCTCAGCGATCTGTTTCATTATTTTTTATCGTACTCGACCTACAGAAGAACCAACTCTCAATTTTTTTCAGATTTTCCGGACCAGTCGTTCTCTAAAAAAAAATTAATGTACCTCGCTTTTTAAAAAAAAAAACGCCTTTTTTTTAATTCTTTAAAAATTCACAAAAATTCTGTGTCGCAAAACCACATTTTTGAGCCATAAATCCTATCTTTCCTCTCAAATTGAATAGAAAAATAAATGAAAATTCTTTCACTGTGATTTATGGCTCAGAAATTTTGTTTTGTGACACAGAATTTTTGTGAATTTTTAAAGAATTAAAAAAAAAGCTTTTTTTTTCAAAAAGCGAGGTTCATTAATTTTTTTTTAGAGAACGACTGGTCCGAAAAATCTGAAAAAAATTGAGAGTAGGTTCTTCTGTAGGTCGAGGACGATAAAAAATGATGAAACAGATCGCTGAGGGTCAGAGCAAAATAAATAGATTGTTCGGTTATAGACGATACTTATAAGTTTCGTCTATTTCAATTCTCTACGAGATCGGCAACGAAAACGTGAATGTCCTATGTAAACCGGCCTTAACCGTCTGTAACACAACCATGGAGACTAGAGACCAAGAGCACGAACTGCGGTTTGGTTGAGCGAACAGTTCGACTATATGCCGTAAGAGCGATAAGTCTCTAAAGGAAAAGAGAGAGATAGAGAAAGAGAGTTGAGCGAACAGAAATATATGGTCACGGGTTGGCGCTGGTGGGCTCAGTAGGGTCCAGTTCGAATTCGCTTCTCAATCACCATAGTAGTTTGTGCTCTGAGACTCCTCCATGGATACAACCAAGATTATTCTCGACTACATGCCGTAAGGCGATAAGTCATTCAAGGATAAACTAACTAACCAAGATTATTCTAAGTCGTTAAAGGAGGAAGAAGAAGAAGATTGTTCTATGACTACATGCCCAGCTGGGTGATAAGTCACAGTTGAAAGAAGGAGAAGAAGAACAACCAAGATTATTCAAGGATCGTTGAAAATATTTTTGTCTGACTACATGCCCGATCGGGCAATAAGTCGTTAAAGGAAGAAGAAGAAAAAGAAGAAGTTGAAAATATTTCTTCGACTACATGCCTGAAAAGGCGATAAGTCGTTAATGGAAAGAGAGAGAGACAGAGAGAGAGAGAGAGAGAGAGAGAGAGTGTTGGAAATATTTATCAAACATAAATAAATTTAATAATGGAATCACCAGAGTTAATGTTGGAAGTACCCACGAGAAGAATCTCACAGAGTTATTAAAGAGATAGATGAAAACAAAATTAATATAAGTACTAAGATTGATTCAGGTGAGGGTTTTTAAAAAATGAGGTTATTATAATATAATATAAATATATAAACAAATATAAGGATTAAAAATATATTATATACTATATTGTAACGTGTTCGGCCTATAGCCAAACGAATTAGCTATAGTCGACACCAAACATGGATGAACGCGCTGGTATTGTACCACGTGGTACAATACCAAGGCAGGCACACGTCTGTGTGTGGTCAACAAAAATATAAAAGGCGAGCTGGTCAAGCATGATCAGCGGACTCGAGCTAGAGCAGCCGACCGACTCACAATTATTCAAAATTAGAGCGGACTCGACCTAGAGCAGCCGACCGACTCAGATCAAAAATATTAAAATTCCATTCTTGAACTAGAAATCCAAATTTAAACTCAGAAAAATCAGATAAATTAAGTAAAAATTACTTATCGATTAAATTCAAAAAGAAAAGTAAAATCATACTCGCAGAAACCGCAGTATAAAAATAAATAGAAAATCCAAAATATTGTATTAGCCAAAAGCGGCATTCAAATAAAATCAATTCAAACTCAAACAAATTCTGAAAATCTAGATAAACTTAGATAGAAAAATCAAAAAGCCAAAAACAAACCAAGTCCGGCCATTGAGGCAAAAAACACGAAAATAGAATAAGTTAAAAACTAAGGAAAATCATTCATTCACATCATTCATAGCCATTCATACAATCATTCATGATTTTTTGTTTTGTTAAGCATTAAAACTTATGATTTTGTATAAAAACCAAGAGTGAGAAAAGATCACAAACTAGAAATAAAACTAGCAAATGATCAGCAGATCATTTCGATTATCATAAATTTGATTTTTGTTTTCCATTTACAAACATAACCTCACTTTTAATCATCATTCTTTCAGATCAAACTTAAAATCATTCTTAGCTAAAAGGCAGCTTCGGTGAGTGTGTTGGACAGCTACGGTATAGCTATAATTGGTACCCTAGTCTGAGAACACACATATCCCAAGTCTGTAAAAAGGCAGCTTCGGTGAGCTAGATTCTGGACAGCTACGGTAGAGCTATAATTGCTATCCTAGTCTGTTGAGTCTAGCATATCCCAAGTCTGTAGGGAGGCAGCTCTGGTAGTGCAAAATCTATCCGAGTCTGTATCAGGGTAAATTAAGGGTTTTTTCAACTTTCCCCAGAGGAGCTCCAAATAATTCACAGAATAACCCGTGACAAAGAAAACACGCGAACTAGTATAATTTCACCAGCCTTCAGCTGGTGAAACATATACAGGAAGTTACAATATATATAGATGCTTGGAAGAGCATTAAGTCGTGAAAGAAAGAGAGAGAGACAACCAAGATTATGTATGGCAGCGCAAGGATTCAGAACTACAGAATTAATACAATATTCATACCTCGAACCACTCCAAAATTCTTTGCAAAGTTGCAGGAAGATGGTCGTACAGCCGCATTACTGCTTCTGACAAATTTTCGGTGGGCACAAATGCTAGCCCGACGATCATTCGGGCTTGCAGTGCATATTCTGCATCATTATTATATTGTGCTAATAAATGTTCTTTGCCCATTTTTTTTTTAATATTCTGAGACAGATGAAATAAGCAACCCCGGATTTCTGCCTCAGGGAATTGCGCAGAAATGCTATTTAATATAGCCAATTCATAATCGGAATTAACATTTTTGGGATTAAAATCTGGCCACACCGATTTAATAAGACCGAAGCATCTGGAGTATGTTTCCTGTCTCTTATCAGCGAGCAGGGCATACAAGACAGGAAAAACATATCCGTCTCGTTCCGCAAGGATTACGAATACTTGGCTAAATAATGATGGCGCTATTTTGAAGGTGCCGTCTATATATATATCCTTCATTAAATAGCTCCATTCTTGGGCATCCTCTCGCCCAAATAAAAGAATTCGATCCGCAGCCTTTCCTGTGTCTCCCAGAAGAAATAATATAGTTTCAGTTGGTGAAACCACATAATATTTGTATTCTTCTGGTATTTCCAGGGACAGTAGATCTTTGGGCGATGGTGGTATAACCCGAACTGTGTTGCGTTTTCGTTCAATCATCTTACGCCGAGCATCTCTATTCGGAAGTTGCCCCTGCACTGCTGCCGAAGTCCCCGCCATCGCATTGGCCATAACTTGACCAGGAGTCTCGACAGTCTCTACCGCCCTGCGCTTCATCTGATTCGTAATGATTGCTGCCTCAATGATGCCAGGATCACTTCCATGTGTATGGTCATTGAACCGTGATAGTACCTTGATGAATAATGATATCATATTTACTCCAAATACTTGTGTAATTAGTTACACAGGCCGGCAATAGTTTTCCTGT
The DNA here is from genome assembly GCA_914767705.2 of Tenthredo notha. Classification (NCBI taxonomy): domain Eukaryota; kingdom Metazoa; phylum Arthropoda; class Insecta; order Hymenoptera; family Tenthredinidae; genus Tenthredo; species Tenthredo notha. Next base: position 13,759,886 of record OU611910.1, on the reverse strand, counting down.
GACGAAACTGAATAGTAATGTCGATAGATTTGAGGAACTAATCTATGAAAAAAAAATTTGTGAATAATTCTATCACATAAGTTTTGTGAGATGTATATTTTTTTTAATTTTCTTGGTACTCTAAAGTTAACTTCGAAAAGAAAGTCTTGTTGAGGGCTTCTCATTATACTTAATTTTTTCGTGAAAATCGTTGTGAAAAAAATTATGAATATGCATATCTTTCATGAAAATAAATCTCGATGTGTTGTGAAGAAATAGATCCTATATTTTGATTCAACATAGTACCTGAATACCTAAGAAAAAGCAATATTATTTGAACGAGAAATTGAAAGTTATATTTCGTAAGCCTATGTAAGCGATATATAAGGTATTTTGAAGTTTCGAAAGCCACAGCCACCGCTGGGTATTTCGCATGTATGTGTGTGTGTGTAGGATTGGTGGGGTGGCCTAACCTATTCTAACCTGTTCTAACCTATTCTAACCCATTCCAACGTATTCCAATCTATTCCAACCGTTCGGAAGCCACAGCCACCGTCTGGGTATTTCGCACGTGTGTGTGTGTGTAGGATTAGAGGAGTGGCCTAACCTATTCTAACCTGTTCTAACCCATTCTAACGTATTCTGACCTATTCTAACCTTTCGCGAGCCACAACCACCGACTGGGTATTTCGCATGTGTGTGTGTGTGTGTGTGTGTGTAGGATGAGTAGGGTGGCCTAACCTATTCTAACCTGTTCTAACCTATTCTAACCCATTATAACGTATTTTAACCTATTCTAACCTTTCGGGAGCCACAGCCACCGTCTGGGTATTTCGCATGTATGTGTGTGTGTAGGATTAGTGGTGTGGCCTAACCTATTCTAACCTGTTCTAACCTATTCCAACCTTTAGGGAGCCACAGCCACCGGGTGGGTGGCTCGCCTCAGGTCACGACGCGAAGCGTCGCCGCTTCGCGTCGTGACCTGGGCTCACGATAAAGGAAAATCATCCCTCTCGCCCGGAGACCACCTAGCGGGCGGATTCTCGGGCGGGATTCAAAAAAGGCCTAACCTATTCTAACCTGTTCTCACCTATTCTAACCTTTCGGGAGTCACAGCCACCGTCTGAGTATTTCGCATGTGAGTGTGTGTGTAGGATTAGTGGTGTGGCCTAACCCATTCTAACCTGTTCTAACCTATTCTAACCTGTTCTCACCTATTCTAACCTGTTCTCACCTATTCTAACCTGTTCTCACCTATTCCAACCTGTTCTCACCTATTCTAACCTGTTCTCACCTATTCCAACCTGTTCTCACCTATTCTAACCTGTTCTCACCTATTCTAACCTTTTGGGAGCCACAGCCACCTTCTGAGTATTTCGCATCTCTGTGTGTGTGTGTAGGATGAGTGGGGTGGTCTAACCTATTCTAACCTTCAGGGAGCCACAGCCACCGGTAAAGGAAAATCATCCCTCTCGCCCGGAGACCACCTAGCGGGCGGATTCTCGGGCGGGATTCAAAAAAGGCCTAACCTATTCTAACCTGTTCTCACCTATTCTAACCTTTCGGGAGTCACAGCCACCGTCTGAGTATTTCGCATGCGAGTGTGTGTGTGTAGATTTAGTGGTGTGGCCTAACCCATTCTAACCTGTTCTAACCTAACCCAACCCATTCTAACATATTCTCACCTATTCTAACCTTTCGGCAGTCACAGCCACCGTCTGAGTATTTCGCATGTGCGTGTGTGCGTGTGTAGGATTAGTGGTGTGGCCTAACCCATTCTAACCTGTTCTAACCTATTCTAACCCATTCTAACATATTCTAACATTCTAACCTTTCAGGAGCCACAGCCACCGTCTGGGTATTTCGTATGTGTGTATGTATGCCAATGTGTAAGTGGCTTCCGTGGCGTAGCTAAACCTATTCTAACCTTTTGACTGCGTATATTCAAGTAAATATAAAGTGCATTCGAGTATGTGCTGGTATGCAGGGTATATTTGAGTATATCTATCGTATATTTACATACGATACATACCAATATATGTTCGAATGTACCCTATCTACCGACATATACTCGAATACATATACCCCATATGTAATGAGATATACCCGATATAAATTTTATACTCGAATGCACCGTGTATATCAACCTGTACTCGAATATACCCTACATACCGACTGATACTCGAATGTATTCTATGTACCGGTTTATACTCGAATCTACCCTATATACCGACATATACTCAAATATACCCCATATGTATTCGAATATACTCTACATGCCGATAGATACTCGAATGTACCTATTCTATACACCGATTTATACTCGAATCTACCCTATATACCGACATATACTCGAATATGCCCCATATGTATTCGAATATACTCTACATGCCGATAGATACTCGAATGTACCTATTCTATACACCGGTTTATACTCAAATCTACCCTATATACCGACATATTCTCGGTCTCGAATCTACCCTATATACCGACATATACTCGAATATACCCCATATGTACTCGGATATACCCGATATAAAAATTTCTACTCGAATACACTGTATATACCAACCTGTACTCGAATATACCCCATATGTATACTCGAATGTACCTTATATACCAATTAATACTTAAATATTCACCCTATCTATGTATATTGTATATACCAAAACATTTAAAAATTTTCATTAGACGCAGAATAAATGTTCAGTTACAATTCTAAAAAATAATGACTGTACGACTTTCTTCTTATTACCAAGTAAAAAAGTAATTGGTATCGACATCATCCGTCTTACAAATAACAAAAATAATTTTTAATCGATTTTTCTCTAATTACAAATTACATTTGTATTGATTTTTTTTATAACAAATCACATTGGTAATTTTTAATTTGTAATTTTCATATAATTAATTACAAATTGTACAGTGTCCTAATGTATAGTGTATACATACCTGATTAGTACGCACGCATGTGTGAATCCGCGCCTTACACCCATCCATTTTTCGGGTGCACCGCCAAAACTTTTTTGCACCACATTTACTGGACTTATCGAATACATATGTGTATCCATTATCAATGACTTTTTTCTTACCTCGAACGGACAATAATTCCGGCTCCATCATGAGTAATTATAATAGATCCTTCCTTATCAAAGGCTATCACAAGACTGACAACATGATGATAAAAATCGCTCCACATGTTAACATCAACAAAGGTCGAGTATCAGACGCGTTCAGACTCGCATGCTACAATCAAAGTTTGTTGATAATGACATCTGAAGGATTCTTATACGGCTTCAATTAAAACCAGGCGCAGATACAGTAGAGGAGCAATAAGTATAATACTATATATTACAGTAGAATCCCGGTAATTCGTACTGTCAAGGGACTTGACCAATATCCCGAATTACCGGAATTCACGAATTATCGGGATGTTTTTTGAGGACGATTTTTTTGAAAGATCGACTGATTACTACGAATTAGCGAGGTTTTCATTCGATCGGGATTACATGAAACCGGGATTCTACTGTATATATAATATATTTATGGGGTATTCCACGTAAACCGCATCAGTTTTTGACCAAAACGTTCGGCGCCAAAACGTTCGGCGCCAAAACGTCCGGCGCCAAGACGTCCGGCGCCAAAGCGTCCGGCGCCAAAACGTCCAGCGCCAAAACGGCCGGCGCCAAAACGTCCGGCGCCAAGACGTCCGACGCCAAAACGTCCGGCGCCGAAACGGCCGGCGCCAAAACGTCCGGCGCCAAAACGTCCGGCGCCAAAACGTCCGGCGCCAAAACGTCCGGCGCCAAAACGTCCGGCGCCAAAGCGTCCGGCGCCAAAACGGCCGGCGCCAAGATGTCCCCGCGCCAAAATGACCGGCGCCAAAACGGTGGCGCCAAAACGTCCTGCTCCCAGTAAAACATGATCCGTAGGTATTGGAGTTCCTCTAATAGTTTTCACAAGGGACCACGAATCTTTCACATGGTGTTTTGTGTTACCTACTATGTTGGATAGGATGCCCGAACAAAATTTAGATAGTTTATAGGTCGGTGAGTCAATATTCGATACTATGGGTCTAAGTGGTATGTCAGTCTTATGGATCTTAGGTAAGAAATAGATTTTAGGGGGTAAAGAGTTATGTGGTTTAAGAGATTTCCAAATACTCATATTCTCGGATCTCTACGTTGGATGTCTCCTCCAACATGAAAAGGCTACACCGTGGGACTCACCTCCCGCAACCCAACGCAGTAACTACCAATAGTATCAGAAAACTACGTATCAAACTTGCCAGAACCAAAAACAAAAGAATTTTCCTTCTTAAATGTCGACAAATAGGTGTTGTTCCCCAATTTTTCAAAATAGAACCGAAAAACCTAAAGCATTTACACAACGAAAAAGAGTTCAAACGGGCTCTACACGCATTACAGCGCACAGCTCTAAATCTTGAAATATCCCTCTCTTATCGTAACATCAAGAGGATAACTTTCATTTTTGACGATCAGGTCGTCTTGTTTCACTCTTCTGAACAACCCCAATCCAACATTGATAAATTCAATTCTGATATCACTAGCGCGGACAAGGTTTTTAATAATATCAAACGCAGAAATATCAACAAACTCGCTATGCTTAAAGAAAAAAATTGCAACCAGTTCCACCCTCCTTCTAACTGGTTAGTTAACCTCACTAATGTTAACATTCCACCGGATATAAAAGATTTTCTGGCTCTAGGCCCAAAACATGGAGTTCCTTACAATCCAAACAAGAACCTCCCAATTAACGACATCGTCTGCTCAGTTGAATCTGTGATAACAAAAAAAGATGTCACCACTGAAGACAGAATTAGGGCAACGATCACCAAAGATATTTCAAACTTCGTCCAATTCACAAAACTTGACAGGGACAATACCACGGATATTTCTCTCTATAAGGCTACTAGCTTATTCCTGAAATCTAACAACAATTTAATAGTCACCAGGGCAGATAAGGGGAACACCACAGTTATCATGGATAGAGATGAGTATAACCAGAAGACGTTTAATATTCTGAAAGACACTGACACTTACCGTCCATCAAAGAATCTAACGAGCAGGATAGAGAAACAGGTTAACAATTTGATTAATAAAATCGCTAAGAAGTCTTCCATCTCTGATTCGCTAGCCAAATCTCTTAAACCACATAACTCTTTACCCCCTAAAATCTATTTCTTACCTAAGATCCATAAGACTGACATACCACTTAGACCCATAGTATCGAATATTGACTCACCGACCTATAAACTATCTAAATTTTGTTCGGGCATCCTATCCAACATAGTAGGTAACACAAAACACCATGTGAAAGATTCGTGGTCCCTTGTGAAAACTATTAGAGGAACTCCAATACCTACGGATCATGTTTTACTATCGTTAGACGTAACCTCTCTTTTCACCAACATCCCCACGGATCTAGCTTTAACAGCCATAGAGAGCAAGTGGTCAGCCATTGCACCACACACAAACATTGGTAAACGGGAATTTCTAGAAGCCATCAACATATGCCTTAACTCCACCTATTTTGTACACAATGATGTTTTCTACCAACAAATCTTCGGGGTGGCCATGGGTTCACCCAACAGTCGCCAATCTAGTCATGGAAAAACTAGAACAACATGTCATAGAATCATTACCCTTCGAATTAACGTTTTACCTAAGGTATGTAGATGACATCCTAACTTGCGCACATAAAACACACGTAGATCAGCTCTTGGAGTCCTTTAATAGTTTCCACCCTAGGTTAAAATTCACATACGAACTTGAAAAAGACCACAAAATTAGTTTTTTGGATACCTGGATCATTAATGATCGGGGGAAAATAATCACTGATTGGTTTCATAAAGACACCTGGTCTGGTCGCTATATCACGTTTAATTCGCACCTTTCTATAGAATATAAGAATAGTGTAGCCATAGGTTTATATGATAGATGTCTAGGACTATCTGATATCAGGTTTAGGAAGGCCAATCTGAGAAAGGTACGCGATACTCTGAAATCCATTGGGTATCCCGACGATATAATCCTTTCCCTACAAGCGAGAAGATTACATCATCACTACAACGGGATTGATTGGAGAGATCCATCAGAAAAAATCAATAATAAGATCACGGGTTCGATCCCCTATGTAAAGGGCCTATCACAAATGTTTAAGCACACTCTCCGTAAAGAAGACATACTGGTCACCTATAAAATCTTAAATAAAACAAACAATCTCTTCACCAGACTCAAATCGGATACCCCCACCTGTTGTCAAATTAACACCGTTTATAAGATCAATTGCAAGGATTGCACTAGATGTTACATTGGCCAATCTTCCCAATATTTAAAAAGACGAATGATGAACCATAAGTCTGATATCAGGTCTCGTGATCCAGACAAATCCGCGCTTACATCTCACGCCCTAACTGAAGGCCATCGTTTCGATGTTGAAAATGTTGCTGTGATTGACAAAGAGGATAACCACTATAAAAGATTACTTAAAGAGATGATTCATATCTCCGAAAACAACACGGTCAACACAAGAACTGACATCCAAAACCTTAGTCATTTCTACTCAGACATTCTATAATATATAAGATTAAATCATCGTCATTACCTTCTGTCGGTAATTGTCTTGATACGTCACAACACACTAAATTGTCCAAATACTCTTGTCGAAATTTAGATACTGATTGATGACACCTAACACTTGTTCACCATGACGACATCCTTATTACATATGGCTAGATTTTCACTTCCTCCTCTACCACGAGGCGAATAACACCTATGTGATGAGGATAGTCATAACATGGTATGTCACACAAATTTTGTCTGGTTCTCAGCTAATATACATTTAATTTCATAATTAGAATAAGAATTAAAATTTAAATTTAAAAAAACTTTATAAAGTCTTTGTAATTATCGTCTATTAATAAAAAAACTGTTTCATTAGCCTGATGATGGCTGGCTGGGCCCAGCCGAAACGTTGCTCAACAAAGTAAAATGTCTCTGATGACCTTCCCCGACGAACTTCCTATAAATAAGCTATATACCACAGCCAAGAGATTAGGCTCATTGTCAGCTGCAGTCTTTACCCAGTATCGTGCTTTACGTCGTGCTCTCAAGCCAGAGATCAAAAATGCCAAAAATGCCTTTTTCCGGGAGCGTTTGGCTAGGTTCATGGATGTGACGAGTATCTGGGCCGAACTAAAGCGGTTACGTCTTGTTACTCCTGCTAAATCCTCTGCTTCGCCCTTGCACCACTTCTCGAGTCAGCCGCTTAATTCTTACTACACGTCGGTTACCAGCGTACATCCGCCCTGCTCTTCGGAGGACCTAACTCAAATTCTCGCTACCCAGCAGCCTTCGGCCTCACCTCGGTTCACTCTTGTTCCGGGCCAGACTTGCCAAGTTTTTGAGATTCTCTCTTCGTATCTCGCAAAATCACGTGGACGGAGCTCGGATGGTATTCAGCTTGCCTATATCAAGAAGCACCTCCATGTGCTTGTACCGCGTATTACGGATATTTCTAATCTATCGCTGCGGAGTTGCGAGTTTCCCGAAATTTGGAAACGGGCGTTTGTCATTCCGCTAAGTAAGGTGGATCCCCCGGGCTCTGAGTCAGACACGAGACCGGTTGCGAATCTTTGTCACCTTTCTAAGATGTTCGAGCGGGTGGTTGCTAACCAAGTCACCTCCTATCTAGAGCAGAACGGCATCTTAGATAGTCAGCAGTCTGGGTTTCGCAAGTTTCGCAGTACACAATCGGCGTTACTTACCGACAGTAGTAGCGTAGTGCTAGCACTCGAGACTACGGAGCGGGAGGACCTGAGTTCAAATCCCCAAGCGAGTCAAGGAAGGCCTGAGCGGCAACTTGCGAAAAATGTAAGACGGGTCACGCCGTTCAGGCGCAGACTTGACTCACGGTGGTTTGAGCTTGGATCCGGCTACACCTGGGCAAGGTTTTTCCGGCGGTTTCCCTTGTCCCTAGTGCAAATGCGGGTGTTTCTATATATGTAGGTATATTTATATACCTATATATACAACCTGTCTGCTTGCTCTTTATGGCCTCGCCGTACTCTCTCTCTCTCTCTAGTATTAAGTTAAAAAATTAAGATTAGGTTAGTTTCTCCGCCCACCTTGCATAACACATTGTAAATGCAAGGTGGGATTTGTCCAACATTGTTATGGATAATAATAAAGCCATCTTTCTTTCTTTCTTTCTTTCTTTCTTACTTAGAGTGCTTGATGACGTGAGGGCGGCCGTTGATAACAGATCTGTCACTATTCTGATTCTGTTTGACTTCAGCAAGGCCTTCGACAGTATTAATCACGTCTATCCCTAAGGAAACTTAAGCGACTTGGCTTCTCGAACGAGTCAATCAGGTGGTTCCACTCGTACTTGACCGGTAGATCGCAAGCTGTATTGGATCTCTTCGGAGGTCACTCAAGTTTTTTAAGTAATTTTTCGGGGTTCCGCAGGGTTCTGTTGTTGGACCACTTCTCTTTCTCTTATTTATCAACGACTTAGGGTTGGTGCTCAGGAATACACGTCATATGCTCTTTGCGGATGGCCTGCAAATCTATCTTCACGTCCCACCGCGGGAAATACTAGGTGCCATTGCGAAGATAAATGGTGATGCTGATGCTGTCTCGGGTTGGGCAACAGAGAATGGGTTGCAGTTAAATGTAGGCAAAACGAAAGCCATCATCCTGGGTAGTCCTGCATACGTTGAACAGTTGCGGTCGTGTGATTTACCGCCCATTGTCATCGGGGGCAAGTCTGTACCTTACGTTGACTCGGTGCGAAATCTAGGCGTTGTTATGTCAGCGGATCTGACCTGGAATCGGCATGTTTCGCAGGTTTCCAGAAGGGTATACGCGACACTACACAGACTGAAGCATCACAGTGATGCCCTCACCCCTCAGCTGAAGTCAATGCTCGTTACCTCGCTAATTCTGCCTCACATCGACTACTGTTGTCTGGTCTACCACGATGCGACTGACTACCTTAATTTAAAGCTGGAGAGGCTCATTAACAGTGGGATCAGATTCGTGTTTGGACTAAGGCGGGATGTTCATATTACACCGTACCGTGTGAAGCTTAAATGGCTGTCGGTAGTGGGCCGTCGGTTACATTTTCTGGGTGCAGTCCTTTACCAGATCCTCTCAACTTCCTCACCATCTTACCTACGTCAGCTATTCGTACGGGTCGACCCTGATACTCGTCATTCAGCGCGGTTAGTGGCCTCCCAGCAGGCCTCTGCTTTTGTAATTCCGGTACACAGAACGGCTACCTATTGAGAACTGACCACTTTGGTCACGACATCTGGTGTCAAGAAAAGTTACTACTTTTAGTGTGCACTTTCCATTGTATTTGTAAAAGTATTTGTGACCCACACAATCATAACATTTGTGTACATATATCAAGAGTGCACACAAAACGTAGCCATTTTTTCTAGGCCCCGCCTACAGGTCCGTTCCCAATCGTAACTCATTTACGTTGTCGGCAATCTACTTCTGGAATAGTCTTCCACCGGAGGTCAGGTCGGCGTCTTCGATCGAGGTTTTTAAATTACGACTCCTTACACATCTCTTGTCCCTAGAACTTGATCCGGGCTCGGCAGCTCTGCGGTCCAGACTTTAACCCTGATCGCTACCTTGCTCTACGCTTTTCAACTCTAGGCTTATTTGTTTTGAGTGGCACCTACTATGTGTAATCAAATTTACTTATTTATTATTGATCAACTATATTTATTTATTTTGCTATGTGTAATCAAATTTATTTATTCATTATTTATCAATTATAGGTATTAACTATTTATTGCTAGTTAATATGTGCATTTAAGTTACGCTAGCATACCGCTCTAGTTGTAGTACCACGTACCGTCCTATGCTGCTGTTTGTCTGCTAGCTAACATGCTAATATGGTGCGTGGTGGTCCATCAGCTTTTTTTTTTTTCTTTGTTACCTGTTATGCTTCTCTTTCTTCTGAATTGTTATGATTGTTTGCTTCATCTGTGTATCTTATTTGCTTATTATGTATCTTAATCTGAACTGTTATGATTGTTTGCCTCATTTATGTATCTTATTTGCTTATTATGTATCTTTAGCCCACTAACCCTATTAGGGTCACGGCATAATTAAACTCTTTCTACTCTACTCTACTCCTTTCTTTTACGACTTGTCGCTTTCACAGGCATGTAGTCGGAATTTGGCGTTACCACAGGCAGTATCGGGAATGCGCAGTCCATGCTGATGGAACTTAAGAACAATGAGTCGTAAAAAAAGAAGAAGAAGAAGCTGATGGAATTTTTCACCGTGCTAGGTGGCGCCACTAAAACTTACTAGAATCCAGGATCTCGTACTGGAAATTGAATTAGACCCCAAAAAGCACCCCTGGTGCAAAAACCTTTCGCCAAGTACATTAATGTGATCACTACCCCCAAAAAAATTCACCAACAAAAATTCTTCCTCGGCAAAAGTGGTGGTATAGAAATGTCTACTTACAAAAGAATTGAAATCAGATACAATTGCTAAGTACATGGCTTCTGTATAACAATATTTTACAACAGAAGAACAGAAAACTGAATAGTCTTGTATCGTTCACTCGCTACGCTCGCTCACTCGATCGGCTCTTGATAATTACAGGGAAAAAATCAGGAAAAAAAATTTAGTACGTGGTACTTGCGGGCCATTTATGAGTAAGTACAAGAGTATTTACTTAGGTCTATGTATCATTTGTTTGATACATATTGCTATAATGGCCCGCCAAGTACCACTTCCTAAATTTTTTTTCCTGATTTTTTCCCTGTAATTATCAAGAGCCGATCGAGTGAGCGAGCGTAGCGAGTGAACGATACAAGACTATTCAGTTTTCTGTTCTTCTGTTGTAAACTATTGTTATACAGAAGCCATGTACTTGGCAATTGTATCTGATTTCAATTCTTTTGTAAGAAGACATTTCTATAGTACCACTTTTGTCGAGGAAGAATTTTCTTTGGTGAATTTTTTAGGGTGTAGTGACCACATTAATGTACTTGGCGAAAGGTTTTTGCACCAGGGGTGCTTTTTGGGGTTGATATCACCACTTTTTGTACAATTTTGCTTGACGACCTGATAATTGTGCTCACTCGCTATGCTCGCTCAATTGGGTTTTCCTATATCCTCGCTTGTGAAGCTTGCTCATTTGTCAGCATTCTGCCATTTATTCCTATGAACATCTCAATGCATGTACGGTGATGCATTTTATATCATCCGAATCCCTCAAAAAGCAGCAATGTTAAATGTAGTAGTATAATTTCAAATGAATGAAAATAATGTTATAATATACACGTATGCTCATAAATTTCAGTGGACAGACGTAAGATGTGTTCTTTTATTAAGTTCTACGAATTGTTTCGTTAGGATCCGGTATAATTCTATATGCCTGCAACGTGTAACCCTGCGCGCAGCCCTCCTCCTGTCTCATCTGGGCTTGGAACCGGCAACGGCTGAGTTACTTGCACGCAGGGTCATAGTTGCTGCTCATGCTTAAATATATATAAAAATTAGATATATGTATTGCAATTCTTAGGTAGTTTTTTTTTTATGCAGGTATGTCCCTCTCCAAAAAGAATTGAATTACAGTGGAATCTCTCATAGCTTACATCCTCATATCTTACGAGGGTAGTCGTTAGGCGGAGCGGTAGGCTGGGTGGGGGCGCTGGATCAGGACCGACGCATGACGCTTTAGATTGGGTTCACCGGGGGCACCTTATAAATTTGTTGGGAGTATTATATAAATGTTCTTTTGGATAGTATTTGACTCGTACTTAATGGAATTGGATTTCATCGCATTACAAAGCGTTTTTTAACCTATCCGCTCACATCGATCAATCACGTAATATTTTAGGTCCTACAAATTGATATATTTGAGGTTATGTTTATGTGAAATTTATTTTTATATCCGGAAAAATCGCACACGCACAGACACGACAGATAACACCATTAATAGATGTTTTCTACGTATAAATGAATACTCACTTTGTCGATATAGGTTTTGTTTATAATAACAAGTCACGTCACGAAGGAAATTTGGGTACAGAGTACGGGGGTATGTACATATGTATGTAAGTTTTTAGCTACGGCACTGCGTGAATGTGGGAGAAGGAGAACCTTGATTGTAGTAACTAACCAAACCTGGCTGGTTCTGGCTCATGATTGGTACTTCAAATATCTTACTTTGTCTCCCTATTAAGTAAGCTATGAGAGATTCCACTGTATTATAATATGAACAGAATGAAGTTAATTATCGGCAATTCCAAGATTGCATAGTTCTCAATAATGTCAAATGTTCTCCAGAGTAGATGGAAATAATTAGTAAATTTCTATTTTCGAGATAATGGCATATCAGCATATCAATAAAAACCACAAGACAAAACCACTCATACTTAAAAAAATACGCTATTTTAACTTCAGATTCACATTTATAGATGCAGTTCTATTTGACCGATGAGTAAATGAATTCCTCCTGTAATATAAGACATTTAAATATAGCTTTTGTCCGGTCGTAATCAAATCTGCATCTCAATTGCCTTATTATAACATCATAAACAAAAATTCAAAACAATTTATCAAGAAATGTTTCGATTTATAATGATTCCTTTGCTCAAGTAACGAAATCATCAATTTTTTTCAGGGAAATAGAAATAAAATAATTGCATACAAGATATCATGATATGTATGAGGTAAATTTTTATTCATAGCATAAAACTCAACATGATCACGAAAATATAAGAATCATAGATTTATCTCCTCGACACTTTACAAATAGTAATTATATTGTTGAAGCACGTCGTCTTGTCGTTACAAAAAATAATGTCGGGGAATCGTAGTAGAATGACCTTGTTATATTATATTCGGGGTCTTGCCCCTGTTTATGTACCAACGTACAACTAAGGGATGAATGTTGGGGGTTAAGTAACTAGACGGATCTCGAAGTAGTACGTTTATTTTATAATTGTCCAGTAGGTTTGGAAAGAGTTGTTCTTAGTGAGACTTGTTAGAAGGTTGGTTGAGAAGTGAGACTTCGTAATTGGAATTAGTTAGTAGAGGTCTTGAGTAGTAGAGATAGACGAGTAGAGCTAGTAGAGATTAGAGGATCGCTGACCGATGCACACGGCACTCACAAGTGCATCGGTCAGCGATCCTCTAATCTCTACTAGCTCTATCGATCGCTGACCGATGCACTTGTGAGTGCCGTGTGCATCGGTCAGCGTGAGAAAGATAGAGAGGTAGGAAGGCAGGAGGTAAGGTAGAAGGCGAGAGGATATGATAGTAGTTTGTGGAGGAGGACGTAACAACCTAAGTGGTCTCATTTCAAATTATATTCAAATTCCAAAATTTTCGTTATATTTCAGGCAGGATGAGGAGTTAGTATTCTTTTCATTTTTATTTTCATTTTTCTTGTCAATTATGACTTGAGTCCTGATTAAGGTGCCACAGTAGTGGCATGTCCGATATATATTTTGTGAAGTCGGAACCGTGAAATACGAGGAATTTCGTCGACAAATTGAGCCCAAACGAAGAAACGAATTCCATGGGAATTATTTTTTTATAGAAGCCTAAATTAATCTGTGGGGCGCGCGCTTAGTGATTTTCAGCGTAGATAACCCAGTAATGTGTATTCCGAATAAATAAAAATGATAGACGTTCATACATATCCAGCATAGCGGCATCAGAATCCGGCCATTACCGACTTGTTGTATTTTCGCCGCATCGAGGAGATTAAAACGTCTATCACTCAATACAGGGAGCAAGCGCCCTGTAGAAGTACACACTTGTTTCAGGAAAACTTAATTCAACTATCTGCGTCCCATAATAACGCTCAATTTGTCGACGAAATTCCTCGTATCTCACGTCTCGGTATGACATATATCTATCGAAAATCTGTGAATTGACGGCAGATTCTGTGGCACCTTAAGGGGGTACATACACCTTTGAATTTTCAAAAAATCGTTCTTGTTTTTATATTTTATTTGGAATGCTAGTGACCTAATCTACTTGTAAATAAATCGGCGTCGAAAAATCTAGAGGATTTGAAAAGTTACAGCCATCACAGTGCCAAATTGCGAAAAAGCGCCGCCGCGCGGCGCGCGGACCTTCATGTTGATGTCATAAATATTGTACAACACCGCCAATACCAGTGTCTTACTTTTTTGACGTTTTTATACAATTTGATTTTGGATTTGATTTCGTGATTTTTCAGTTTTGTGTAATCATCATTTTTACACATATTTAATTTTGAAAATTTTTTTCAATTGCGCTCAATGACAGAACACATGGCTGCGATCTACATTTTTTCGAGGTTAGGTGTCCAATTATTTGTAAATTGTCGTGTTTTCATCACGAATTCAAACTAATAGTAATTTTCATTATTGAACCAACACAGTGTATATATGTCTGAGATAAGACTTCGGAATCGAAAGAAGATGATCCATCAAAAAGTACGTTTGAAATCGATGCCAGGGGACTACACATTCAGATTTCTAGAAAGATGAGTATTTCTATAATATATTAATTGCGAAAGTATGATGAATATTATAAGAAAAAAGGTATGATTGATGAAAAATGAAAGAATTTTCGGAATATTGACAAGAATTGTGCCAGCATCATCTGAATCTCAAAAATATTGAAAATCAAGAATTCTGAAGAATTTTTATGTTTTGAAAAATTTTGATCAAGATTCGCGGCAGCGAATCGCCGCCAAGTACCCGTAGGCAGGCGAGCGCTAGCCGGGACTCTATTTTCTCGGGGGAACTCTTTATACCTGTAAGCAGGAGGTCATAACTTCGGAACGCGTGAACATTTTTCGATCAAATTCACAGAATAGATATTCCCCCACCACACGACTTCGCTGTATAAATTTGATCGGAATCGGTACACTGGTTTCTGATATATCGGTCACGAAAGTTGATGAAAAAGCATCTTCTTCTTCTTCTTCTTCTTCTTCTTCTTCCTGGTCATCAGATTTTCGCTAGACGCTTGCTTGTCCTCACGTTTCTGAACGAACGGTGAAACGGATCGACTTGATCTTTGAAACGTGGGTACAAGCCATCGAAATCTCGCCCCCTATTGATTTTGGCATGAATCTGAATCCGCATTCGGTCGATATGTGATAATGAAGTTACTAAGTGAGCCACAGAGGGACGACGAAATCAAAATGGCTGTCGGATGGCTGACGGATCGCGGTATTGACAGTTAAAATATTCATAATTCATATATAATCATATTATATAGTTATATATTCATATTATATAAGATGTTATCGGTTAAGCTAATGGTTTTATTTCAGTAAACCAGTGAAACAGTGAATCAGTGAACAATGATCAGAGTGAAAAGTGCGCCGACCGTGGTTTCACGCCGATGACCGTTATTATTTAATAAATCTGCATGATGGCCTGTTGTAAGTGCACGGAACAGATCCTCTAAGCTGGGTTCAAATATTTAGATAAAGAATAAATCAACGATCCTGGCAAAATATTATTTCACTTCGATCCGGAACAAGTGAAAATAAGGTTACGATGACTTACATTAAACGGTATGTACGGACATTGATTTTCACTAGATTTTACATATAATAATGCTAGATGAATAGACCAACCTCAACTTCTTTGTTTCCACTAAAATTCCACAGTCATCTGGACCATTCCTATCCTATTATCAGTCTATTGGAATAGACGAATATAACACTCCGACAAAACGACGTCCCAAAAACAAAGGCTGCAATTACCAATCCGTTGGAATAGACGAAGATAACATTTCGGCGAAACATCGTCCCAAAACAAAGGTAGCCGACAGCTCATAGCTCCAATGTAATAACAATGTTAGGAAAATTAGTAGCGATACGAAACCTCTCATTTAATCCTGTCATTTGCTATGTTTCACAGTCACCTGGACCTTTCCTATCCTATCATCGATCCATTGGAATAGTCGGAGATAATGCTTTGACAAAACGACGTCCCAAAAAAAAGGTTGCGATCACCAATCAGTTGAAATAGAGGAAGATAACATGTCGGCGGAACATCCTCCCAAAACGAAGGTAGCCTACAACTCATAGCTCCAACGTGATAACAATATTAGGAAAATTAGTAGCGATACGAAACCTCTCATTTAATCCTGTCATTTGCTATGTTTCACAGTCACCTGGACCTTTCCTATCCTATCATCGATCCATTGGAATAGTCGGAGATAATGCTTTGACAAAACGACGTCCCAAAAAAAAGGTTGCGATTACCAATCAGTTGAAATAGACGAAGATAACATGTCGGCGAAACATCGTCCCAGAACGAAGGTAGCCTACAACTCATAGCTCCAACGGAATAACAATATTAGGAAAATTAGTAGCGATACGAAACCTCTCATTGAATCCTTTGTCCATTTCTATGTTTCACAGTCACCTGGACTTTTCCTATCCTATCATCGATCCATTGGAATAGTCGGAGATAATGCTTTGACAAAACGACGTCCCAAACGAAGGTTCCGATTATCAATCCGTTGAGATAGACGAACATAACACTTCGGCAAAACAGCGTCCCAAGACAAAGGTAGCCTACAGTTCATGGTTCCGAAATCATAACAATGCTAGGAAAATTAATACTAATATACTAAAATCTTTCCTTCAATACTTTGTTATTTTATATCTTTTACAGTCATCTGGACCATTGCTATCCTATTATTAATTCATCGGAACAGAAGAGCCTAACATTTCGGCAAGACGATGTCCCATACCAGAAGTAGTTCACAGCTGCTCCAAAGTTATAACAGTCTACGTATCTTCTTCAAATGAATCAACTTCGACCAGCCTACCAACCACTTACTTCACCTACCTGTACATCAGCACCACAAACTAGTTATCAAACAGACTAATATATTTGAAATTACTGATCATTCAAAGTGTTATAATAGTACAGCACGATACAGGTAGCATACACGTGCCATATATTATTTTGTTTAACTCAGTGTGCGAAATTCTTTACCTGTAAAAACTCTAAAAAATAAGTATAGTATATATTGGAATATTAGTGAGAGCGGCCGGGTGGGAACAAGGTCCAAAGGCAGAGCGCCCGGTCAGGGTGCAGGGGGCAAAGCCCCCGCTGGGGGGTTAGAAAGCCCCCCATTAAAAACAAAATACTTCCAAATATGATTTTCAATAGCATCAATTTTTATTAGTCTTCGAAACTAAAGAAATGAGGAAATCAAAGACAAAAACAACTGTTTTTCTTCCACTTCTATATATTCCTTTTCGTGGTCTATCGATAGAAACGCAAATTCGAGATACAAGTTATCTTGATCAGAAAAGTAAGGCTCATTTGATTTTGATAGAATCATATTATGTTTCACATGAATTTTATTTTATTTATAAATAACATGTAATGTTAATTTGATATATTGGTAACACTATTATTTAATCAGTAAATATGTATGTCTCAACACAATTTGACACAAAATTG
The DNA here is from genome assembly GCA_914767705.2 of Tenthredo notha. Classification (NCBI taxonomy): domain Eukaryota; kingdom Metazoa; phylum Arthropoda; class Insecta; order Hymenoptera; family Tenthredinidae; genus Tenthredo; species Tenthredo notha. Next base: position 13,742,404 of record OU611910.1, on the reverse strand, counting down.
AGAAAGTTGAATGGAAGAAAAATATTTTAGAAATTATTAGTTTCAAACGGAGAGAAATTAATTAGTTTTACATATGGAAGTATGTGAATCGGACACTTTACACACTATCAACAGGCATAAGAAATCAAGTATCACACACTGAGTTGAAAATAGTACAGTATGATATGAGAGTGATGAAACTTTTTCTGACGAGTGTGAAATTGCAGCACGAGCCGAAGGCGAGTGTTGCAATCACACAAGGTCAGGAAAAGTTTTTCCGTCGAGTATTATACAAAATTTTACTTTATGACGTATGAAATTCTCACACACGCGGAGCGTGCGTAAAACATCCAAGGTGTGTTGCGCAAAGTTTTAATGGTTTCGAAAAATGGTGTAGCCAAGTGCTTTCGTTTTTCCTCGGTAGCTTCTACTATCAAAAAGAAAACCTTCAGATTTTCCCTGAACGATTCTTGTTGAGATTCGTTTCTAATACATAAAAGAGGGCTGATTTCTTGGTAACTGCCCAATTACAAGCCTTGGCTCTTACGTTTGGCAGCAAAATCAACAACCCGTCTAATAAGTGTCAAACTGAATGTACGAAATCTTCGGTAATTCATTGACCTTTAGATGATCGTGTGGAAAAATTACTGATTAAAAACTAAATTTAAGTTGAAACTGTATATTAAGGTTGAAGTTCGTAACGTTAACGTAATAAGAGAATATTCGTTGAAGAAATGCAATATTTCGTGATCCTAATATTGTTAGAATTACAAAATATGCTAGATAAACGTGTTTCACACGATTTGAGGAATTATACATCTTTCTTGATCCATTTGAAATTCGAGCCTTGAATTTGAGAATTTTTTGGCGAATATTTTGTTGGAGTAACGTTACGAACTTCAACCTGATACTGTATAAGACAAAATTGAGTTCTGCCTGATAAATTGTTTATCTTCGTCACAGTTGACAATTGAAGTAAATGCGTTTGTATTTCGCTGAATGTTTCTTCCCTTGTCCAAATTCCGAATGTATTTCTTATGTTGATCAAACTATAATAACGTATAACCCTGCTGGAATGAAATGAGCAATCTTTCTCAGTTCTGGTACTTGCAAAAAGAAGTGACATCCCACGAAAAACATCCAAAGATGTAAAAAAAGCCGCCAAGTACTCACACGAAAATCACAATTGCTTTAAAACCAAAACGTCTCGCCAGTCTCTGTCGTGAAATCAAGAAAAAAGCCAAGCACCGAACGTACAACTGCGATCTCTCAGCAATTTGTTAAAAAAAAATAAAAAAAACTGAAACTCAAACTCAAGCCTACGTCGTGAAGTCGGAGTTTCGTGTGACGATATCGAAGCATCATTCCAAGAGCTACGTACTTGGCGGGCACATTCGGTTCCTTAGAGCTATACGGACAACCCGCTTCGTTTTACGCGAAAATTGAGTTTTTAATGCGACAGCAATTAAATACAATGAAAAACTAGTTATTCAAACCAATAATCGTTTCAGACAATACTTCTACGTGTCTTCAACTATGTGTATGACTTGACAGACATAAATACTTGTATAATCAATAAAAATCTTGGTCGTTCCCACTGTCATTGAATTATCAAATCAGACTCGGAACTCTGGAATCACATACCTCACTAGGTAGTATTAATTATGGAAGAATAAATCAAGAAAACTCTACTCTGCTATTGCGGCATGCAACCTAAAACATACAGCTACGGATATACGTATATGCTATATAAGTAGCATAGAGTACGACAGTTTGATATAATGATAAATATAAAATTCAGTTGATGATTGCTTAATTGGTGTACCTATACTATGTCATACAATCTTGCTCACGATGCATGCGTATATGCAAGTGCACGAGCGTATACACGTAGTGGGGAGGATCAATTTCAATACCTGAAACCCATCTTCGTAACAGTTCGGCCTCACTTGAGTGCAAAAATATTTTTTACCCGACTAGGATAAAATTACTATACTCCATCCCTGCAACGCGGGCGGAAAGTAATCAATTTCTGATCAGAGGGAAGAAGAAGTGAATTTTGCGGTCGAAAAAGTAAATTTGAAGGGCAGAAAAAAACTCTAAATTTGACCGATTCTAAGTTTGATTGATTGAATTGCTGTGTTTGACTAGTGGATGCAATATGGACATTTTATCTAGTCGGGTAAAAAGTGATATATGCCACACGGGAGGAGCGAACTTTTACCTCGTGCTCGTGCTGAACATCGCACTCAGCAAAAACCACACACTTTCCTCCCTAGTAGCATAATGTACTATATTGTTGCTCATTCGTTTGTGGAGAATAATCATTTGCAACTACACAATCGTGGCAGTTGAAGGATTAGCGCTTGCGAGTTCACGGTAGTGCGTAGTGCGGGCGCTTTTGGCGCTTTTGGCGCCCGCACTACGCACTACCGTGAACTCGCAAGCGCTAATCCTTCAACTGCCACGACATAGTCGTCCGACAAGATCGGAAGATGAATTTTAAATAAATTTATACCTATAGAACCAATGTTATCTGCGAATCTAACATTCGTCAGTCGATGCAAAGTTCATGACACGTTTATAACCAGCGAGCGAAAACATAGTACTTTGAGACTGGTTCGCAAAATACGATAAGGTCATATCAATTCAACGTGAGAACAACAAACACAAAGAAGAAAAACCGAATGTGCCCGCCAAGTACGTAGCTCTTGGAATGATGCTTCGATATCGTCACACGAAACTCCGACTTCACGACGTAGGCTTGAGTTTGAGTTTGAGTTTTTTTATTTTTTTTTAACAAATTGCTGAGAGATCGCAGTTGTACGTTCGGTGCTTGGCTTTTTTCTTGATTTCACGACAGAGACTGGCGAGACGTTTTGGTTTTAAAGCAATTGTGATTTTCGTGTGAGTACTTGGCGGCTTTTTTTACATCTTTGGATGTTTTTCGTGGGATCATATTTTTCTAAAGCAATTTATTTGTCTTCTCACAGCACTACCGGACACCGTTGTTGGACAGAACAGGTCAAGAATCACTACAAACCTCCGCCTTGCACATGTGTCTAGGCTCAACTCATAACGCATCGATACGAGAGCAGCTGCAGATTCAGCATATTATTCATAAGCGAAATCTTAAAACTTGATTTCCCGCTAACTACATTTTCTGGTCGTTGTCGTAGGGTACAGGTCGCATAGTTCATCGAAACTTTCTGAAATTTGGTGTGAATTTTCTGCAATGACGTAATTTCGGACTAAACCAATAATATATAGAAGAAAGATCTGTCTTCTATCATTCTAACTAGCTAACACACTTTTTTTTTCAACTTTTTTGAAAAAATGTCTTAAAATAAAAAAATTCCAGGTTTAAAATTAAAATTTATGGAATATTATTCGTTTGGTCCGAAATTACATCAATGTAGAATACTCCCTCCAAATTTCAAAAAGATTCAATCAACGATGCGACCTGTATGCTACGACAACTGCTTTTTCATCGGTGGACCAGAACTACTGAACGATGAAATCCAGATATTCTTTCATATGCCTCAATTATAGTTCAAAATACTAGTAATCTTCTGTATAAAAATTAAGTCAATAAAATGTTTTATGACAGTGTACCAGTCATTTTAAAAAAATCATTTTGAAGGTGTATGTACCCCCTTAAGGCCCATCCCTAGTCGCCCACCTCCTTTTGATACAATCTGACACATTTCGATTATCAAGCCTGCGACACAGTAAACACCGTGTTCCGTGTGTCGGGTCTGTAACACGTACAAGCCGTAAGCTCTCGCACACACAGCGCCGACCAATCACGCGCAAGTGGTAGTACAGGCCCGGCGCGCCAGCTCTCGGGTGCCGGCAGCGGAACACGTTGGCTCGCTTGAACTCGATCTCGCACGGTTGACGCGACTGAGAACCTCTACCGCCAACTGTCGCGCGCACACACGTGGTCGGAGATTCGTTTCATCTTTCATCGAGGAAAATAATATTGAAGAATAAATTCACAGTTCCGTGTAACTAGATCAACACGCTGAATCAAAATCATTAAAGTAAGTACTCAGATAAGTTTGTCGTAATAACGAGAGTAAAGCATGATTCTAACCCTAAAGACTTTCCACATTCCGCATGCCCAGAACAACACTTTAACATCTCGAAAAATTTTATTAGGGAATTGGCGTTCAAATGAATGTACTACATGAAGTTTCATGGCAATTTTGAAGGAAAAAGATTTTTTGAGATGTTATAGTGCGGTTTTAGGGGTAAGATTTATAAAATTTGTTACCATACATTAGGTTTGTTAGAGCTAGCTACACTTTCTACACTTTTACCAGATCTTACATTTTCCACTAGAAATCTACACCTCCTATTGGGCGAGTGTAAAAATTGTAAGAAAAGTGTAAAAAGTGTAGCTAGCTTGAACAAACCTATTATTCACCTAACCCAATATAACTGAAATATATTATCACAAGGTTTCCATTGGTCTGTAAGTGGAAATACGACCCTAAACTGGAATATTTGAAAATTAAGGGGGCACATACACCTTTAAAATAATTTTTTTCAAATTACTGCTACGCTCTGAGAGAACATTCTAGCGACTCAGTTTTTCTACAGTTGATTAGTGCTACTTTGATACATAGTTCATGATTTTTCCAGATTTTATGTCCTCCGCTGAGCATAAATTCAGTCCATCGAAGAAAAAGCAGTTGTCGTAGGATGCAGGTTGCTGCGTTGGATGAAATTTCTTCCACTTTTGAGGAAATATTCTTTATGAATGTAATTTCGGACCAAACCAATAATATTCGATGAATGTAATTTTTAGACATAGAAATTTCTGGTTTCAAAATGATGGAGAAAAAATGTTTTGAAACCAAAAATTTCTATGTCTAAAAATTACATTCATCGAATATTATTGGTTTGGTCCGAAATTACATTCATAAAGAATATTTCCTCAAAAGTGGAAGAAATTTCATCCAACGCAGCAACCTGCATCCTACGACAACTGCTTTTTCTTCGATGGACTGAATTTATGCTCAGCGGAGGACATAAAATCTGGAAAAATCATGAACTATGTATCAAAGTAGCACTAATCAACTGTAGAAAAACTGAGTCGCTAGAATGTTCTCTCAGAGCGTAGCAGTAATTTGAAAAAAATTATTTTAAAGGTGTATGTGCCCTTAATACTGGAATTGCAACTTTTTTCAGAATTTCATTTCCATAACCGATGATGGAATCGGAATTCCCCGACGAAGATGATGTGCTTGACCCACAAGCAACACATGAAAACGTATCCAATGACTTCGACACATTGTTGGTACATCTAGTAGCCCAGTATGAATTGATATATATAACAAGGCTCATAGGGATTACAAAAATAATGTACTTCGAGAATCTTGCTGGCTGCAAATTGGTCAAGTGCTGGAAGTACCAGGTGCGTATTATCAAAAAGATAACAACTCACTGAGCTGAAGCCTTGTAGATATTACTCACTATGACCCCGAATAATTAGTTGACAAATTCATCACGAAGCAGCATATCTCGAAAAATGCCTCGTATGAATATCTCGTATGAATCCTTTTGACACTTCCAAACAAACTTTATGATGTAACATTCACGGAATCAACTTTAAATTTTGCATAGGAGCTCTGTGATTTAAACTTAACGTTTCCATGTGAGTTTTTCTGTTTTGAATCATGAGTCTATCTGGGTGAATGATTTGAGCATTTTCTAAAACATGTTGAAGAACATGGGAATCTGGATAGAATATTTTTTCAACAGTTGTTCTATACATTTGCACTGTATCACAGATTCCTATCATGAATTTACTACTTTATTATCCATAGTAATAATAAACTAAAAAAAGCTGCACCTAAAGTGGTTCATCGCAAGTTACATTTGCAGTCGAAGGCGTTCTTTTTATGCAAACTGTTGAGATTCGGTAAGCTAAAAAGAGTTTGAAATAAGTTTGTCTCATTCATTCTGTAAATCAAATATCCAGCAAGACTTTCTCCATCCATTCGGAATAAAAAAAAAAAATTGTTGTAAGAATTTCGAAGAATACTTCATCTTCATATGAGCAATAGCATTTATTTCGGAATATTTTATAGTAGGGGAGACCGGGGCTAAAAGTTACAGTGGTATAAGTTCGAATCATTCAGTTATCTTTCTTCCCCAGAGAGATAGACGCGATGTTACAACTTATACCACTGTAACTTTTAGCCCCGGTCTCCCTTATTTCATATTCGAATCTTAACACTAGAACATTTGATCAACGTTTCTTAATAGTTTTATCTATTCTTTTCAATGCTTATGATTTGTCTTCAGCGGTAGACTGTTCAAAGCGGTGGGCACAACTGCAAGAAGGCTTTGTACGCGAGAAAAAAAAAAAGGGAGCAAGAAGCAAGAAGTGGTAGTGGCTTGTCACAAAGAAGGGGATTCTGTCACTATGAAAGTATGAAATTTCACGAAGGACATATCGTCAAAAGAAGGTTTGATGTTTTTCATGATTTATTATTAGTATCTGTAATTTTTCGTCACACCTGAAGGTATGGGTCTTCTGAATGTAGATGTTCTCTGCCCTACTACATTGCCTAAAGGAGATCTCGTATGTATATATACTAGGCCTGGCCAAAAAAAAAATGGTTTTTTGATTTCGTGTTTCACAACTCTAAACATTAGTCTTGGGTCTAATAATGACTCTGTCAAAATTTGGGCTTCGTCGGATAATTCTAACAGGTTGCGCATCGAGTCTCAATATTTGCATTTGATTAACACGTAAAGAAAAACTTTTCACCGTTCAAAGCTGTTCTGGAAAAATCTAGGCGATCGAGGGGGGTGTACATTGCTGTGCGGCTTCATTTATTTTTTTTCAATTTTTTGGCATTTTTTTTTTCATAAATTTTTTATGCAAAAAAGTTTTCAAATAAAAAAATTAATAAAGCCGTACAGCAATCTACACCCTCCGCGATCGCCTAGAATTTTCTAGAACAGCTTTGAACGGTGAAAAGTTATTTTTTACGTGTTAATCAAATGCAAATATTCAGACTCGATCCGCAACCTCTTAGAATTATCCGACGAAGCCCAAATTTTGACAGGGTCATTATTAGACCCGAGACTAATGTTTAGAGTTGTGAAAGACGAAATCAAAAAACAATTCTTTTTTTTGGCCAGGCCTAATATATACGTATATGTATTCAATTATGACAAAATGAATGCTTATACCCTCACGGAAAAAAACCCCGAAAAATTGGGGGTGTACCCTGAAAGTTGGGTGTTTACTGTCAAATTTCAAGGTAAACACTGAAGTTTCAGGGTGAACCCCGTAATTTGAGGATTTTACCCCTTCAAGTTTGAGGTAAACCCTCAGCGATCGAGGGTAACCCCCGTGAGTTGAAGGTTAATCATCAGCGATCGAGGGTTACCCCCAAGAGTTGAAGGTTAACCTTCAGCGATCGAGGGTTACCCCCAAGAGTTGAAGGTTAACCTTCAGCGATCGAGGGTAAACCCCGATGAGTTGAAGATTAACCATCAGCGATCGGGGGTTACCCCCAAGAGTTGAAGGTTAATCATCAGCGATCGGGGGTTACCCCCAAGAGTTGAAGGTTAACCTTCAGCGATCGAGGGTTACCCCCAAGAGTTGAAGGTTAACCTTCAGCGATCGAGGGTAAACCCCCATGAGTTGAAGGCTAACCTTCAGCGATCGAGGGTAACCCCCATGAGTTGAAGGTTAACCTTCAGCGATCGAGGGTAACCCCCATGAGTTGAAGGTTAACCATCAGCGATCGAGGGTTTGATAGGAATGTTAGTACATTTATTATCTGAAAAAAGGAAACCTGTTTTTTTTTTTTATTGATGCTCGATAAAATTAATCATTTATTATTATTTATTGTTGATTAATAATATTGTTAAATCAACATTTAGTTAAAAATTTACAGATTATTGTTTATAAGTCGATAATATTGATTATTTGAGTGATATAAGTCAATTTTGCTGCATTTATAAATGAATAACAATATTATTTTAAACAGTCCAGCGATTGAGGCTTGATTACTCCAAAGCGGCTCGCTTTTACGCAAATTTATTATTAATTTATTATTCGAAGGTATAAAGCCTATATGCGGGGGTTAACCCTGAACTTGGAGGTGAACCCTGAAAACGGGGGTTAACCCTGAACTTGGAGGTGAACCCTGAAAATGGGGGTTAACCCTGAACTTGGAGGTAAACCCTCGATCAAGGGGTACGAATTTACCCCATCCCGGTTGGGTGTAATTTTGAGGTTGAATTTGGGGGTAAATTTCGGGGTAAATCTCGGGGTTTTTTCCGTGAGGGTATTACCTGATAGACAGTTGAAAAAAGAAATTGATCAGATTCTTATGTTAATTTCACTATCTTTGCTATCCAATTCAACCGATTTGACTTTATCTTCACACTAAGTCACTTCGATTCTACTTGTTTATACTAGTTTACTTACACATTTCACTTTAAGGTGGTTCTTCTGAGGTTTGTCAGGTATGAAAAAACGCAATTTTCAAAAAGTTACCGAAATTTTCAAAAAATTCATACGTATTCAGTAAAATTGACAAATCATTTTCAACCGAAAAAAAAGTTGGGTCACCGGCTAATTTCTTGAACAGTTTTTTTTTCCATCGATTTGTTAATAACTTTTTTGAATTATTATTATGCAAAATCAATCTCCCGAGGATCTCCTACATGCTTGATTTTTTTCAGATTTTTTCCCCATCGAAAAGTATTCAAAATCTTGTCTGAAACCCACGTTTGGTGGGACTGTAGGGGAAGAACCACCTTAATTATAGGGCTTTGACGAACGTATCGCTAACGAATAATAAAAGACTGCGTGGACTTTCAACCAGCTGGAACCTATTGCCTCCACAACCCCAGGTTTCCAGTGCACAAACTGGAATTTCATTACTACAGACGGATACAACCATTCCATCACTACACATGATGCCATCAGTAGCGTCTATTCCGGCTGTTCCAACATCAACTGTGACTGCAGGCGCATTCACACGCACAGCAACATCATTCACAAGTTCGGAAACTTTCGATGCAATATTACCTCGAAACAGTGAATTAGATTTCACACCCCTTTCAAGTAGCCCAACACCACTTGCAAGTACTCCAACAAGATCAATCATGTCAGACACTGACTTGCAAACGTCACCATTATTGCATCAGGGCATGGCAGCTGCTAGTATAGACACTACAACATCCGCTTCCAGTATTCTGCCATCACCTATAAGTACTTCAGCACCACCAACACTTCATCGAGTGCCAACCCCAGTAATCAGTCACAATCTGCCAACTTCGTCGGTACATTACAACATACCATTCAATAACATACAAACCTTGATATTACCTCCAAATACTCCTACACCACCTCCAAGCACCCCCACACCACCGCCTTTCTTTCAAGTATCAACGCCTGGTTACAGCCTCTCAAATTCACCAGCTTCACCCTCCAGTGATACATTATCTCAATCTTCACAATCTCAAATCGATGATACCTATGAACGTACATCGGATAAGATTCCACATAATGCGTGTAACATGCGTTCTCGTTTGTATTCCGACAGAATCCCACTCACAAAAATTGGTAATCGAAATACATATGTGCCATCACCCACTAACCTTGTCGAAACCGGCACTTGCTACAACATGGAACGAAAAAAATCCAAAAAACTGGATCCCATCGAGTCAGCAGTTTTAAGCCTGTCTGGAACACTGGCAAATCATTTCGCAAATCTCAAAGGCAAGGACAAAGAAAAAAATGAATCAGTCCGCATTGAACAAGTCGTCAAACAAATTCAACCTGCTGATCAAGCCTTTGGAATGTTTATAGCGTCAGAAATATCCGATATCCCAGAGCCACTAAAGTCAAAAAAAAAAGCACGTCTCGTCAGAGTCCTATTTGAACCGATTGATACTAGTCCTCTTACAAGGGAACCCCGCCAAGTGTCCCCCTCCGATTTCAACGAAACTTTGGGAGATTGTAGAGGGGGTGAAAATATTCGACACGTATTTTTTTATATCTGCGGAATTCCACCCCAAGGGGGTGTAATCAACCCCTGAAAATTGCGGATTTCGCTATTCGATAGCTCGTGAAGAACGAACGGTAGAGGATTTTTGGCTGACAAGGTGCTACCGGGGGTTTTCGGGGCCGCTGATTACGAATCTGGCATCAGATTTCCAAAATTCAAAATGGCGCATCCAATATGGCGAACGTCGAAACGAAAAATGGTACCAATTTTCCTGAAATTCTGTACCCGGGGGTTTTCGGGGTCGCTGATTACGATTCTGGTATCAGATTTTCAAAATTCAAAATGGCGGATCCAATATGGCGAACGTCGAAACGAAAAATGGTACCAATTTTCCCAAAATTCTGTACCCGGGGTTTTCGAGGTCGCTGATTGAAAATGTGTAGTCGAAATTGGAAAATTCAACATGACTGACACAAAATGGCGGACCGACTTCTTCCAAAATGGTGTGGATTGCTTCGGATTTGGTAGCCCCGGGATTTCGGGGTCGCTGATTACAAATCTGAGGTTAGAATTGGAAAATTGATATTGGAAAATTACGAGTAGATGAGTAGACGGACATTGTATCGTTAGAGATGACAAGAATATGACGTAATGATTTTTTGTTCAATAAAAATATGATTTCAATTCCAGAAATTGCTATCAAATCTTCAAAAACTGTAATTTCCAAGTATTTTCTAAACAACAGTGTAAATATTTTCATGAAAATTATTGCCAATATTCTGGTTATTTCATAAATTGAATGTTCCATAAATATTTATGCAATATTGCGTGAAAATATTGGTTCATAAATATGTACGGTAAATGTATTTCTATTGACATATCATGAGTAATGAATGATTGATAATAAATAGTTCTGATAGAAATGCTGTGCTGATAACCAGAAGTAGAAATATTCGGTGATGAGAAACGCGTTTTATCTTATAAACCGAACTTACATAAGACTTCTTTTTCTTACGTAAGATTTCTATTTCACAAGTAAAAATATTCGGTGATAAGAAACGTGTTTTATCTTATAAACCGAACTTACATAAGACGGTTTAATCTGTTGTTGCTCAGTGTATTTTTACGTATGGAGTTGAGTTCATCCATCCCTCTAAAGAGACTTGGAGAAAAATGCACGTCAATCCGTTGAACGTCATTCAGCTTTTGTCTCTAGCATTCAATGCTATTAAATTACTCGATTCTCCAGTCACGGAATCCGAAAGGCAGTTAAGCGAAGAGCTCGAAATCATCATCAAAGATGCAATGATACAGCCAATGGAAACTGAAATTGAATGGAGTTTGGATTTTGAACATCCAAATGCAGTGCACGAATCGGAAATTATAGAAGACAACGATGGAACAGAAGACTGGAATCATCAAAGATTTCTGAATCCCAATATAGATGCACCGGACCAAGTTTGCACCATCGATGATGAAGATTTGGATTATGATTACAAAAAACAAGCGACAGAATTTTGGAGGTCCGGAAAAACGGGAAACAGAAAGGTATCGTCCGTTCAATCAAAATTCAGAAAAGTTCAGTCTGTGCGACAATTACGGCGCTGGGCACATCAAGTTAATCAAGGTGGGACATACAGAGAAAAGTTGAAAATGATCTGTGAGTATACTCTTAACAATGTAATGGATGCTTTAAATAGGAAATTGCCAATTCACGATATTGATATTAGACGTTGGGCCATACGAGCGCGACAACTGTTTGATATGGCACCAGCAAAATTTAAGGCATCCAAAACCTGGCTATTAGAATTTAAGAAACGTCACGGAATCGTGTCGCGGAAAATTACGAAACATATAACAAAAAATACATTAGCAACACAGGAATCTTTAAAAGAGCAGGCTGCCATCTTCATTCAGAAAGTAAAAACCCACATCGTCGATATCGGAGTCGAAAACGTTTACAATTCCGATCAGAGCGGTTTCAATTTGGAGCTACATGCGGGGCGAACCTTAGCGTTGCGAGGGCAAAAAACAGTGGAATCAATAATACAATCAAAGTCATCAACAACGCACAGCTACACCATACAGCCTTTGATTTCGGCCGATGGCAAATTATTGTCTCCTCTATTGATTGTTTTAAAAGAATCTAGTGGAGGATTTGGTCCTCGAGTGCAAGAGACTATGTTTAAACCACAGAATGTATATCTTATGGCTTCGAAATCTGGGAAATCAACAACCGAACATTTTAAACATTGGTTTCAAGACGTATACCTTCCGCACACCAGTCCGAAATCGGTTATATTATTGGATTCATGGAGTGGTCAATGTACGGGCGTATTTGAAACGATGAATTTCAATGGACAAAAAGTAGAACTTCTAACCATTCCCCCAGGGACAACTGGAATGATACAGCCACTGGACGTGTACGGATTTCGCATATGGAAGAATCATATCAAACATTTCTCTGATATCGTGATATTGTATGATTACGACGTGAATCTTCATTTGAGGGACAATATCGTCAAGCTGCAAAGTCTTACTCACAATCAATTTTCGTCTCCTAGATTTACAGATCTTTTTAAATATTCATGGTATAAAAGTGGATACATAGACGCAAGACCACCGAAATTCGAAAATCCGGTTCAATATTGTTTTACCGAGAGTTCTCCAACGTGTGACATATGCGGCGACGTTGCTATTATCAAGTGTGCGTGGTGTAAAAAGTCGCTATGTTTAAAACACTTTTTTCATGAATATCACTATTGTCAAAACTATCACCCGTGACGAAATACGCATGATGTAAGCTATATTGTAAGGTTCAATCTAAAGATTTATATTCGTACACATAAGACCTTTATTCGTATACTATATTCGTATATTATATTCGTATACTATAACACCATTATATTATAAAAGTGAATAAAACGATTGCCAAAGGTAGCTTAATCATGAATTAGCGAGGTATTTACCACACCGTATTTTTTTCTACAGTCATAAAACTGTTATTAGTTTGTGGGGTCTTTTATTTATAATTTTTGGAAATCTGATACCAGAATCGTAATCAGCGACCCCGAAAACCTCCGGGTACAGAATTTTGGGAAAATTGGTACCATTTTTCGTTTCGACGTTCGCCATATTGGATGCGCCATTTTGAATTTTGGAAATCTGATGCCAGATTCGTAATCAGCGACCCCGAAAACCCCAGGGTACAGAATTTTGGGAAAATTGGTACCATTTTTCGTTTCGACGTTCGCCATATTGGATGCGCCATTTTGAATTTTGAAAATCTGATACCAGATTCGTAATCAGCGACCCCGAAAACCCCCGGGTACAGAATTTTGGGAAAATTGGTACCATTTTTCGTTCCGACGTTCGCCATATTGGATCCGCCATTTTGAATTTTGAAAATCTGATACCAGATTCGTAATCAGCGACCCCGAAAACCCCCGGGTACAGAATTTTGGGAAAATTGGTACCATTTTTCGTTTCGACGTTCGCTATATTGGATGCGCCATTTTGAATTTTGAAAATCTGATGCCAGATTCGTAATCAGCGACCCCGAAAACCCCAGGGTACAGAATTTTGGGAAAATTGGTACCATTTTTCGTTTCGACGTTCGCCATATTGGATCCGCCATTTTGAATTTTGAAAATCTGATACCAGATTCGTAATCAGCGACCCCGAAAACCCCCGGGTACAGAATTTTGGGAAAATTGGTACCATTTTTCGTTTCGACGTTCGCCATATTGGATGCGCCATTTTGAATTTTGAAAATCTGATGCCAGATTCGTAATCAGCGGCCCCGAAAACCCCCGGTAGCACCTTGTCAGCCAAAAATCCTCGGCCGTTCGTTCTTCACGAGCTATCGAATAGCGAAATCCGCAATTTTCAGGGGTTGATTACACCCCCTTGGGGTGGAATTCCGCAGATATAAAAAAATACGTGTCGAATATTTTCACCCCCTCTACAATCTCTCAAAGTTTCGTTGAAATCGGAGGGGGACACTTGACGGGGTTCCCTTGTAAGTCTTCTCGGCATTGCATTTCTCTTTCCCTTCGTTTCCTCATTCTACATTTTATATATTTTATGTGTTTTATATAGTTTATATATCTTATACTTTTGTTTTCACCATTTTGTCATTGGATTCTCAAGCATTATGGGCAGACTGTTCTTGTAAATCATTTACATTTATGTCTGAAGTTAAATCAGATTAGGTCTTTTTTTACTCTGCACCCAGAAAGCACAAAACTGACATTTGTTCATATAAAGTCTTATGGACATATTTTAGACGTTGGAATACTTTTAAGAATTTATGTCTTGAGCTATGTGGGTAAATACTTACCTGAATTGTTGAAAATGGTGTAGAGTTCGTCAAGATTGACTACAATGCAATTTTCATCTCAGACAAATTAATCATATTATTTTATTTAGATTGCAGATAATTTTATTGTCTCAGATAAAAATATTTCATCTCTATGGATATTTTAATGTTCTTTTTATTATAAGGTTGTATGAATGAATGACAACACTGCCAAATATTACAATTAGTATATAAAGATTAAAGATACCCCGGACAGCATATCGATACCCACGTTCTGATATGTCGTCACCCACATTTGGAAAATTTTTCAGGAGGCCATGAAAACGTTTCACTGTTACCATTGAGAAGATAGGAATTTACGGATGGGAATATTTATTTAAAAATAGTAAATCAACAATTTGACCGTTAAGACTTAAACATTATCATTCCATTTTTCAAAAAAGGCAATTTCTCCAATTTTGTGGGATACGACATACTAGAACGTGGGTATCGATATATTTATAAAAAAATGATTTCTATATCTGTAATACTCAGCATCAATATTTTGAAAAACCAGCACCCGTATTCATAGACATTTAGTAGCCTACCAACTGTCTAAAAAACTAAAAAAGAGTTAGTAGGCTACTAAATGTCTATGAATACGGGTGTATGTAATATATAATATACAGTATGTAATATTGATAAAAAATTGTTTTTTGTCGGTGTGTAAGCATTAGACTGTGTCAAAATAACTTTTTTTTTTTTCGATTAAACATATCTACAAAATTTCTTCAATATGAAAAAAAAATTCTCCTAAAGTTTGAGCTCAATATCTCTAAAATTGAGCTGGCGCAAAGGGGGGTCCCCTTTCCCATCTAAAATACATGGGAAAAAAAAATTTTTCTTAGTTTTAGAATAACTACATGAATAAAATTTTTTTTAAAATTTTGTTACACATTATCTTATAGGAAATTTAATTCTTTACAAAATTGTTCCTATGCATTTTTTCTCTAAACTCAACATAAACAAAGTTATAAATATAATAATTAAAATTAATT
Source organism: Tenthredo notha (assembly GCA_914767705.2). Classification (NCBI taxonomy): domain Eukaryota; kingdom Metazoa; phylum Arthropoda; class Insecta; order Hymenoptera; family Tenthredinidae; genus Tenthredo; species Tenthredo notha. The sequence continues at coordinate 13,727,075 of OU611910.1, read as the reverse complement.
TCTGTATTGTTGTAAACTTTGTTAAATTATTTATGTTGAAATAATGTTAAATTTATGAATTTTGGATAAGTAATTGAGTAAATTGATTAAGTAATTGATAATTTAAAATAATAAAATTTTTTCCGTGATTAATTTATTAATTTTTTTTTTCCTCCTGTTCAGCGCTATGTAACTTTGTTTATGTTGAGTTTAGAGAAAAAATGCATAGGAACAATTTTGTAGAGAATTAAATTTCCTATAAGATAATGTGTAACAAAATTTAAAAAAAATGTTTATTCATGTAGCTATTCTAAAACTAAGAAAAAAAATTTTTTTCCCATGTATTTTAGATGGGAAAGGGGACCCCCCTTTGCGCCAGCTCAATTTTAGAGATATTGAGCTCAAACTTTAGGAGAATTTTTTTTTCATATTGAAGAAATTTTGTAGATATGTTTAATCGAAAAAAAAAAAAAAAAAAGTTATTTTGACACAGTCTAGTAAGCATACTCATTTAATAAAACTGATTTTGCAGAACATGTCGTTGTGTATTTCATTCTTTTTTGAACATCCCAATTAAGCGAAAAATATCTATAAAATTGCAGTAAACAAGTGTCGAACCTAAGGTAGCTAACTATGTGATTGGACTTAATTTTAGGTTTATTATTTCCGTCATCACCCTTTCGACGCCGTAGTTTCATACAATATACGGTTAAGTTGTGAAGTTATGTACTTGTAAAACAAATTTAACACGAAGTTTTACATAATAATACCGAATCTGAACATTTTTTTTCACTGCAGACCAGTTTAGAAGTCATGTAAGAACGTTCAATGATTTGCAGTTGGTGCGTAGCGAATGTGATCATATTGCCAGGGCACCTCTCCTTCTGGCGTCACAAAATAATCAGTCAAAATATTTCGTAAGGCAATACCATTATGGGGAGCAAAACCTATTGGAACGTGTGGCATATTTTCCATGCAGCAACCCCCCTCCTCCCTCCACCTACCAGGGTGTACAATCCCATCTTCATCTTCAAAGTCAACAAAGTTGGGTGGACAGTAGAGTCTTCTCTGAGGATTTTTTAGTTCATCTCGCGTCTTCAGGAAATTATGCAAGCATACACTAGCAAGAATTATATTGTCCACAGCCTCTGGGTGTAGAGCTATGGGTTTTCGAAAAACTCTCCAACGTGATGATAAAATCCCAAATGCGTTTTCAATTACTCTTCGAGCTCTCGATAAGCGATAGTTAAATATTTTCTTAATATCAGATAAACCCCGACCTGGATATGGCTTCATCATGGTGATTGACAAGGGAAAGGCGTCGTCACCGACATAAAAGTATGGTGTTCGGATATGACTTCCTGGTAGTGCAGCCGTACCTCTTGGTAACCCAAGCCATCCTTCATTCAATTCTTGCCCTACGAAGCTGTCCATAAATATGCCTGCGTCATTACTGCTGCCCATTTCTCCAACGTGTACCAACGTAAACTTATAATTTGCATCACAAGCTGCTAATAAGACGATGCTGAAGGCTTTCTTGTAGTTAAAGAATAGACTACCAGAATTTGGTGGAGCTTGAATGAGAACATGTTTCCCGTCAAACGCTCCAACGCAATTCGGAAAATTCCAGTCTTCCAAAAAACGACTTGCGATCTGTCTCCATTCTTCTTCGGTTGGTTTTCGTAGATATATGGGCGATAGCACGAGTGAAAGGATTTCGCAGACCTCTTTTATAACATTTCTTGCGGTGGATTCCCCAATCCTGAATGCTAGCGCGAGCGAAATAATTTGATCTCCAGTAGCAAGATACCTATCAACAAATCGTCAACAAAAAGTTTATCCAAGAGTAGAATTTGTTGAGCTTGTCTATTGAGTTTTTTGCGTGATGAATATTTTTCAGGTGACCAATAATTTTCTGTTTTAACTAAATTAATAATGTCAACGGTTCGGAATTCCAAAACGAACTTGATATCAATTCTTACACGCTTATTGCACACAACGGCTGGTATGCATAAAACGAAGTACATGCTAATGTTTCGAGTAGTAGCATCTACTACCAAACATTTAGGGTTAATACTATGTATACATACATACATTATGTTTGGTAGTAGATGCTACTACTCGGAGCATTAGCATGTACTTTGTTTTATGCATACCAGCCAAAAGTATGTCATAAAAAAATCAATTAAATGGGAACGATTTTGAAATATTTATTTCGGAAATATAGTAAAACGAAATAAAAGCGTACCGAAGTGTCAGGAAAAGTCGTTGCTCAGGTACGAGTGCTCGTGAATGTGTCTTCAATAAATGTGGATGAACGATTCCTAATAAAAAGTTGAACGTTTCTAGGTCCATCCGCGTATATCTGAAGAACATTTTTTCATCTAATTTTATTTCCTGGAGAAGATTAGCATAATCTCCTTGGATTCTTCTTCTTTGGTTAATTGGTCTAACCCACCATCGGCGATTTCTCCATCGCGACGAATGCCTCCTATTTCGTATGGCAATGAGCATTAGCATCACAGTTACAGTGGCGAGTAACTCCTCGTCATTCATAATACCTAGTAACAAATTTCATAAATGTGGAAAGTCTTTAGGGTTAGAATCATGCTTTACTCTCGTTATTACGACAAACTTATCTCAGTACTTACTTTAATAATTTTGATTCAGCGTGTTGATGTAGTTACACGGAACTGTGAATTTATTCTTCAATATAATTTTCCTCGATGAATGATGAAACCGAATCTCCGACCACGTGTGTGCGCGTGACAGTTGGCGGTAGAGGTTCTCAGTCGCGTCAACCGTGCGAGATCGAGTTCAAGCGAGCCAACGTGTTCCGCTGCCGGCACCCGAGAGCTGGCGCGCCGGGCCTGTACTACCACTTGCGCGTGATTGGTCGGCGCTGTGTGTGCGAGAGCTTACGGCTTGTACGTGTTACAGACCCGACACACGGAACACGGCGTTTACTGTGTCGCAGGCTTTATCCGAGCCCAGGCGTCAAAAACGCAAAAAGGCCAAGGCTGCGCGAATTCAAATTCAATTCCGAACACATACGTCCAAAAAAATGTTCGTTCCATGCCAAAATAGAGACTACAGATGGTTTTTACATTACGCCGAGGAAATCGAATTCGAAAAATTAAAAACCATCTGTAGAGAAGGGAACCATTGGACAAACAATAAAAAAGCATGAATGCAGCGAAATAAATATTCGGTTATTGCAAATAATCTGTTGTTGCGATAAAATATTTGTTTGCATAAGACAATATTTCATTGCAACAAGTATTAACCACTTAAGCGGCAAGAAAAATCTTACGCTGAGTGCCTCAAACGCGGAACAAAAAAAGTATTGAGATTTGCACGAAATTTGGTACTCGGGGGTTTTCGGGATCGCTGATTACGAATCTGACCTCAAAATGCAGAATTTAAAAATACAGAAATTCAATATGGCGGACATAATGCAAAAAATGATCTAAATCGGATGAGACTTAATACTCGGGGGTTTTCGAGATTGCTGATTACGAGTCTGACCTCAAATTACAGAAATTCAATATGGCGGATCCGGTATGGCGAGCCAAAATGCAAAAATTGATCCGAATCGGATGGAACTTGGTACTCGGGGGTTTTCGGGGTCGCTGATTACGAATCTGACCTCAAAATGAAAAATTTCAAAATGGCGGTTTTAATATGGCGGCCATAATGCAAAAATTGATTTGAATCGGATGGAACTTGGTACTCGGGGGTTTTCGGGGTTGCTGATTACGAATCTGGCCTCAGAATTGATGAATTCAGATTCATCGATAAAACATAGTGGACTCAGATGCAAAATTGATAAGATTCGATTGAGCGATGAGGGTAGTTAGTAACTAAAAAACATTCGACTTTTTTTTATTGATGACTGCCAAAGAACCGACAGTGCTAAAAAAAAAAACAACACCACTTTAGTTGTTGGTCAATACTTTACTGATTCTTATTACCTTTGGTGGAATACACATAACTAACTTCAGATATTTATGTCGGTGGTCACAGAAAAATGAAGTTTCGATTCGAGCGGATATGAGTAGTTCACTTTGGTCTCAGAAATTTTTTTTAGTTTTGAAAAAATTACGACGAGACAAATGATACCTACGGAAAACAAAGGATAATTGTACTGGTCAGGAAAAAGTTGTTGTAATTTCACGTATTGGGTATTCGCTATGTGCGTCAAGACATGTAGCGCCATGACTGACGACAAACAGCATAAACGGTAGGAACAGGAGATTTGGTCCGATTGGGTAGAATTTCTTGGCGCGTATATGCAATTCAGAACTAGCCTATGGGGAATTCCACGTGAACTCGGTGAACGTTTGACCCTGACACCTTCCGATTCGGGCCATGATTTTTTATGTTATTGTACCTGATCGAAGAGATGCTCCAAATTTTTTTCAGATTTTTTCGAAAAGCCGCCATTTTTAAAAAAATGCTCAAAACGCTAACATAAGAGCCCCAATTCAAAAATCTGAAAGAATTCTCAAAAATCCTCTGTCAGATTTCAAAATTTTTCAGCTTTGAGCCAAAGTGGGCAAACGTTTGCTTCCATTCTTTGTCGTACTTTTTTCGCAAAAAAATTATGAAAAAGAACAGCAGCAGATTTCAGTCCACTGTGAACTGTTGCTTGAACGTTCTTACACGTCACGCAGGATTTTCGGGAATTTTTGCTGATTTTTCCGAAGCGATTATATTTTTTCTCATATTTTTGGATTCAAGTCGGATGGAAAAAAAGGCTTCGGAAAAATCAGCAAAATTCCCAAAATTCCCAACCCCTTAAGCGGCATTGACGCCATATGGCGCATATTTTTTCCGTGCCCGAAGCGGCATTGACGCCATATGGCGCACATCGATTATTTCGTGATTGTGTCGATCGATTTTCATGAAAATTGGTACCCCGGGGTTTTTGAGGTCGCTGATTACGATTCTGCCCTCAAATTAGAGAAATCCGAAATGGCGGATCCAATATGGCGAACCAAAATGCAAAAATTGATCTGAATCGGATGAGACTTGGTACTCGGGGGTTTTCAGGGTCGCTGATTACGAATCTGATCTCAAAATGCAGAAATTCAAAATGGCGGATTTAATGTGGCGGCCATATTGCAAAAATTGATCTAAATCGGATGAGGCTTGGTACTCGGAGGGTTTTCGGGGTCGCTGATTACGAATCTGACCTCAAAATACAGAAATTCAAAATGGCGGCCTTAATGCCCTCACGGAAAAAAACCCCGAAAAATTGGGAGTGTACCCTGAAAGTTGGGTGTTTACTGTCAAATTTCACGGTAAACACTGAAGTTTGAGGGTGAACACCGTAATTTGAGGATTTTACCCCTTCAAGTTTGAGGTAAACCCTCAGCGATCGAGAGTAACCCCCCTGAGTTGAAGATTAACCATCAGCGATCGAGGGTTACCCCCAAGAGTTGAAGGTTAACCTTCAGCGATCGAGGGTAAACCCCCATGAGTTGGAGGTTAACCATCAGCGATCGAGGGTTACCCCCAAGAGTTGAAGGTTAACCTTCAGCGATCGAGGGTAACCCCCATGAGTTGAAGGTTAACCATCAGCGATCGAGGGTTTTGATAGGAATGTTAGTACATTCATTATCTGAAAAAAGGAAACCTGTTTTTTTTTATTGATGCTCAATAAAATTAATCATTTATTATTATTTATTGTTGATTAATAAAATTGTTAGATCAACATTTAGTTAAAAATTTACAGATTATTGTTTTTAAGTCGATAATATTGATTATTTGAGTGATATAAGTCAATTTTGCTGCATTTATAAATGAATAACATTATTATTTCAAACAGTCCAGCGATTGAGGCTTGATTACTCCAAAGCGGCTCGCTTTTACGCAAATTTATTATCAATTTATTATTCGAAGGTATAAGCCTATATGCGGGGGTTAACCCTGAACTTGGAGGTGAACCCTGGAAACGGGGGTTAACCCTGAACTTGGAGGTGGACCCTGAAAACGGGGGTTAACCCTCAACTTGGAGGTAAACCCTCGATCAAGGGGTACGAATTTACCCCATCCCGGTTGGGTGTAATTTTGAGGTTGCATTTGGGGGTAAATTTCGGGGTAAATCTCGGGGTTTTTTCCGTGAGGGTGCAAAAATTGATCTAAATCGGATGAGACCTAAAAGTGGATTTTCACGCAGGATTTTTGGGAATTTTGCTGATTTTTCCGAAGCGTTTATTTTCCATCCGACTTGAATCCAAAAATATGAGAAAAAATATAATCGCTTCGGAAAAATCAGCAAAATTTCCCAAAAGTCCTGCGTGAAAATCCACTTTTAGGTCTCATCCGATTTAGATCAATTTTTGCATTATGGCCGCCATATTGAATCCGCCATTTCAAATTTCTGCATTTTGAGGTCATATTCGTAATTAGCGACCCCGAAAACCCCCGAGTACCAAGTCTCATCCGATTCAGATCGATTTTTGCATTATAGCCTCCATATTAAATCCGCCATTTTGAATTTCTGCATTTTGAGTTCAGATTCGTAATCAGCGACCCCGAAAACCCCCGAGTACCGAGTTTCATCCGATTCACATCAATTTTTGCATTTTGGTTCGCCATATTGGATCCGCCATTTTGAATTTCTCTAATTTGAGGGCAGAATCGTAATCAGCGACCTCAAAAACCCCGGGGTACCAATTTTCATGAAAATTGATCGACACAATCACGAAATAATTGATGTGCGCCATATGGCGTCAATGCCGCTTAAGGGGTTAAAAAAAGAAAAGAAGTGACTAAGCTCTACAACATGCGTTAAGGAGCGTGAGATAAAGAAAGAATAGAATAAGTGAAGAAAACCCACAAATAGACGCTAAGCACGAGTCAACTCGGGAATCCGTTTTTAATCAGACAAAATACTAATTACTCGGGACGAAGTCTGAGACTTACGTGCCGTTATCGTGACCTACGTCACACCAAATATAATATACAACAAACTAAAGACTAAACGGGATTCGTGAGCGAACTCGTGGTTTTACAGAAAATAGGTCTTACCTTACAGATGAAATATAGCTTCCTCGTACGAAACGGGATCACTTAAACTAAACGTCACTTAGTGTTCGTTATTAGATTAATTATAATAGATCGGGAATAGAATAGAAGATAGAATGAAAGATACAGAACAGAATCGAAGAGAATAGAATAAACGATATGGAACACTGTCGGGACACTCGGGATTGAAGTAGATCTAGACGTGAAGACGAACAGGCGTAGAAGTAGGCTGAGTCCTGTGTCGTCCTACAATTTATAGCCTCGGGATTTCCATGCGGTCGAGCCGATCGTCGAAGGTAATGGAGACGACGAATCAGGTGTCGAGTACAGTTGGACATAATTTCGGGAACACCTTGTCCAATTCTGCCTGATTTTTGAATATTTGTCCAGGCGTGTAGCTGGTTGGACGGTATGGCGGGAAACTTTAAGGGGGTATCCACACCTTTGATTTGGTAAAAATTCTGAGGAAGAGATTGTAATTTTACAACGAATTTGAGAGTCTGATCAAATCCAAAAAAATCATGGACTTTGAGGAGGGTTTGACCCTCATTATCCATATTCAACATTCAATATTACTTTGAGTCTAATAGTAGTTACGCTGAATATAGAAAAATACAAAATTACTCGGTTGTCGTAAAGACTGAGGAGCACCGATAGACCGGTTCTGGAATTTTTGGTCTTCAATTGTTCAGAAGAGAGGCCTCTATCAGATGAACATACAACTTTTTGATATCGCAAAAATTGCCTGACCTATCTAGTTTTTACTAAGATTTTTTGAATTCCTAAATTTTTTTGCTCTATTTTTTTTATTATCTCAACTAAAAATGGTGATATCAAAAAGTTATATGTTTATCTGATAGAGGCCTCGATTCTGAAAATTTGAAGACCAAAAACTCCAGAATCGGTCCAACGATGCTCCTGATTCTTCACGACAACCGGTCAAAATATTCATTCTCCAGAAATCAACTTTTAAACTTTTTTTTTTTTTCTTTCCTTTATTTCCTAATTTTCACAGAGAAGAAAATGTAGTTACAGGAAATCAAGTTTTAAGATGTAGCTTATGATTAATATGCTGAATCCGCAGCTGCTCTCGTATCCATGTGTTATGAGTCGAGTCTAGACCCATGTGCCAGGCGGAGGTTTGTGGTGAGTTTTGACCTGTTCTGTCCAACAACAGTGTCCGGTAGGTGTCTGCTAAGGTTGCTAGAAAAAGAATGAATTGCTCCAGGAAAAATCTGATCAAAATTTTTCAAAACATGAAAATTCTTCAGAATTCTTGATCTTCAATATTTTTGAGATTCAGAAGATGCTAGCACAATTTCTGTCAATATTCCAAAAATTCTTTCATCTTTCATCAATCATACCTATTTTCTTGTAATATATAATATCAAACTTTCACAATTATTACATTATAGAAATACTCATCTTTTTAGCAATCTAAACGTGTAGTCTCCTGGCATCGATTTCAAACGTAGTTTTTGATGAATCATTTTCTTTCGATTCCGAAGTCTCATGTCAGACATATATACACTGTGTTTGTTCAATAATGAAAATCACAATTGGCTTGAATTCGTAATGAAAGCACGACGATTTACAAACAAGTGGACACCTAACCTCGAAAAAATGTAAATCGCAGCCATGTGTTCTGTCAATGATCACAATTCAAAAGAATATTGAAAATCAAATATGTGTAAAAATGGTCATTACAAACAATTGGAAAATCACAAAATCAAATTCATAATCAAAATATATAAAAACGTCAAAAAAGTAAGACAGTGGTGTTGGCGGTCTTGTACAATATTTATGAGACCAACATGTGGGTCCGCGCGCCGCGCAGCGACGATTCGTCGCAGCGCGGCACTGTCGAGGCTGTAACTTTTCGAATCCTCGAGATTTTTCGACGCCGATTTATTTACAGGTAGATTAGGTCACTAGCATTCCAAATAAAATATAAAAACAAAAACGATTTTTTGAAAATTCAAAGGTGAAGATACCCCCTTAAATGTAGTAGACGGGACTTGACGATTTCTTTCCTCTTCTCTCTTCTTCTGAGCTCTGGTTTGCGTCTCGGGACTCCTCGGGATCATCGTCGGGACGAAGTGCACCCCAGTTGCGCTTTTACTGCAAAAACTGACCAATTAGAGGATCTGGCGGAAGTTCTGATGCCCCAATAAGGGGGCGTCCACATATTACGTAACGCGTTTTGGGGGAGGGGGGGGGTTGATGGACCGTTACGGTCTGTTACGTGGGGGGGGAGGGGGGGGTCTGAAATTTTGTTATGTAACATTTAAAATACAGCTATTTTTGGCGCCGCGGCACGTTCAAGTTTTATGCAAGTCGGCGCTGTACCGATACTGCACGGATCTTGTATGGATGGACGTATGGATCTT